>MNCI01000472.1:200357-267730 GCA_015680685.1 Gnetum montanum | reverse complement strand
GCAGAGTTGTGCTCAAATGTTTTTACAAAATTTTATTTGTTACAAGTAGGTATTATAAGGACCACGTAGACTAGGCAATTGAAAAAAATAGAAACTCTCAACAACTCACAGTACTTGGTAAAGTTGGCTGAATCTCTTTAAAGTAAGTCATTTGTAGTTTACCCACAACGCAATCGTTACATTTCACACAACCGCACGCCGCAACAGCACACACACATACTCACATTAACTTCTAAGTTTATTTGGAGGTATCTGGGCCTTGGTGTTGCCAGAGACCAGCAAGCACCTAAATCCTGTTCGAGGACACTCGTTGGCGGTCGCGTCCCAAATGGTCGCCAACACCTTTTCTTTTGCATAATTTATTGATGAGGTAGGGAAAGGGTAGGGCATTTTTTCCACATTTATTTTCCTTAAATCACTTCTCTATATCTAAATAGATCAATTATGGAAGGTTCATAGAGAATTTTCCACTTAGAGCAGCACATGCATGGTTAGAGAAGGTAGTCATCTTATTGGGCCTGACCATTGGATTTAGGTGATAAACCACTATCTTGAAATATACATGCTCCGCTGGGGTGAGTGTGCCATACTTCTTGTGGTCCACTCCATAGCATCACTGGGTCCACATCTTCTTTGTCTCTAGGTCTATTTTTGTAGATATCTTTTCCAAGTTTGTTTCAATATCAAGTAACCCTAGGGCATACATAATAACTTCCACTAAGTAGGATAACTGAATGTCAATGATCTTCATAGTGGCTCCCACCTACCAACTATTCCAAAAGAGATATGTCTCTTTCATGCACTACTCTCCACTAGAAGTGATGATTGGCCACATGGGAGAGTTCTACAACTGCATCTTGACTTCTAGTGGATCATGCTCCAAGAATGGTCCAAAGTTCAATTCTTGGAGAACTAAACATTGGTCACAAGGCTTGATCTAATCAAGGTAGGCTTGAGTTAATGTGACAACAAGTCTTGGCACTAGTCCTAACACCTTATCTCAATGGGATTATTCTATTATGGTCACTTCTTCAGCAATCTGTCAGAAAGATTCCACTTTGGGCTCCTCTCGAAGAGGTCCCATTGCATCAATTTCTATTTCCTACTCTTGGGCTTGTTCTTGCTACTCCCTTCCAGCTCTTGGTCATTTGTCACTTGGCTAAGATGGCCTCCTTCCTACAGGCATTTCGGTCTAGGTGCCATTTGTAATCACAACATGATGACATATTAGCACTTAATGTGTAACTTTAAAACATTTGGAATACTTTAGCTCTTGGGGTAGTTACATTTTAATATTATTTTATTATTATCTAATTAGATAGGTTACCGAAGTGCATTAGAAGTGTTTAACTCTTATAGGTTGGTGATTTAATATTATTTTATTTATTAAACCCATGGGGAAGTTAGGAAAATTCTAAAAAAATTTCTATCAAAAACCTAAGGTTTGTAGCTCCCATGATGTAAAGCATATATTTAGAAGCTACACGATAAAAGAACGAAGTGAATCAGACAAACGATTTGAAAGTCATGAGCTCTAGAATGTTTCAGTCTCTGAAAAATTACAAAAGCTCTCCTTATGTTTGAAGAAAACGGAAAAAAATTTTGAAGTGATGGATGCTATTTATAGAAATTTTCCCTTATGTTGACTAGGCCTCATCGATAGGGCCCAATTGATGCAGTCAACTACGTTGATTGGGCTAGTCGATGTAGCTATTGACCATCATTGACCAAGTCCAAATTTAAAAAATATAAGGATTTTTTGAATAAAATTGGAGTTAAATGGAAGCCCAAAGAGCCATGAACACAATGAAATATATGAAGAGGATTTTAGAGTTTACAAAAGATGGATAATTATTGGAGGAATGCCTTAAGAAGCACATAGTTAGATGCAACCAATGGGAAATACAAAATATTTGCTTACAAAAATTTCTAAGGATAAGGGACTTAACTAGCCCAACCAAGAGCTATGCAAGTGGGTCCTCCCCATAGCAAGCTTATGCCCTTTTTGCCCTTGCATAACCTTAGCTAAGGATTCCGTGGACCCCATAGTTGATTAATGATTATGAAAAGCTAAGGACTGAAACCTAAAGAATCTACCTAAGAATTTCAACATGTCAAACTAAGACATTAAACAAAAACCTAAAAACCAACAATGAGGTGAGTTATGGAGAGCATTGATGGGTGAAATAGAGAATGAAATGGATGTCCTAATTATGGTCACATGAAGTACCTTATGAGTTTCATGGTTAAATGACCTGATAAAGTCCAACCTTAGTCTAGACTAAAATCAACCACTTTCAGTGACTTCACATAGCCACTCTAGGATCAGTCCATCCCTTCAAGATACAAGAATGCTATCACAGACAATCACCATTCTTTATTTGTGAAGAAAAGAGATGCAAGAAATGAGAAAGAACCTTAGTTAGAGGGGACCTTTAGGCATGGGTAACATTTCTTCCTAGATCCATAACCAATGCTTGTAGCATATTTATTTTGTCTAAGGGGTGTGCTTTGAATTCCCATCATGTTTTTTATAAACATTCTATGTTTTTCATTAATTTTTGAATGGGAACCACACCATGCAAAGACTTATTGAACTTCTTGTTATTAGTCAACATGGAACAGTAAGAAATCCACAAAAACACACATGCACTCAAGCAAGTAGAGAGGCATAAATAGTATTGAATCCCCTTGAAGTCACATACTTTTCAAATCTTTGAATATCTCCCAAGTTTGGAAACTACCAAGGTCACAAGTTTTTTAAAGTTTTATTAATGAAAAAAGAACCTCATATTTTCAAAACCAGGAAAACCATAAAGTAGGTGGGTTGGTGGATAACATGAACTCACTACCTATTCCATGAAAAAGAAACATGTCATAGTTATTGGTCATCAAAATTCAAAAATAGAAACTAGACATTAGCAATCAACAACATTAGGTACAAACCACCATTAGTAACCAACCACATCATCATTGAGTCTTGTTGGTAATAAAACATTTTTATTAAAAAACAAGAAAAATTCATACCAAAATAAAATCAAGTATATAAGAAATTGTAAAATTATTCAAGAAAAATAAAACATAATAATGATGTTGTAAAACAAAAATTTGGAAAAATACCAAAGTGTAAAAAATGTAGAAAAATTAAGGAGCCATTCACATAGTTAGCATGGATGGCCATCTCTTCCACAACTAAGTTGAAAGAAGAAGATTTGAAAGATTGAGCATGGCTGTCCATCCAATGAGGTGTTGATTGCATTAGCTTACATGGGCTCATTAAAAGATTTGACTTATTGCATGTTGACTAGCTATTTCTTTTATGGGTTCTCAAGTTTATAAATTAACATGGCCTGAAAAAGAAAGGTTTCATAAATGAGGTAAGGCCCTTCCCACAACATCTAGAAATTAATTTGTTGAGGTATGTGTGTGGGGTTCTAGTATAGAACCTTATCTCTAGGTTGAAATTTCACTTTCCTTATTCTAATATCATGGCATTGTTTATTGAATGCTTTGTAAACTTCATTCAAGAATAGGACCACTAATCAATTCTCATCTAGCACATTAAGGTTTATCAATCTCTCTTTTTGTGCTAGGCTCAGGTCATGTTCAAGGTCATAAGCTATTCAAAGTGTACGGAGCTCATATTGAATTGGTAGAGTTGGTAATTTTCCATACACCAGTACATAGGGAGAGTAGCCTATATGGAGTTTCCATGTTGAGCAATATGCCTAAAGGACATTATTAAGTTTTGTGCTCTAGTCTCTCCTATATTTGCTAATTATTCTCATTAAGATTTTTGTGATCTCCCTATTGGTAACCTTTGCTTGACCATTGGCTTGGGGGTGATAGGGTGTTATTAATTTATGTTCAACCCCCAAGCATTGCATGAGCTTTCAAAAAGTAGCAGTTGTAAAATAAGTACCATTACTATAAATCAATGCATATGGCACTCCAAACCTATTTACAACATTTTTTTGTACAAACAATGCAGCAATGGATGATGTATAGTCAACGACGGCTATTACTTCTATCCATTTTACAATAGTCAACAGTGACTACTATGTATTCCTTTCCATTTGACATAGGTGTTATAGGATCCATGAAGTTTATGCCCTAGATTTCGAAGGGTTCCAATGGTTAGATCCACTACTAAGGTTCCTCCATTCAAGCAGTCAGAGCAGACAAATTGGTGGACATTCCTAAATATTTTTGGCCAATAGTACCCTACCATCATGATTTTAATAGTTATGTGTCCTCCTACATAGTGGCTCCCACAAGGACCCTCATGAGCATCGTAGAGAACATGTAGTTGGTTAGCATTAGGAACACACCAATGAACTAGGCCATCAATGCACACCTTGTAAAGATGTCCATTAATCTCCATGAAGCATTTGACCTGATGAAAAAATTGTTGTTTCTTCTAGTGATCTAACTCTTTTGGCATCTCTTGAATGAGAAGATAAGTGAGGATGCCATCGTACCATTTTGGTTCAATGAGCATTTGTTTATTTATTGCACTAGAAAATAGAAATTCATTAAGAAATTAATCAGAGAATGGGCTCTCATCCTCTTTTTTATCCCATTGTAATAGAGACAAGTGATTAATGACCACATTCTTAGTCCCCTTTTGATCTACAATTGTGAGATCAAACTCTTACAAGATCACTAGTCACTATATGATATGAGGGCTTACCCTTGTTTTATTCATTAAGAAGAGAATGACACTGTGCTCAATGTGCACAAACATCTTAGATCCAAGAACATAGTGCCTAAACTTCTCCAAAGTATACCCCACGACCATTAGCTCTTTCTCCTTGTGATGTCCAAAAATGTCAATGGCTAGAACACTGAGAGGTCCATGGGTGTACAACCTAATCCTGAATTCATGCAAGGGCCATGCTAGAAAAATAGAAATGAGGTGCCCTAAATAGTTTGGTCGATTAGACAAGGAGTTACATTGTGTAAAAATAACTATTTGTAAAGGAGTTTATGGAGCATTATGCGTTGGGGCTAAGAAAACAAGCAAGAGCGTAGCAGAGAGTCTTGGTCCAAACATAGTAACATAAACGTGAAAATGTGTATTGATAGCAGAGAAATGAAAGAGCTATGCTAAAAATTTGAAACAAATGTTGAGAAAGAAAATGGAGCAAAATTTTGGGAGTAGAGAAATGCACTACCCCAGAACTTGGGAGTGTAACTTTTTCTTGAACAAGAAATGAAATTGGTATGTGACATCGAACAAGAATAGTGGTAGTGTAGTAGTGCAGTCATAGCCTCTAGAATGTTGGGGATGTTGTGCTAGTAGCTATAAGGGAGGCTGAACCTATTGGGTTGGTTGTTGTCACACTGTGTGGGTGCAATGGAAGACTATGTCATAGTACTTGCCAAGGTGTGAAGCTAGGGTGCTTAGGTGCAGGAGTGACAGAGGCACTTGGAATGCTTGAATACTTAGTGCTCTTATGATTTTCCAACCCCTAAAGTGCTAAACATTAGGGTATTTATGGGCTAGGTTTGGCATGAAACGTGGATTGGACGCCACGTGGCACAAGCATAGATGGGTCATGCTAACATGTTATGCTCTTTGTAGCAAAGTCTTACACTCTGTAGGACAAGAAAGAGTACCCAAAGACTACTGAACTATGATAACACTACTTGAAATACATGTGCCAAAGTTTGAGAGACTGCCACATACCTACAAATAGTTTCAAAACAATGCAACTTGGAGACTACACTCTGGGACTACATCTTCCCCCTCTTTCGAGTAGGATCAAGCATAGGGACAATTTCGGGGATCAATGGGGGTGCAAAAGAAATGAAAACTATTGATCTTGGTCATCGAAGGGATGTCAGAGCTAAGATGAAGGTTGATGCTAAGGTCTGGAGGCTTTTGGAGGCTATTGGAAGCATTCTTCGTATGTCAAGCTAGCTATGTTTCATAATGTAGCAGAGCGTAGCAAGAACACTTAGTGAAATTTTGTAAATTTTGGCTTGCCACACCTATCATGCTGGTTACATTGCATAACATAGCATAGCATAGCATAAATACTTTGATCAATTTTAATGAAATTTTCAATGTTTCTTCATGGCACACTGACCAAACTCTAGGGTGTAACAAGACAGGAAACCTCAAAAGGTAGAAAATGTGTCAAATGCATCTTTTATGTCAAGATAGCTTGACAAATCCTTGTCCAACACTTAGGCAAAATTGGATCCTGAAATTTGTGTCAATCTTGCTATGCTGTGTAGCGTAGCAGAGCATGACAACTTGAGAGAGAAAATTCACCAAACTATTTTTTCCATCCTAAGCACTTTTGATAGACTCTAGCCTGGTACTTGGGTGAACTGGCAACTAGGACTTGTGTCAAGCTAGGCATGCTAGAGAGTGTAGCGAGCTTGATATTCTATGAGATAGAAAATTTTCCAAACTGTTTGGTCCATCCCAAGCAACCCTTGACCACTTCTGGCTTGACACTTGTGTAGAATAGCCATGGAAGTGTCTACTACGTTGGCCATGCCAGGGAGTGTAACAAGAAAACTTAATAAAATTTTGTAAAAAATAGGACTTCAAGTGTGCTACACTTTCTACATTGTAGAGTGTAACACCAAAATTAGAAAAATTTTGCCTAAGTTTTGACACTTAGACAAATCTACCGTTGAACTGCAGGAGCCCAAAGTTAGTGGTGTTTCATTGGCCCCTCTTTGTTGACATCTGGAGGATTGACGCGAGAGACATTAATAAAGAATATGAGACATCATGATGAACATGACACCAAAACCACTTGTCAATGCTCAATTAGATAATGCTTCACTATGCTTGAGAGTGTCAAGGGAATGAAGTATGGTAGGGACGAGGTTAGGGAGATGGGTCAAGGGGCACTAGATGAAGAGGATGTTCACTGTTAGGATGCAACATTATGTTGGCTTGTTGCCAAAGCATGGTTCCTTGTCAGAGTGCTTGTGAGGGCATAAACATGCAAAGGTGGCCTACCTTTAGGATTTTGACCTCTCGTCAAAATTCTTATGAGATCGTCGATCCAGGGTCGGACCAGTTGCAAGACAACAACTATGCCATTTGACTTGGGCACTTGGCTTGTCCCATTTTTCTCTTTTTCTCTCTCTCTCTCTCATTCTTTTTGTTTTTCCTTTGTTCTTCTTTCCCCTCTTTTCTTTCTTTTTTATTTTTTTTTGTCTTTTCCTTTTTTTCCACTTTTTCTTCCTTTTGTGTTGTCAGGCAAACTACGCACTAACATTTGCTTAGAGAAAATCGCATTGCATCTATAAAACAAGTGTTTCCTCCCTGAGATGAGCTGTGTTACATCTATTTGAGGCTTTGACCAGTCCACAAAGGCTTCCCATGGGATGAGTTCCATTACATCCATCATGGGTTCAGCAGTTAACTGTAGGAAAGGTCCCATGTACATCGAGGAAGCTTGTAAGGGGTGTGGAAGATTGCAAGATCAAGAGGTAGAGGTCAGTTGGCTAGGGGACAATAGGGATGTGCACTCTTAAGTATCTAGGCAAGCCAAAGCAAGCACATCAGAGCAATGCAGTACCTTGCTACCGTGATGAAACGCACCTTCGAATGATGCCACCCAGAATTCATCTTGCAAATGCAACACAAAGAAAACAAGAAAAACAACTACCACATGAGATGAGGGCAAAGTCCTATTTGCAAGGGCATTGCAAGGGTTGCAAGTGCTATGTTAGTTGCAGGCACATGCAATGTCCAAAGTAGGAAGGCCAGTGTAGGCATTGCCAGTGGTAGGCTATGAAAGCTCCAGCAACCATACCAAAAGTGAGCACCCAAGTGGCTAGAGATGATGGTAATGTAGGTGCTCAAGAGTTCTCACCAAAGGTAGGAGCCAGGAAACTTAGTCATAGGGTGAGGATCCATGCTACCGAATGCTCTTCTAGAGGATCAAAGAATGGTAGTGTTGTGGCTGGGCCATAGTACTATTGGTACTCTAGTAAGCAATGCTGATGATAAGAGATCTGACTAAGATGATTGGTGATGGTGGCGGTAGCTCCGAAAGGTCAGCAAGATGCCAAAAGGCATCTCTAAAAGATCAGCAAGATGCCAGGAACAGTGAAACTACAAATGTCCCAGAGGATTTTTCCTTGATGATGTGAACTTCATTTTGGAACTACAACACCCCATCCCATCCTACCCAACAGGTGTGGACAGGTGACAAAGGATTGGAAGTATTCTCACTCGCTTGTCCATAGAGCTATGTGTGTTGAACTATAGCTATTGAACTGAAAACCTAGTTTTAGCTCTTGGTAGACTACATGTTGTGTTAGTTTAAGGTCCTAGCATACCACTGTGCTTGTTTAACATCGTAGCGGATAGTAAATGGCTAGTTTAAGATCATAACTTACCATGTTGTGGGTGCTAGTTTAGTGTCATAGCCCAAGGATGTTCTGTGTCAGTTTAGCAGCATAGCAAACATCTATGTCAGTTTAACATCATAGTGGATGTCCACTTACCTTACTTCTATCATTAGCATGATACTGCATATCAGGTGTAGTACGGCTTCAGGTATGAGTGATTAATAGGATTGGTAAACTCATTGTCATCTAGATCAGTGAGCTTGAAGGCTTCATTGTCGTACATCTTTATGACCAAACAAGGCCCTTCCTAGTTGGCTAAGAACTTGTCTGCAAGCTCGCAGAAGATCTTGAGGACTAGGTCCCCCTTCTTGATTGGTCATTAATGTTGATTGTGATGGTGCTTTTTTCGTTGCTTTTCTTGGTACCACTCAATGCGATCAAGTGTTTGCATGTGCTCCTCCTCTATAGAGTCAAGGTCGATGGTCCTTAACTTGTTGTTTTGGATCTCATCAATGAAGCTTGAAAGAATCATGTGGAGCAATGGGACCTACAATTCAAGAGGCAACATTGCTTCAAATCTTACACAAGACTATATGGTGTCTTACCTATTACTATTTTGCATGTCATATGGTAGGCCCATAACATGTAGACTAGTTGTTCATGCCATCATTGCTTGCTATTGTTAAGCATCCTCTTCAGAAGGTTGATGATGACCTTGTTTATAGCCTCTGCTTGACCATTCACCTATGGGTAGTATGGTGATGATAAGGAATGTTTCATGCCAAGGTTTTTGCAAAAGGCGCTTTTTTTTTTTTTGCATTGCTAAACTATGGCTTTTTGTTTATGACTATAGTCATGGGAAGATCAAATCGAGTCACTATGTTATCTAGGATGAATCTACAAACCTGCTGTGATGTTGTCTTCCTAAGGGAAATGGCTTCAACCCACTTTGTAAAATATTCAATTGTAGTAATGATGAAGCTATGTCCTATGGAAGACTTAGGTGTTATAGGCCTGATGATATCCAACCCCCAACGTTGGAATGGCCACGTGATCTATGTAGTATGCAGTTTAGTGGGTGGCACATGTATTAGGTTTCCATGTCATTTATACATGTCACATGTCCTAACCTTGGAGACACAATCATGCTCCATGTAAGGCCAGTAATAGCCTAGATATCTAATTTTTTCCACCATTACCCTAGGGGCTATATGACCCCCACATAGTCTCTCATGAACTTGGTTGAAAATCTTTTGTGCTTCACTGCCACTAACACAAGTTAATAGTATTCCATCATAGGATCTGCAACATAAGCTGCTATCACCTACAAGGATCTACTACCATGACCGCTTTCGTTCTACATCTTTTTGGGCAAAGGTTAGATTTTGTAAGGGCTCTCCCTATTAGAGGTATGCCTTTATATTGTCATACCACTCTTGGGCATGAGCTTTGCTTATGGATGCAATGCATGTTGTGTGAGTTATAGGTTCAACACAATCCACTATTGAAGTGGGCAAAGTAGAAAACATGTTTGGTGCTATGCTTAAGGCTGAAGTAGCTAATGCATTAGCTATATAATTTTCATTACAGGGGATATGTTGGACATCTCTAGTTGCAAATTGTTTGAGTAGGTGTTTTGCCAAATCACAGTAAAGTTGTAGATGTTGTGCCTTATAAGCGTAAACCTCTATGACTTGGTTAATGACTAGCTGCGAATCACCTTAGACTGCTATGTTTTGAATTCCTAGCTCTTAGGCTACTAAGATGCCTCTAAGAAGACCTTCATACTCTACCACATTGTTTATACAAGGAAATGTGAAGTGATATGCGAAGGGTTAGATCTCCCCAGAGGGGAACATGATAATGAAAATAGCACTACCATCTCGTGTGGTTAAAGCATCATCAAAGTGTAAGAAAACCTCAAATTTTGTAGGTACTTGACTTATACTATTAACATGCTCATCCAAGAATTCCAGATCTAGTATTTCTTGATCATCTACAGGTGAAGCTATGAGTTATGCAACTATTGCTTAACCTTTTGTGCATGCTTGCACTATATAGTGTAGGTAAAATTCCACAATTATTACCTTACACCTTGCTATTTGGCTACTTTCATATATGTTCCTTGTAATGGCCCTAAGTACATTGCTTTTGCAGATGACATTAACTTGACTGTGGAAAACGTAATGTCTCCACTTTTTGAGTGCAAAGACTAAGGTAAGATAGTTCTTCTCCACATCGTTATATTTTACCTCATGGGCTACTAGCACATGGCTTAAGTAGTAAACAAGCACCTTCGAGCCATCGTCTCACTTTTGGAAAAGTAGAGAAGCAATGAACGTGTTTGAGGTTGCAAGGTAAATGTAGAAAGGCTTATCTTCTTGTGGATGATAGACTGTCAAGAGTTGAGCTAGCTCCTTTTTTAGGTTGTTGAATGCCTCTTGGCATTGAGCTGTCCACTCAAAGTGGACTCCCTTTTTGAGAAAATGTTGCATTGGATGCAACTCGTCAGTCAACCTTGCCATAAACCTATGTATGAATTGTAATCTACCTTATAACCAACATAACTCCTTAAGGTTTGCTGGTGGTGCTAAGTTGGTGATAGCCTTAACCTTATTGGGTCTACGCGTATGCCTACTTCTGAGACCACAAAGCCTAACATGTGATTAATTTTGATGCCAAAGACATACTTTTTGGGATTAAGCCTAAGGTCATGTCTAAGGCAACATTTGAGGACATAGTCCAAGTCATCTACATGGTCATAAGCTACTTTGGAATTAACTACTATGTCATCAACGTAGCCATTGAGCAAGTCTAATAGATAGTCGCTAAAGATGTATGTCATTGTGCATTGATATGTTGCTCCTATGTTCTTTCGTCTAAAGGGCATCATTGTATAACAGAATGTACCCCAAGGGGTCATGAAAGTAGTGCTAAGTTGGTGCTCTAGGTTGATTCATATTTGGTTGTGCCCTGAGAACCTGTCCATAAAGGACAACAAGGCATGACCAGCCGTAGTATCAATGAGTTGGTCAATACTAGGCAATGAGAAATCATCTTTAATGGTTGCCTTGTTTAGGTCCCGGAAGTTTATGCAAATGCATATACTTCCATTTTTCTTGGGGACAACTACAATGTTTGAGACCCAGTCGATGTAGTCAACTACCTAGATGAAACCAGCCTTGTAGAGCTTAGTGATCTCATCGTAGACAGCCAACACAACCTCAGGCTTGACTTTATAACCTTTTGCTTAACTAGCTTTACACAAGGATCGAGAATAATGTTGTGTTGTATTATATGAGGGTCTAACCTCGGCATGTCCTCGTAGGACCATGCAAATGCCTTGACATTATTACTAAGGACTTTAAAGATGTTTTTTTGGATTTGAGGCTCTAATGAGGAACTAATTTTTAATGTTTTCACCTCACCTTTGATGTTATTATAGGGACTTCTATGAGAGGATCCTTGGTTACGTCACCCACTTCTAAGTTTAGACCTCTAACTAGATGTTTTGGCTAGTCTAGCAATTCTCAAGGGACGCTACATTTGTGTCATAGGTAAGCAGTTCAAAGTCTAGGAGTTTTGTGTTTATGCATCTCATGGATCCACCATAAGGTCCAATCAAGCCTAAGGATGAATGAAGACTCTCGTATGCATTCATTTTTGCAATCTTGTTCAGGAGATCTTGCAAAACAACTAGAAAAATGTCAAGTGGCACCTGTCTTAATGAAGCGAAATGCATAGAATAAGGAAGACAGCATTATGAAAACTTAACTAATTGTGCAGTATGTAAAGTGATTTTTTTGTAGCTTGGATTGGCTATAAAATTGCCAATTTAAGGTCATAGAAGACCATAAACTATGCATGGCACATAGGTTTAAACAAAGCCTAAGAGGTTTGAAATGTGGGAATGAGCTGAATGTTTATTGGGCAATTAGAAAAAATGTAAAAAAATTTCTAAGTATAGGAAGCTAAAAAAGTTGAAAAATTTTTCTAACTCTAGGTGCTACACTCGTCCCATGTTATGCATGAGACATGGAACATTTCGCATTACATGAGGGACATAAAAAATCCTAGGAGGGTGACGTGTTCCTTAACCCTAAAGGGTATAAATAGAGGTTTTACCATGGTAAACCTATCATTTTCAATGTTAGAGCCAACAATCATCTAAGTGTAGGAACGACAGAGAGAAGCTAGAGTGTGACAAAGGGAAAACTAAAGTGTAGCAACCAAAGATGATGCGCCATAGCAAATGTAAACACCCCAACCTCACCAACGTTGATGAAGGTGAGTGTACCTTGAAGCACCTTCCCAAGGTGAGCATTGGGGACTGCCAAGAAACGTCATTGGCCAGGTAAGCCACCACGCTTTACCTTTGTAATTTTTTTCTTTCCCTACTTTCCTACACATCTTGGATTTTTTGGGTTTTGAGTTTTGAGGATGGCCTGCTGTGGGCAGGGACCATTGTCACTATTGCAACCACTCTGAGCCATAGCCAAGAAAGGGAGTACATGCACTACATTTTTTTTACTTTTTATTTTTTATTTTTTTTGTCCTTTTTCTTTTTCATGTCAAGGATTCCTAGGCATCCTACACTGTGGCATGGAACAGGGGTTTCTAGGTGTTCTGTGTCGCAGTGCAAAATAATTTTTTCACAGTGTCTCACACAACGATGCAGAATAGGGGTTACTGCATCGTCTTGCAAGCATAGCATGGAACAAGGATTTTGGTAGAGTGTACCATGATCGTAGCATGTGTACCACAAGCATAGCATATCATAAGGGCTTGAGCATTCCACACCACAATGCAAAACAAGGGTTTTCTACGTGTCTCGTGCCATGGCACAAAACGAGGTTTCATTGGTGTTCCATGCCACAATGTGAAACAAAGGTTTCTTAGGCATCCTGCACCATGGAGTGAGATAAAGGTTTTTTGGGCATCCCACACTATAGCATGAAATAGAGGTTTCCTGAGCATCCCATGCCACAGCGCAGGATAGGACTTGACCATGGTGGCCCAGGGTCATGTTCATCATGCTAGGGTGTCCTTGAGAACATAACAAAAAGTTAGAAAATTTTTTGAAACTGCTGCATTCAACACTTAGAAAATTTTTTGAAGCTTTGCAATTATTATGCTCTATAGGTGTTGTAACTAACACTTAGAAAAATTTATAAAATTTTTACCAAATGTTACGCTCCATGGGGAGTGTAACTAACACTTAAAAAATTTAAAAAAAAATTATTAGATGTTACACTCCATAGGAATCATAACTAGCACTTAGAAAAATTGAGTTTAAAGATGTCATGCTCTATGGGGAGCGTAACCGATAGTTAGAAATTTTTTTCATATTTTCTTTAAAATTGTAATGCTTGAGAAAATGTAAGTGTTAATGTTATGTCCTATTGGAAATTAGGCATGTTAGATGGGGATGCCAATATTCCTTTCCCATAGGGCCTAGTAGAAGGTTAATTATGTTGAATGTAATTAATTTTCAATTTTTATGTTATGCATTTTTATTTTATTTTATTTCTTTTTTATGGTAACATTTTCATCTTACTACTACTGTGGCATTGCAGGGTCTTGCTAAAGCTTATTCTCATCATGGTCAAACTGGTGGGGATTTTATGTTGTATGAGTGATCATGTACCAAACGTTCCTGCACCACATGCATGTGGAACACCAAGCAGTTTGGTTCTGGTCAGGTGTGCAGGAATTCCTAGAATTCTTTCTCCACCACTTCAGTGTAATAATGTGGTCACATTTGTCAGTTAAAGCAGCAAGTATCATAGTTGAGACATTTTTTCCTGGGGCAAACTAAGGCATTCTAAATTTTATGTCTGATAAGCCTGTTGAAGATGAAGAGGTGGAGAGCTCGAGCTAGTGCCAGAAAAGCTTCAAACTTTTGTCTAGGATCTAGGGGATGCCTGAGTTCCAATTCTACAACAAATATAACACCGTATTTCTTTCTTGATGCATGCACACCATTTTTCAAAACCCACCTGGGACAATTTATTATGCTAAAGGGTGAGCCTTGTTATGATTTTTTGCACTACCTATTATTTCATGATTTAGGATGCTAACTACTTTTTGCCTATTGCTAGGTTTTTCATTGATGCAAATGGCATCCATGATGAAGAGGGGATATTAAATTTAACCAAAACTAACCTACAAGAATTCTCATCCACTAAGAATATGTGTGCTAGAGTGATAGGGAAATTTGGGGCAAATTTGATATTATACCCTAGCAAGTATTCCAAATCTTATGAGAGGTGTCGAAATCTTAACTAGTTAAATGTTGACTAGACAACCAGGATACCAAGTGTAGATGAGGTTTCAGTCCCACTACCACCATCCTGCACACTATTTGTGCCATGTAAGTCATATTACCTATTTACTTTCATGCACTTTTAATTTTATATTTTCATCATGTTACTAATTCTACTTTTTCTTATTACAACTGTAGCTAAGTTAAAAGAAGTTACAATGGTTACTTCAAGGTGCACTGAGGCCACTCTCCTCTTCAAGTATGGTGAAGTCGAGAGCTCATAGCACTGGTTGTGCTACAAGGCCTCAGTAGAGGTAGCCTAGAATCTTTAGTGGGCTAGGCTCATGAACCTCTTCTTGGCTATGTACCCAAACATCTCAGTGTCCAAGATGATTTCCCTACTCGATTCTTTTACTAAGAGTGTTGACCGCTTCCTCACGCAAGTTCATAATGTGCAGTTGGTCTTTGAGATCATGAATGAACTCTTCCTGGATCTCTTCGGCATCCCCTATGAAGGTCTACCAATGGTAGAAAAGATTGATAAGGACCTAGACCATAGAGGGAACACTGAAGAATGGTTGGGCACTAAAAAGGATTGTAAGGGTATACTCATGAAGATGGTGGAATTACCTATGGCCCACCACCTCTATCCCATTTTCTGGGCTCATGCATTTCCTAAGCTGCTTTCCCAAGGAAAGTTCCTTGGGGTGCAGCAATATTGAATCATGAGAGGCGTGATAGAGGAGGGGATGTAGTATAATTGGAAAAACTACCTTGTCAACGGCCTGCAAGCTGAAATCGTCAAGCTACACAACAACCTCTAGGCATGATTGCACATGCATTTTTTCTTCTTCGTAGCATGCCTACAAAATTTTGCAAAACTCTTAGTGGTCCACAAGAATAAGCAATGGATGGTGCAAGATTGTATCCAAATCTCCAAGTTGTGGATCTGCCACTTGTTCCACACCATGTGATCATAGGACCCCCTAGAGGCTATTGGTGAGTTGTTCTCAGTAACAACCAAAGGCCATGTGGGGTAATCCTACCATGCATGTGGTAGTGCCAAGGAGGCTCCACCAACAAACACTAGCAATGCAGTAAGAGGGGCACAACTCATGGCTGAAATGATGAAGTCATCAAAAATGCAAATCAAGAAGCCTCACCCCACAAAGGAGCCTACGCGTGAAGTGGAGAAGAGTGGTAAGAAGCTGCAATTCAAACTCCACAACATGTGATCAGAATTAGCTAGTAAGTATGCATTATTTAATGTTATTCTATTTTTTTATTTATTGTTGGATATTCTAACTTAAATTTGTGCAACATAGGAAAAAGGGCCCCTAAAATGGAAGAGGACCCCTTAGAGGACAATGTCCCTTAACTTGAGGGACAACCTAGTAGATGAGAATGAGTAAGAAGCTACCTAAGTGTTGAGGCAAATTGAAGAAGAGGGGTTGTAGTTTGATGATGGTGAGTTTGAACATTTGTTTAATGGCATGCAGATGGGCGATCCCCCACTCTCACCCCTAAGGGCTTGTTGGGTAGGAGTTTTGCACTGCCATCTTCACTATGTTCTTTTTTTTCTTGTGTTTTGTGTTTTTTTTTTGTGTTTTGTTTTGATGATCATAAAATGCTTTATGATACAGTGGCCAACGCTTCTGTTGAATGTCCAAAATCAACATCAACCTTTTGCACATGACCATGGGTGGAAACTCCAGATAAGTTTTCCTTTATGCAAGGTGTGGTGGATGATATGATAGACCACCTCAAATAGATAGACCCTGAGATGGGTACGTTTATTTTACTATCATAATCTCTTTCCTCTTTTTTTCGTGGTTTTTTTTATTTTGTTTGTTTGGTTTTCTTGTTTATCTTATGGCTAATGTTTTGCCACTTATTGTTGGGATAACAGGCTCACAACTCAAATGGGACCTGAACAGAGCAATTTAAGTCAACATCATACCTGAGTTCCCCCTCATGGTAAAGCAAGTGTCTCATCGTGTATACAACAAGGCAAGCAAGTGTGCACTGCACTTTGCACGAGCATTGTGGGAGTGTAGCCATGTAAACGAGGAGTTGTAGAAGTAAGTGCAAGAGCTTTGGGAATAGAAGGCGAACCAGGTGACTAGACTGGAAGATTAACAATTATGCTACAACTTCTTAGCAATGTGCAACAATTCAAATGGTAGCTGGCGCATGGCTATGATCAATTACACAAAGTACTAGTTAGCTATTTGGGGTAAAAATAAGGCTACCCATGAGGTCATTGAACAATAGTTTTAGATGGACCTCTTAGCTAGGAAAAACCAAGATTGGAAGGATTATAGTGCAAAAGTGTATGAATGGGAACAAGTAGAAAAGAATCACAAACATCACTACAAGCTAGATCATGAAGCCTATTGCAAGAAATATAAGGATGAGTCTATGGAGCACTAATGTCAAGAGATATTCCTTTACGCAATCGGTGCAAAGTAGGCTTACAAACTATTTGTGAGCCATGTAGTTATTAGTGAATCCCCAGAGAGAGAGAGATCACTGTTCCTTCCAGAGAGGTAACTTCTAGAACATTTTTGCCAAGGCTGCCCATATGGACAGCCATGGAGAAATGGAAAACCCTCGCAAGCATCAATTTGGGCAAGGAGGATTGGACACACATGTTGAAGGATGAAATCCTCCGATGCCTAGAGGCTAACCTTGATAGGATGCCCCCAGACATGGATGTGGGCCCATCTCAGGTTGGTTTAACTTACTTTATTATTGTCTATTTCATTTTAATTTTTCATGTTATCTCATTTATTAATGGTTTTATTGTTTCATTTTTTTTTTGACGCAAGCACTAGGTGAGGGTGCGAGACCCAGTGGAGTAGTAAACGAAGACAAAGGGGAAGAGCCCTAGCTTCTCATCGCACAATGCAAACTGAAATACTTAAGATGTAGCCCTACTATTGGGAAATTTTGTGTCTTTTGGGATATTTCATGTTTTTGATGTAATTTTGGACTATGTATTTTATTGATGATTTAATGGAAGATATGGCATTTATTTACTTCTCATTTTGTCATTTAACTTGTAATTCAATTGATATTTTAACTTATAATTTAGTTGATGTAATTAGGCCCCTTGTGGGCCCCATGCCAGTTTAAGGCCATGGTAGTAGGGCCATCACTAGTTTTAAGGTCATTTCAGGCCATTGCTAGTTTAAGGTCATTTCAGGCCATTACTTAAAGGGGGTTGGTTGTTGGTTTTAGGCCTTGGCAAGCCATGCGATAGTTTAAGGTCTTTTTCAGCCACATGGTAGTTTAAGGCTTTCTGATCCTCTTTTTTTCTCTATTTTTTAAAGAAATTTAAACAAAACTGTAACTAATGCAAGATGCAAACGATAATGCAAAATTGTAACTAGACAGGCAAAGGGACAAAAAGCAAGTTGGACAGGCAAGCGAATTTGGGACATGCCCTACTTGCGCAAATGCTTCCTAATCTGATGGGGATTAAGTGGTGCATAAGGCCTAGAAGGCAGTAGACGGTATTCCCCTAGGCCATCATCTGCTATGAAAAAGGGAAATTCTACCCATAGAGCTTCCTCATGAAGGTCACTCGTCTTGCTTGGTTACTTGACATCAGCCAAACAACATTGACTTTCATTGTAAATGGGTGGTGTGTCTCAAGAGATCTCTACCTCCAACCCTTGTTTGATGTCTATGTTGTTGATGGTTAGAGGGGCTATGTTATCACCAAAGATCGCCACCTCCCCACCTTTGTAAGGCAAGTGGATCTCTTGGTGGATGGGTGAAGAAACGGCTCGTAGCTAGGCTAACCAGGACCTCCCTAGGATTAGGTCGAATCCAAGCATCTCTTCAATCACAATGAACTCAGCATTAGTGCGAAATTCCTCCCCTATCACAGAATTAATCGTGATTGCCCCATTGACAACCACACATGCTCCATTAAAGGATTTCAAACACATTGTTGTTGTTGGCCTAATTTGATTTACCAGGTAATCTTGTTGACGATGGAGAATGGAATAACATTGGTTGTTGCCCTGTCATCTACGTGCACCCTACGAATCTTGTATTGACCCATGCAAATTGTTATGAACATAGTGGTTACCTAATCCTTTTCAGGGTCAACTTTGATTGCTTCATCACGAAAGGTCAAGGGTACTGACCTTGGCTCTTTCATTGCAAGTAGGATCATTATTGCATGGATAGCCTTTTCATCTACCGACATGTCCTCCTTAATATGAATAGATTCCATCATGCAAACTAGGGCTTCACAATGAGTAGGAAAGGTCATAATCAAGTCGTATAGGCTCAATGTTGTGTTTTTCTATTTTAGAGCATGTTTGACCTATGCGGGTACATCTAGAAAATATTTTTTACTAACTTATTTGATGGTCTTTACCTCCTCCACACATCCTAGGAAATAGATTTCTCAAGGAGGAGACTTGGTTTTTGGTTGGGTAGTGGGCTTTCAAACCTCAACATTTGTGTGCCTACTATTTTTTTTGGTGTTAGTGGCCTAAGACGATGAGGCCATAGGTATGGCTGACAAGAGAGTGGGCTTAGGAAAACCTAGCTCCATGTGCTCCCTAATCATCTTGTTAGCTAGATGCTCATCATGTCTCTTTGGGTGGGTGGGTTGCGATACAGTTCCCACCACCATACCCTGAATAGGTGGGGGGTCCACACGTTTTGGCATCCTAATGACAAAAGATGTCTAGGTTTCATTACCACAACATGCTATGAGGCCCTAACCAAAAAGGGTGTTATGGGCACCCAAGGTGATGCCTTGATGACAAAGGGGGCCTGTGGTGTAGTTGATGTTGAGGCCCCAATGTCACCAAAGGCCACATGAACCATAAACGGTTCATGTGTCAACTCTACATCATCATCAATGCTAATAACATTAATAATGTAACCTGCACTACTAGCATTTAGTGGGTCTTTGTAGACCTTCATGGGCTGGTTCTCCAGCTAGACAAGATTACTTTCATCAAGGATAAGCTTTCCTTGATCAATCATGCATTAAATCTCATCCTTCAACGCTAAGCAATAATCCATGTCGTGGCCATGTAGCTAATGGTAGTTGTAGAACCGATCCAGACTAAAGTTCTTAAGTACCAAAGGCTCATTTAGCATAGCTGTAGAAGGTTTTTAGAGGACCTCACAGTATCTCTCATGGCATTTTCATGCATCCTCTAACATTTTTTTTTGAATGCACCCAACACCAAGCAATTGATCCAAAAGCTCTAATAACTTGATTAGCAAAGGGGTGTACTTTGAGCGATCCTTACACTTGAAGTTTGGCCTTTGGAGAGCTTACCCTATAGCTGTAGAGGATGTTGGTTGGTTGGTTCCTTCATTGCCAAAACCCGATGCTTTATTGTTTTTGGTTAGGGCTTTAGGTGCCTCGGCCACTAGCTTGTTGTTTTTGGGCTTAGCTTCATCAGCCATAGCTTCCATGGTTATTGTGACCTTCCCCTTTTCTTTGTCTTTCTTTGCATGTGCATTTTTGTAGGCCACATAAGCCAGGTCCCTATTGGCTTCTACCGCATCATGTATGCTCTTTGTTTAAGCAAAATCTTGGGTAAGAGAACACGGGGCTAAATAGTACAACTTCAATTTGATGAAATCATTTACTGCACCCTTGAAAATGGCCAATAGGTGGGTTTTGGCTATAGGCTTACGAATCTCGTTAACGGAGGTGCTCCAATGTTGTATGAATTTTTGCACTGTTTCTAGTGCTCCTTATTTAACGTTCATCAATTGATCTAGCATGGCCTCAAGCTTCAAGTTATACATGAAGCAAGTTACAACTTGGCTTAGCAGCTCCTCTAGAGTTGAGATGGAAGCTCTAGGGAGTGCACGATACTAGTCGAGAGCTTTGCCAGTCAAAGACATGGAAAAAATATGGATCATGTGTGGCCATGCTTGCAATAGTAGGCACTCAAACAGAAAGTTACTAAGTGAGTGTTGGGCTTACCCTTACCATTGTATTTGCTGAATTAGAGAAATTAGAGGAGGCAACATTACTAGAGGTACCACTAGGCTAATAGGATCATCTTGGTAGAAGTCCATTATGTGGACATTTCTAAGTTGGCCTCTCTAAGCCACCTGACCTCCTCTATGAGGGTTTGGATAACTTGGAATGCTTAGTCCAAACTCGAAGATGTTGTAAAGGGTTGCATCAGCTGTGCTGTTGGTGATTCCATCAGAGCAGCCCACAACCCTATTGTGGGCTATGCCACCACATGTGACACTTGGTAAGTTTATTTCTATGTGTATTGTAGCACATGTGATAGTTGTACAATGGTACAAATGTTGCAACTCACCACATAGTTGAGGCTAGGGCTGTTATTGGTGGTGTGATTGAGATGGCTAGGATAATGGGAATGTGACTTGTCTATGGCTATTATATGGGCATGGTATGCACATATAGCAGTGTTGGCATCACAGATGCCGACTGTGAAGGCTGAACAGACTGCAAAGAAATGACAAAAGGAAAGGAAGCAGAAGGTCCTACACCTTGTTGTGTAGTCAAGACTTGGTGGCTAGCTACCACCAACAAAGACTTGGGTTGTGAAAGAATCACGATTACCTCAAAGAAGGTAGAGGACTGTGACTAGTGGGACATGAAAATGGGAACAAGCTTTTCGACTGAGATGAAGAATGAGATGCCACCATTGGAACAGGATTCAAACTCCTCTTGCCCATCTTGCAAGGGTTCATCATAGTTTGATGTCGCATCCTGCTCTCTTGTCCTGCTCACCCTAATGAGTTGGTCTAAGATCCACTTGAAGTTTTTGGTGAGTGGCATGATCACGTTAGGGGTGGAAACAAACTCCCTCCCATTTCAGTGAATGATCTTGAAACTATGTTTTGCTTCCATTTCTTGGTGGTCCAATGATAGGCCTTCTTGAAGCTCTGCACACATGAAGTTGTACCTTTCATCATTGAGCACCCTTTATTCAGGTGATTGGTATCATAGTTTGAGAAACTACCATTGTGGTCACACTGAGCTAGGTGGTTTCTCAACATCTCCCACATGTTGAATAGGGTGACCCACCTCCAAGCTCAAGGTAGCAGCTGAGGTGTTAACGGGGTTCATTTTTCTATGTAGGAAAGACGTGAGAAAAGAAGATGCTTGCAAAAAATGTTTAAGTGTGGAAAAATTTAAAGTAAAATTTCTAAGGATGAAAATTGTAAAAAATATGCTAAAAATGACTAAGTCTGGGAACATTGAAAAATGGCTATCTCTGGCGTTACGCTTGTTACACTCTGAGGGACTGTTACACTCACAAGGTTGTTACACTCAATAGAACACTCAGAGCTTAATGTGACAAACACAGTTTGGCCTTTCTATCCTATAGGATTCTAGGGGAATCATCAACGAGGACCAATCTACACCAACTGGAACATAGAAAACTCCTGCACTAGCCTATGATCCAGCTACTACTATGGTAGGTTCATAGGGGTGTTACATCTATGCTAGCTTGTTGTTAGTGACGAGGGTGCAAAAAGCACATGGGACTACCCTTCGAACATAGAAGGAATGGGAGGCCCTCCTTCTAGCACCAAAAACTATGACATTCAAAAATGTCGATGGCTAAAACATTGAGAGGTTCGTGAGCATACAGCCTAACCCAAATCCATGTGAGGGTCGTGCTAGGGAAATGGAAGTGAGGTGCCCTGAATGATCTAGTTGATTGGACAAGGACTTACATGATGTAAAAATAACTATTTGTAAAGGATTTTATGGAGTGTTATGCGTGGGGACCAAGACAACAAGCAAGAGTGTAGTGTAGAGTCTTAGCCCAAAAATAGTGACGTAAACATGCAAATGCATATTGACAACAAAGAAATGCAAGATTTATGCTAAAAATTTGAACAAATGCTGAGAAAGAAAATGGAACAAAAGTTTAGGAGTAGAGAAATGCACTGCCCCAAAACCTGGAAGCATAACGTTTGCTTGAACAAGATATGAAACTGTTACATGGTGTTAGACAAGCACAATGGTAGCGTAGTGGTGTGCTTACAGTCTCTGGGATGTCAAGGATGTAGTGCTAGTACCTACAAGGGAGGTTGTACCTACTAGGTTGGTTGTCTTTGTGCTATGCGAGTGCAATGGAAGACTACATCATGATATTTGGAAAGGTGTAAAGCTTGAGCACTCAAGTGTAGGAGTGACAGAGGTGCTCAAATGCTTAGTGATCTTATGATTTTCCAACCCCTAAAGTGCTAAACGTCAAGGTATTTATAGGGCTAGGTTTGGTGTGAAACGTGAATTGAACAGAACACCATGTGGCATGAATGCCACATGGTGCAAGCATAGACAAGTCATGCTAACATGTTATGCTCTTTGTAGCAAAGTGTTATGCTCTGCAGGACAAGAACATGTACCCAAATACTATCGAACTGTGAAAACACTACCTGGACTACATGTGCCAAAGTTTGAGAGACTTCCACGTATCTACAAACAATTTCAAAACAATGCAACTTGGAGACTATGCTCTAGGACTACGTCTTTCCCCTCTTCCAAGTAGGGTCAAGTGTAGGGACAATTTTGGGAATTGATGGGGGGTGCAAAACAAATGCAAACTATTGATCTTGATCATTGGAGGGACATCGAAGATGAGATGAAGGTTGATGCTAAGTTCTAGAGGCTTTTTGAAGCTATGGAAATCATTCTTTCTATGTCAAGCTAGCTATACTACACAGCTTAGTAAGAACACTTGGTGAAATTTTGCAAATTTTGACTTGCCATACCTATCACACTGGCTACATTGAATAGCATAGTAGAGCACAACATGAATACTTTGATTAATTTTGATGAAATTTGAAATGTTTCTTCATAACATGCTAACCACACTTTGTGGTGTAGCAAGATAGGTAGCCTTGAAAGTTAGAAAATGTGCCAAATGCATTTTTCATGTTGAGATATCTTGATAAATCCTTGTCCAACACTTAAGCAAAATTGGACCCTAAAATTTGCATCAAGCTTGCTACACTGTGCAGCATAGAAAAGCATGATAGCCTAAGAGAGAAAATTTTCCAAACTATTTTTTCCATCCTAAGAACTTTTAACAGACTCTAGCCTGATACTTCGGTGAATTGGAAACTGGGACATGTGTCAAGTTGGACATGCTAGAGAGCTTAGCGAGCTTGATAGTCCAGGAGATAGAAAATTTGCCAAACTGTTTGGTCCATCCTAAGCAACCCCTGACCACTTCTGTCTTGACACTTGTGTAGATTGGTCATGGAAGTGTCTACTATGCTAGCCATTCTAGGAAGTGTAACAAGTAGACTTAGAAAAATTTTGCAAAAAATAGGACTTGAGGTGTGCTATGTTTTCTATGCTGCAGAGTGCAACACCAAACTTAGAAAAATTTTGCCCAATTTTTGACACTTAGACAAATCTACCATTGAATTGCAGGATCCTGAAGTTGATGGTGTTTCACTCTCTCGTGATGCAATTGAGTTGTGCACCCACAATGCTTTAGCTTGCACAATGGATGTAATATGGATGTTTCTAATCATCCAACTACATAAGCATAACTCCCAAGGCATAGTTTGATGCATTCATCATGATGTGAAATGGATGAGACCAATCAAGTGCACATAGAATTGGAGTTTCTACAAGCTTCTCCTTAAGTTGTTAGAATTTATTTTCACATTCCTTAGTCCATATGAATGGAGCATCTTTCTTTGTAAGTTTGACTAATGGTTTCATGATCTTAGAGAAATTCTCTATGAATCACCAGCAGTAGCCAATGTGTCCAAGGAATGATTGAAAATCTTTACTGATTTTTAGTTTGTGGGTTATTTTTTATAGGATTTAAATCTTTTTAAGGTCCACCTCAGTCCCTACTTGAGAAATTCTATGCCCCAACATATTACTTTCCTAAATCATGAGATGGCTCTTTTCCAATTGACCTAAAGATTAGTCTCCACACACCTTTTAAGCACTTTCTTAAGGTGGTCCAAGGCTTGCTCAAATGTATCACCAGAGGTGGAGAAGTCATCCATAAAGGCTTCCATCCTGCTACCAATTTGCTGTTGAAAAATACTCAAGACAAGGCATTGGAGAGTTGTAGGAAAATTATACAAACTAAAGGGCATCTTACAATATGCAAAAGTTACCCAAGAACTTGTGAATGTTGTTTTGGCCTAATCCTTGGGTGCAATCTGAATTTGGTTATAGCCACTATAACCATCCAAGAATCTATAATAGTTATGTCCAAAAATAGTGTCCAACACCTGGTCCACAAATGATAATGAAAAATGATCTTTGAATGTTGCCATGTTCAACAAGTTGAAATCAATATAGACCCAACATTTTTCATCTTTCTTTAGCATAATTACAAGTGGGCTAACCCACTCACTATCTACAATTGGATAGATGAACCCTACCTTGAGGAGTTGTTCAATTTCCTCTTTGACGATCTACTTCAATTTGGGGTTTAGCCACAACTATGGTTGCCTCTTTCGCTTTATGGACAAATCAATATAAATGTGATGTTGGCATATCCTAGGATCAATCCCTGTGAGTTTAGGATATGACTAAGAAAAGGTTGTTGGACATTTATTAACCACCTTCAATAGCATCCTTTTTTTCTCAGGAGGAAGGTTGGCATTAATTATCACCAGCTTGCTATTTTTCAAAAATGCATATTCTATGCCGATAGGTAGAGTTTTCAACTCTAAGGGATTTTGTTTAAAACTATCAAGGATTTCCAAGTTCCTTCGATTGGTATCATCATGTTCATCATCAGAGAGTTGGTGATGAACTTGCTCCATTTCATCCATGCCTTCAACATAGACATATGTTAAGCTCTCAATAGATTTCATTCAAACTGTGCTACTCTTAGAATTATTTGTCAATCACTAAGTGCCCTCCTATTTTGTGGCTACTATGTACAGGCACTTTTTGATTTTAGATTCATTCGCACACTATCTACATACTTTGACTGATGTGCTTTTAATATATCAAATTTTTTTAACATAGTTGCACCCCGCATCACTGTATGCAATGCATGGAACTTGCTTCTTCTTGATCTTTCTTAATGCATTTTCCTTGGAAATATCTAGGAAAATATCTCTAAGCCTATTTGCACATCAACAATGCTCAACCAAGCCCTTTCCATAATGATTGAGAAGCCTCCCTTGAAATTGTCAACTATGATTACCAGGAAATTAGTAAGATACTATCACCCATAGATAATGAACATAATGTCCTTTACTAGTTCCAAAGGAATAGTGATGGACTGAGCTACTAATTCTAAATGGATGTCACTCTTCTTGAGAGGAGGTAGGTTCTAGGTATTATACATTTCGTGAGAAGTCAGATTAACTCTAGAACCTGAGTCAAGAAGAGCCTTGGATGGCTCATTCCAAATAATCTGCAAATAGATGAGAGGACTTTCAAGATCAAGTATTTTTCTAGGAAGGTTGCTAGCCTTGATCCAATTACATACAATATGAGATAACATAATTATGTAGATCTTGGGAGGCATTTGGTTTCAAGGGCTCTCAAAAGGAATGGATGTAGAGGATGAAGGAGATATAGGGTAACACTCTGCATAAGTAGGTGAGGGCTTAGTAGGGCTATTGGTTTAGAATAATGATCTTTTATGGGATTTGGGTTCTAAACCACTCGACTAAGGAGCCAATTTTAAGTTAACAACGCCCTGGTAACATTATGTTGCTATGACTACATGGGAATTTTTCCCTACATGGATGGAGTAGGGGATAATTTGGTTGAGGGTAGAGGAGCATGTCTTGAAGGATGAGAAGGGTGTTAGGGATATGGGTTTTTCCCTCTAGTAGATGGAGAATGAATTCTATAATACTCTAAAGGGTAGTAGTGATGCAAAAAAGAAGTGTTACTAGAAGAATCACATGGAGACATTGGTTGCTGAACATAGTACCCATATGAATTTAGCTACTTGAAAGGGTCCTACTATCTTGGTGGTGGCATCCCCCACAACTATGGGTATTTCCATTGCTAATATTGCTCATACAATTGCGGTGGAGCTCTACTTGGATAATAAGCCTATTGTTATTGGTGGAACTACCTTAGGTTGCCCTAAGGATAAGACAACCTTCTAGGTGCTTACCTTTGTGCTAGTTTAGGATTCAAAGCATACACCCTAGATTCCTATAAGTGTGACACAATAGGGCAACATCCCTAGGGATGCTCATATTGATATATGTCACACCCACCATCGTCATCTAATTCTAACTCCACAACCTCTTCTGCTGCCACAACCTTGCCCTTACCCCTTTGGTAGGCACGTTCAACTTCTTTCCTTCTCATGCAGTCATGATCACTACCTTGTTCTTTGGATTCTTCCACAATTTTTAGAGTAGTTTGAAATTTTTCATCCAAATATTCTGACATTTTTTCAACCTTATTTAAAATTTTAAACATAGATTTTTGAATTGGCAAGGTTTTTCACTATACCACCTCATCAAGTGGTGCCTTCTCCTCACTATCATAGAATCAAACCTTCCTTTTTCTAATGGAAGGGTTCTGGTTATATTCCTCAACACTTTCCCATTTTCTCAACTCATCTTCTTCTTTTTCAACCTACTCAATCAACCTTTGAATCTGATGAGCTCTTAGTTTTGATAATCTCCCTTGGGTGTAGACCCCAAGAGTTCTCCTTGTTTCTAATTGCAGCTCATTTATGATATGATGAGGCTACTCCCATTAAGAATAATCATGGTCATGTCATCTTTGAAAAAGAAAATAATACTTGCCCATGGCTATGTCCAAGGGTTCATGTGTTTCTTTTCACTAGCCTTGTATTTGCTTTCTCAAATTAGACACTCTAAAGTATGTCTAATATTTATCATTGAATATCTTAAGCATCATACTCCATCTGCAAATTGATTTTGGCTCCAAGTAGTAGTACTAACTTTCAGCTTCTTTTATGAGAGTTTTAGGGAATAGCTTAAGTTTCTACCAATCATTTTCTATGTTCTGCAAGGCACAAGCATCATGAAAGTCTTGAAGATGGGTCTGTGAATCTAAGTTATATCCTCCATCAAATCTAGGGACATTATTCATATCCAACCACTTGATTCTACTATATTTCATATGCCTAGTTGGGATCCTAACTACCTCTATGATGTTTGGCATGCCTTGATTTATCAACAAGGGCTCATCATTATCCTAATTTTGATGATGCCTATGATGTCCCCTGCTACCAGTCCAATCATGGCGGGGCATACAATCATTGTCCCACTGTTCACCTTCATCATGGTTTTGTCCCATATGATTTTGATTAGATTTAGAGGAGGAAGAAGATGCAGATGAAGAGGATGAAGAGGGAGAAGCACTACCACCACCACAGTGTCTACCATCTCCTCTCTACTTATCACAACCATGATCATCAAATTTTCTATCTCAACTCTCACTTTTTCCCAAGCCCCTGCCTTGGCTCCCACTTTTTTCTAAACCTAAATTGTTGATAGTGGATTGCAAATTCAAGTTCAAGCCCCATCACCAATGTTAAGGGATAGAGAATCTTCATGTTGAGAACCCCTAGAGGAAGGATTCTCATTTTCATTTTGGTTTAGCAAGAACAAGGGGTTGGTGAACCATTTCCCCTTTATAGCTTCATGGTGCTTCTCCTGGTGCTGATCTCATTTGCATTGTGTTTTTGTGGGATAGTAGTCTTGATAGTCATGGTCTTGCACAATGTATTCATCATGGAGATCCTAGATGCCCAACCTCTTAAGCATTTGGATTAGCATCCCAGGAATAGATCGATCAGGAGCCAACACAATGTTTCCCTCCATATCTCTCCATCATAGCTACTCATCCTAATGCAAGATGAAGGTAAAATCATGTACAAACTCATCTAGATCAGTGTACATTACTCTAAATTCTTGGAAAATTAATAGTTTTGAATCATCATGCCTATGATAAGAAGACATTTTTTATTATAAAAATTTAGTATGCTTAAATTATAATTATACTTATTAATTTTTTGAATGATAGTGACCTTAGAATTCACTCCAAAGATCTTAGATAATATTCACTAAGTCCTAGATTGTGCACGTATAAAACTACAAGTTCTTGGTAATAGTGCCAATGATGAGTGGCGAGTAGACCCTATGCCCAACCATATGAATCACTAAGTGTTCATGCATGATCCAATCAAATTCCACAAACTTATAGCCTTCTAAGCACACTAGTCTCTATGAAGTGAAACTAACCGTTGTAATCATTGTCTTCCCAATTACACTTGTGAAATGCAAAGGTATGGTTAAGTGCAACTAAGGCAAATGATTTTTATCATTTTTTTTACATTTTATGTTTTAATTCTCCTAAGGATAAAGAATAATGAATAAAATAAAATAATTAAATTAATAATTTAATCTAACTAGCTACACCTAACTAATCCTAACATAAGCATCCATTCCCACTAGTTGTACACATCCTAAGCATTAAGCATGTTTAATGCTACTGGGTTACCAAACATTAAGCATTACTAGGATTATTAAGTGTCAAGCGTATGCTTAAAGTGGTTGTACTTATGTACTTAATTAATCACTATTTAATCTAGATTAATTTATCTTAATTACTTAAATCATTAAAGGAAATTGCATAAAACATTAAATGCATGAATAAACAATTAATCTATTTTGAAGTGTTGCAAGGTTTATTAGAAAGCTCATCTTTATTCCTGCACACACTGCCATGCTTAAGTACAATAGTGCTCAAATAAAGATTCGTGCACTCTTTAACTCCTATTGTTGGCACTTCAAAAAATATTCTAACTTTTATATGACAAAACTGTAAGAGCTCTGCTACAACTATGACAAAAGATGTCATAGACATGGTGGGTGAGCATTATTTATAGGTAAAATAGACACTATGTCAACAAGGCCATGTCAAAGCATCAAATCCCATGTTGATGAGGCCACGTCAATGAGGTCACATCAACGAGGCCTCATCAATGGGATCCAAGAAAATGCAACTCATCATCAATGTGTCTAAACTATTGAAATCTATAGAAAATTTCTCTTCATTCATCAAAAAAGGCTTCCAAGATCAAAATTTGAGGTTGCTTAAAGTCCTCCAAAAGTTGCATAATTTTCAAGACTTCTTGAAAGGTCACCCATCCTAGTTCTACTTTAGAACTAGTATTCTTAATTATGTAATTTTTATCTCACCATCTACTAGGGTTTCAATTTTACCAAGTTAGTCAAATTTGGCATAGAATGAATATTTACATTTAAATTTAAATTTTTTTAAACAAAAATTTCAAATTTTCTTGTCCAAGGACCCTAGTGTCTATGGCCTCTGCTTGCATTGGTACTTCCTACCGCCATGATACATTGTGGTATGGAGAATTGATGCTTATAGTATTCGTGAACACTAGTATTTTCTATCAATGCAAAACCTAATGGTATGAGGCACCAGTGCTTGTGGTGCCCATTAAAACTAGTAGTTCCTACTACCAAAATTCCTGGTAGAATTTTTAAGAGGAAAGGAATGATTGACAATGGGTAGAGGTGATAATCAAGATGGGGGTAGGTGACTAAGTGCATGAGATAGAGTAGTAGTGGAGCTTGTGAGGCAAAGTAATGATAGCACTACATACAAGTAGAGTGATGATGGAGCAGATGAGGTAGATTAGGGACAACATGTGTGAGGAGCAGGGTGACAGCATCATTCATGGAAGGAAGGATTGCAATGGTCTCTATGCTATGTAGCCTTGCCATAATGGCATGGCTTGTCCAGCATTCGTACCTTCCCACTAGCCATGATACAACTATAACCCTTAGGGTTATAAAAAAATTTTAATTAAATTTTATAAAAAATGGTATTTAATTTGGGTGTGTCATCCTTATTAAACACAACAAGCAAGTTTTTTTTAGTGATTAGTAGAGCGAGGGTTAAGACTTGGGATTATTGACTTGAATGTTATGAGTTCAACTCTAAGACCTAAATTTTGAATTTTATTTTTTCTTTTTATTTTATTTTATTTTTTAAATGTAATTTTAGATAAATTAATTGATGTGACTATCGAGAATCATGATATCTCCCAAATTGTACATTGGATCAAGATGAAATTGGTACCATTGGAATCATCTTAGAGAGTACTACATGTTGAACTCAAGTAAACTTTACTATTGTGAACTTGAAATTTACTAAAAGATAAGAATATTATGTAATTTAATTACAAATAAATAATCATCTAACTACACTTTTTATTTTTTGAACTGTCCCATCTTTTTCTAACTAGCAACAACCATTATCTGATAAACTATCCATCTTATGCTAAAATCCCACATAATGAATACTAGCTTCCCTATAAATTACAGTAAGGTGAAAGAATTCATTCAACATTGAAGCTACAAGAAAATATTGAAGTAGGAAAAGAAATAATTGACATTGAAAGAAGGCAATAGACATGACTCCTCCTAAGCAATTCAATCAACCTACTATAACCCCTTCAGGTGGAGACATGATCTTCCTACAAGTAACTATTAGTTTGTATTAGATTAATGTTATAGATGCCATTGATTTTATTTATTCTTTACTCAAAGTTGATGAGTATGAAGTTTTAAAGATTTCCACCTATTCAATTTTTAAGTTTTCTCACCATTCAAGCCTAGTTTGTCTAAAAAACCTATTCTTCAATGGAGTGGTTCATAAAATTCTAGGTTAAGTAATGATTCTAAACTAGTTTTTGGACATGCTAAAATTACATTTGATATTATAAGGAATACCCTATGTTTTCATCTTGGTGAATATCCTCTTCCACCTAGTCATAAATCTCAAGATTTTTATGATTTTTGTGTAAATGAACTTCTTGAGTATGTCAACACATCTAGCATCCCTCCTAAGGGTTTTGAAAAGAAGAACTTTAACAAAAGCTTTAAAGTTCAAATTTTTTTGTTTTTAGAGAGTAGAGTATTATGGCAACCTTGCACTTACTAAGTTTTCACATTTTTCATTTTCCTATTACACGATGCCAGAATGGTAGACTATATAATTAGTCATATACATATTTCTCCCACTTATTTGCTATTATGGAACCTTTAGGTAGTGTAATTAAGGATCATGCGACTAAGTTCTTAATATGGTGTGTGTCCATGCTAATGACTCTCATTTTGAGTTACAATAATGACAAGAACCATTTCCTCCCTTATGACCCTAAGTGATATCCCTTATTCCTTGATGATGAATAAATCATAAGGTCCCAACTTGAAAATTAAAAATGGGGTCAAGAAGTCATCACATAGGCTCAAAATCCTAAGGTTATAGATGAGGTACTACATTTTCTTTATTATTTTTTCTACAATTTATTAGTTATTTATTATTATTGTATTTTTATGTGGTAGTAAACTCTAGATTACATACCAATCCTAAGGCTAGTACTAGTAAAAAGGATTCAAGAAAAGATAAAATGATTAAACTAACCTCCAAGGTGCTTTTCTTACTATACTAAAATAATGTGATTGTTATTGTTATTCTTTTAATCTCTATCTTTTTTATTAACAATTTTCTTCTTTCAAATGATTAGAAATTGTGCATTAGTGGAGAAGGTCCTAGTGATACTTAGAAAGGGAAAGAACAAGAGGAAGATCCTATCTAATTATTAAGATTTTTTACTTCTCTTTATGTGTGCTTCTGACACTTAATTTTTGGTAAATATTAGTGGCTTAGAGATTTTTTGTCTAAGAAATAGAAAGAGAAGATTTGAAGGTCATCCCTCATCTTGGACCTAATAGGACTACTACTCCACTATCAAATCTTTGTAGTCTTCCAAGCTAGTTTATTCATAAATCACTTCCATCAAAACTTTTATTTTTGCTAGTACTTCCCATACTATAGCAATAACTCCTTTCTTTAGTATAGTATTTATCACTCTATCATCATTGGTTACCATAAAGGATTCTTCCTACTCCCTTATATAGTTGGTTGTTAACAATGAAGAGGAGGTCCTTTTGTTTCATCTTCTTAATGATCAAATCACTAAGAACATCCTGAATTCTATTTGAGAGAGATTATTTCATCTATGAGAGTTTCACTCTTGCAACTTCAAGGGTGATTTTGAATTGATGTAGTTCAATGATATCACTAAATATCATTAAATTCCTAAGTATTCTCTAGAAGTAATCAAAAATTTTGAGCAAATCTTGGGAGAGTTAGTTTGACATGCCACCTATTAAATCATGAATGAATACTCCAATTTGAAAATGATTGTCTTCATGCAAAGAGTACTTTATTGTTTTAATTTTTATTGTCCTTTTTCTTCCCTTTTCTTATCTTTCATGTTGGTTTCTTTTTGTGAAGAGGAAAGAAAAAGAATGTAAGAAGGAAATTGCTTAATGTGATATCCAGGTTGAGTTGTTAAATACAAAAGTTTTAAAGGCTATAAAGGCAAAGGAGGCTACCAAGAGTGCTACAAGATACATACATTAGCTTAGTACTAGATTAGCTACATGTTGCAATTTTCCTCAAAAGGATGATGCCACTAAGAAGGAACATGAGGCTTAAGCAAAGATAACAAAAGATTTGATTTAGTTGTGGGGGTGTGATGAATCACGGTTTTCCAGGTCCCAATATTGGGTACATGCTATTAGGTACATGATATTGCAGCCTAGATATGATATCGTATACACGATATCATGATTTCTGTGTTGGCCTATAAATATAGCATTCAGGACTATGGGGAGGGGGCATTAGGATAGTTAGTCATTAGGAGTTTTGAGTCTTTTGTAAATTTAGTTAGTTGTTGCCCATAGTGTGATACTTATAATTGTACGAAACCTTTGTTCAAGTATGATGTACTTGGACATGCACACAATCGGCAATAAAGATCAAGAATACCCCATCATTTAAACATTCACTTAACTTTTATTTTTTTAAATTATTTATTATTTATTACTTTTTTCTTAGTTAATATTCCTTTTCCTGTCATTTACTATTCTTGTTATTAATGTGGAATAAGTACATCTTAATCATGAACATTTAAGTGTAACTACATGGTAACCCAGTAGCGTATCAAGTAGTGTCTTGAGTGATGTGTGCTTGGCAACCCCAGAAGTAATACACAAAGTCCAAGATGCATATAGATTATTAGGGACGGATGCTCAATCCACTTAGGCTAGCTTAGATTTTATTTCCTATTGCTTATTATCTTAATTAAGCTATTTCTCATTGTCCTTAGGAGTAGCATAGTAGTAGAAACCAAATCATACACCTAACTCTGGACTAAATCATATGTGACAAAGAAAATACTAGTCCAAGTGGGAAAACAATGAACTACATTCAACATATAACTATCTAGGTGCCACAACTAGTTCATCCGCGAAGTTCAACCAGATCATGCATACACACTCATATTCATATGGTTGAGCATAGGGTTACCTCGATGTTCATTATTGGTGTTGTTGCCAAGGATGGTGCTAGTTATCTAGATTAGTTATATCATATAAGATCTCTATAAAAATGTATTAACAATCTATCTTTCAAACAAAGAAATTAAATTTAACTAAGTCACACACAATTCACAATAATGTCTCTCTCATAGGATAACGATAATGCAACATCTAGCAAGGCAATTCATTAGATAACCAATGAAATTTATGATGAAGAAGAAGTTTGGAGTATGCAATCTTATGCAAGAGTTTCATATGTTCATGAACACCCTAATGATACTCAAGGACTCTTGTCATCCAACTCAGAAACCTCTAGCGAGGATGGGACATCTCCTAGAATGAGGGGGCTCGTAAGGCCTAGGACCTTCTCAATGATTAGCAAGAGTACATCAGGGGATGATTAGGAGACTTACAAAAGTCATGACAAGTCTTCTAATTCTCTTTCTTCCTCTACTCTTTCAACATCAGGTTGTGACACTGATGACTATTCCTCAAGGGGTCAGCATAGAAATAAAAATTGAACCCATGGACAAAATCAGGAACACCAACATGAACAAAGACAACATCGTTCCAACTCACAAACTGACAACCTACTTAGTGATGATGAACCCCTGCTAGCTACTAGGACCTAATGCATATAATAGAGGCCATTCAAATATCATGTAGGCATCACAAGGAAATCTGTCTACCTAAGCTTGAATTAAACAACTTTCCCAAGTTCTCAGGAGGATATGATTTAGATCTGCAACATCATTTACAAGCCTTCTATGATGCCTGTGCATGGAACAACATTAATAATTGATGGCAAAGACTTAAGTTATTTCTTATGACACTCATGGGCCAAGAAAAAGTGTGGTACAAGTCTTTAAAACCAAATTCAATTCACTGATGGCCTATAATGGTGAAACTCTTCAACGAAATATATCAAACCTATGCAAGAGTGTCAGCCTTGAGGAGACAACTCCAAGAGTGGAAATAAGGGAAACATGAATCCTTGAACATGGCCTTAGAAAGATATTAATCTTTGTTAAACAAATGTCTAGGTCATGGGTTCTTCGAGGAAAGGCTAATGTGTCACATCATGGATGGACTCCGTAATGAAATAAGGGAGACCCTAGGGATGTATTCCCTAGGTCAACTATATGAACTATGAACCCACCAATTCCAAGAGCTTATTAAGAAAGTAGCAAAAGAAGAAGGAGAAATAGACAAATGGGAGAATGTTAAAAGAACTCAATAGGACCAAACTCTTAAAGTAACAAAGGTCCATAATCATGAAGAGGAGAAATCGACTCACCTTGAGGAGGTGGAATCATCCCCATCTTTGCCAATACTAAAATCACAAGATGAAATTGAGGCAAAAATCAATAAGATGACAAAGTGGGTACATGAAAAATGCAGAGAATATGCAAACATTATTAGAGGGAAAACCATGCAAGATCACTCTGACAACCAGAACAAATAGAGGATGCCAAACTTAGAAACAGGACAGAACACCATTCGATAATCAGAAAGAAGGGATAAAGACAACAAGGATAGGGGATCAATTGCAAATCATAAGTATTAATGTGATGTTTTCCTGTACAATCACCCCAAAGGCCAATGCCTAATCTTGTCACATCTACATGAGCATTGGGAAAGAATGCTACATCTAGATTTCATACAGAAGTACTATGCTCAACCGTAATGGCAAAACCCCCAGTTGTGGGGGAGACCATTGTCAAATTGGCCTCACCCTTCATATCCCCCAACACCAAGTGCTTATTATGTTCAACATCCTATTTCTCCAACTAGATCAACATCCTCTACTTCACCTCATCATTATCATTCTCCCAAGTATAATCAACCCATGTCCTCACCTGCAGTATTATCACCTTATGTCCCTTACCCTCCTCTTTACTCTCAATATTCTCATTTTTCACCTCCTTCTACATTGCCACCAATTGTACTAGAAGGTTTTACACCACCACACCAACAAACGAACATTACTTGTGTTGTTACTGTTAATAGTAGTGGGGATCCTCCACAACATCGAAAGCATCCTTTCTTTAGGCATGGCCATAGAAAGAGATAGCACGGCTCTAAAACCATTGCATCCTCCAACTCAACATAAACCCAACACAGTGATGTATCTTCCTCTTCAAACTCAACACCTCCCGTTACCTTATCTAGGCCACCAATCAACACTCCAACAACTACACGACCCAATGAATATAACAATGTAGGAAGACCTATCGATCCTTGCATATCATCTTATGGTCATGGATGCCATAGTGGGTTAGCTTCTTATCACATGACCACATCTTATAATCTAGCCCACTATGCCTACTTTAGTCAAGTGTGTGAACCCCAATCTAAGTACATTCCTTCCACTACACAAAAAGACACCTATTGGTTTGGATATGATTGGACCCCAATATCTCCAACATGCATGGATCCAAACTTTCCATTTATTAATTCTCACCATGATCAAAGGTTTAGTCTTGGGGGATATCCCCCATTCTAACAAGAAGGATTAGTAAATGTTTTTTCTTTTCTTTGGTTTAACAATTTTTTGTTTTCTAATTCTTCATTTTTCAATTTGTCTTTTTATCTTTTTGAGGGTAATCTCATTTGTGAAGAAAATACTCATGTGACCAATTGGTTGAGGTTTTTTTCTATGCTATCAAGTCACATGTGACTAATTATTTCGACAATGAGCCCAGAACATCCACCCACCCATTCTATTAATAAGAGGTTCTACTCTGGGTACGATGATATTCTTGTTATCATTAAAACTTAAGAGTAACTTTGTACTCATTATGCCCAGAGGAAAGAATGACAAACTAAGAAGGAATGGCAAGGGTCTGACATCAAGGGGATTTGTGGATTCTCTTTGGTGACATCTATATATGCTATCATGCAGCTTGGTTGTACTAAGATCCTTGTAGATCGAAAAATGGAAGTAAGAGTTGTAATAAAGGCACTCAATAAAGGAACTCAATGCTATTCTAGAGGGTCCCACTAGAAAGACATGCACCCATGTCTAAAAGTTGGTGGCTTCCCCAAATCCCCGCTAGGAAAGACAAAGTGCAGAAGTGGCTAGAAGAAGAAAAATAAAAGAAATAAGAGAAGTAGAAAAGAAAAGATCGAGGAAAACATGTTGCAAAAAAATTCACATCACTCCTCCCTTGTGTTAAATTCCAAGTGATCGTACACCTTGCTATCATGATGCTCTTATGGTTGTCTATCATTGGGATAAAATAATGCGATGTCACTGATCAGAGGTATGGACTTGGTTTTGATCTTGGAGCGACAAGCTAATAGTACTTTAATCATGCACAACACTTTAGATTTATTATGCCTAGGGTAAGTTACCTCACATCTTGATCTCTACAATCCCTTCTACGATTTGTCTCATCTCATGGTCCAAGTACTTCTAATTAGTGTCTTGTATGGCATAGAATTCATACCTCATCACAGTGGTATTTAACATATATGTGTTTGTTGCACAAATGTGGATTGCATTTAACCCTTCTAGTACCTACAGACATTTTAAGGTGTCGTTATGCAAGGGCATGATAGGTTGGAACCTGCTCTGGGGAGGATCCACTTACATGACTTTTGTAACTTGTACTTGGTGCACACCACCACATCATTCTATACCCTCCGAGCATTACATTGTCAAATCTATTCTTTCCTTTGTCATTATTTCAACCAAATGTTTCTTAGAACCACTACATGTCCTTTTTCCATATCCTATTCAAATAACTTCATTGTATAACTCCACTTCTTTACACTTTTGGTGCCTTAATTTCCACTTGACATTACCCTAGACCTTTCAAATCTACTTTAAATCATTCATTTTGGCTAAAAAAAAACTCGAAAAACTATTAATTTTACTAAGTACCCTATTTTTGATTTTTAGCACTTTGAGAGTCTAACATTCAACCATCAATATATCGCTTGTTAATGCTCTGATTTCCCTTCTAATCACACCTAATTAAACCCAAAGTGTTTAACTTAGTTGTGGGGGAGGTGTACTATAGAATTTTCACATAACATTTTTGAAATTTTCTATCACCCGAAGGATATCATAGGGGTAAGTACTATTAGGAAATGTTAAAAAATCATGTCAAACTAATTTTCCTCCTTCACCCAAATCATTTAAATTATTATTGGAGTCACCTGATCAAATTGCATCCAATATTAAAACTTTTAGAGAAACTTCCTTAAAAAATTTCTAATTCTGAAATCACACTAAGCAAAGAATTCAACATTTATTAAAGGCAATAGGTAAGGTATGAGATAATTGAACTTCTTTAAATAACCTTACTAACAATCAATCTTTTTGTGGTTACAGATGGCCTCTAAACGAGGATAATAGGGAGGACCTTCTCAAGGTGTAGCCAAATGTCCAAGAAGAGGCAAAGGCCAAGGACCTCATGTGAAACATGCAGAATAGGAGGCACAATCATTCAACATCCATTAGAAAACCCCTATTACTGCAAAATATGGTCAAGAAAAAGGTGGAGAGGGAAGGGCACCTAAAAAAGGACAACATCTCATGTTCTTCCTGGAATGCGTTCAAGCCATTCAGGAAAGGTACACATCTGCTACAATGATTATGGAACTTAATTTTGGACCTTTTATGGAATTCGCCATTAAACCAGTCAAGGATCAACTGAAGGAATCTCCACTATGGTCTGTCCTCTCAAAAATTGGAGAATGGTATTTGGGGAAAACCTATCAATTTTTTTATAATAAAGAGGAAGGTACCACCATCAATATTGGTGGAATTTTAGTTGATTTCTCCACAAAGGCCATTGCGGAAGTTCTAAATCTTTCAAATACATGGCCTAAAGTTGCTCATCTATCCACCTGCTCTGATGCAAATGCAAGAAAAGTATGGCTAAAAAGGACATATGGAAAAGAAGAAAAAACATATGGAGAACTAACCCTTGAAGAAAGAATTTATTTTAAAATTGGCACCTATCACATTTTTCCAACAAAGGGGTTAAATAAGATTTCTACCTATGCAACTAAAGGAAGTGCAATCTTGATGGGAAAGGTTGATGTCAATTTGTCCCATTATTATTTAACAGAGATATTGAGGCAGTTTGAAGAATGGAAGATAGGAAATTTCATACTCCCCTTTCCATGTCTAATTAGGAAGTTGTGCTAGCATGCTAGAATTCTGGGGCACACTAATGATGTCCCCAGAAAAGCTCCAAATGCTTCATATGCTGAATTACTAAAGCCACTAGCACCAAGAAGAGTTGTTGGTGAGACACTGGAGCCTGAACAAGAATAGATGGTTGTGCCCATTACACCTCAAACAGTAGGGCCTAGCCAACTTCCAAACACGAGGCTCATCCAACAACAAGAAGTAGGGCCCAGCATGCAGCCCATAGGCCAACAGGACTAGCAACCACCACCACCACCACCACAAGATTACCAACCATCAATGAGCCATCTTAGGGTCATCGCAGAAATGGTCAATTGGGGAAGTAGGGATGACGCCAATCTCTTCAAGGTGATCAATGATGCCATACAACCCACCATATCAATCGATCATGTAAGGGGCAAGGTCTCAATACAAATAGGAGGAGGGGGATGGCACTGGTCACAATAGATCTCAGGAAATGCTACATCATTCCAATTACAATTAGAAATTGGTGAAGATGCCACAGTAGTGATAATGCAACACCAGGATGTAGCTGGAGTAGCAGAGGTGATCACAAGCCACATCAAAGTATCATTTAACATCCCTATTATGCCACCAACAAATTTCACAGGAGCATGTGATGCTCAAGTTCTGGCTGATACCTCAATGACTCCTACGAAACATGAGGATGCTCTAGATCGCTTGATGCAAATAGGACAAGTAATGACATCCTTGTTTGACATCCCCCAAGATGTCACAATAAAATAATTAGATCTCATTTCCACTAAAGGAAAGCTGGTCATGGCTGACGTTAGGGCTGAACATGCAGAAGACGAGTTGAAGATACTCCAGGAAAAGTTTGTTTCCTACAGGCTAAACAACAAGATCCATTCCAACTTGTTCCAGCGAATTAGCTAGAATCATTTAGGATAGAGTAGCTAAATAAATTTCTAGTGAAGAGTAAAAGGGTGACAATGGAAAATGAGAAGGTTGATTGGAGTGCTTTAAAAGCACAGGCTTAGACATATGCACATGCAAAAGCACTCAAGGCCTTACAAGAAGAAAATAAACTCCTTGCTGCTGAAAATCTTCGATTGATGATAGTTAAAAAGCAAAAGAATGTTCTTGAGAAAAGTTTCCAGCAAATGCAAGAATAACTAATAAGAGTCAACCAAGACATAAGTCGCTTGGCCATAGAGAACAAAACCCTCTCAATGGAGGAGGTACACATCATCCGGTAAAAGACAACCATTGAAATAAGCGCATGGCAAAATGAAGCTAAATGGCATGAAAAATTAAAGAAACATTTTCATGATTAGGTGGGGATGTATAAGGAGATCATTAAAAATGAAATCTATATGACTAAGGATCACATTAACTCTTTCAATGCTCAACACACTAATTGGTGAGCCATACTGGACACTTATGCCTTCATCCACCAAGCAGAGTTAAAGAGTCGAGACCTGTAGATCTAGGATGTCACAAAATACATGGAGTTGGCAAATTTCCAGTATGCCAACTTGGCCATGTTAACAGCAAGGTGCCTGAGGACTGAGCTAGAGAAGCATGTAGCTGCCACATATGCCAAATATGAGATAGAGTTTGCTGAACACAAGAAGACATTGTAGAAACTAGAGGTAGCAAACTCTAAACTAGAGGTGGTAAAAGCTAGCTACTAAGGACAAAAGTACGTAGTAGCAGAATTGGCTTGACAGCTTACAAATTATCAGGAATTTAGAGATAAATTTGGAACCTATGAGGAGGAATGATGGTTTTTTGCGACATGGTATGTCAAAGCCAATCAAATGTTTCTGCAATTGTTGTGTCCATGGGAGGTGCCAACTCCATCAAACATTGGAATATCAACATGGATGGCACATGATCCTCAGACAAAGGAGGAAAAACTTTAGGCACTCCTTCAAAAGTATCCATTTCAAAAGCTTGGAGCACAAGATAAAAGAGAAAAGCCCATGGAGGAGCCATCGCCACCAAGAACCACATGAGTTCCAAACAATTTTTTATTTTGTGTTGGTGTCTAGATTTTTTTTTTTTTTTTTGTCTAGTCCCACACTGCAACATGAAATAATCCATAGTCAGTCCATAATCCCATACCTATCCACTATATAATCAAATCAACTTGTTCCTCATTTTTTTTGACTTGAGGATGATTTTTTATTCGGTTGTGGGGGTATGATGAATTGTGGTTTGCCAGGCCTTGATATCGGGTACGTGATATCACAGCCTTGATATGATATCATATACATGATATCATGATTCCTATGTTTTCCTATAAATATAAAATTCAAGCACATGAGGAGGGGACATTAAGATAATTAGTCATTAGGAGTTTTGAATCTTTTGTTAGTTTTAGTTAGTTTTCAGTTCTTTCCCAAGTGCATGCCTACAGTGTGATGCTCATAATTGTACAGAATCTTTGTTTGAGTGTGACGTACTTGGACATGCACACGATTGACAATAAAGATCAAGATTACCCCATCATTGCAGCATTCACTTAGCTTTTAATTTTTTTAAATTATTTATTATTTATTACTATTTTCTTAATTAATATTCCTTTTACTATCATTTACTATTCCTATTGTTAATGCAGAATGGGTACATCTTAATCACGAACATTTAAGTGTAACTACATGGTAACCCAGTAGCATATCAAGTAGTGTCTTGAGTGATGTGTGCTCGGCAACACTAGAGGTAGTACACGAAGTCCAAGATGAAAACGGATGATTAGGGATAGATGCTCAGTGCACTTAAGCTAGCTTAGATTTTATTTCCTATTGCTTATTAGCTTAATTAAGTTATTTCTCATTGTCCTTAGAAGTATCATAGTAGTAGAAACCACATCATACACCTCACTCTGGACTAAACCATACGTGACAAAGCAAGTACTAGTCCAGGTGGGAAGACAGCAAACTGTGATCAACATATAATTATCTAGGTGCCATAACTAGTCCATCCATGAAGTTCAATTGGATCGTGCGTACATGCTTGTATTCGTATGGTTGAGTGTATGGGTACCTCGTCACTCATTAGAGTTGAAATTTTAAACTCACCCTTATCCCATGTTGTTTTTTCTTCCTAATTTCCTTTTGTTCTTTATCCCATTCTTTCCTATTATTATTACCATATTTCTTCCCATTGATGTACTTGTTTTTCCATACCTAATAAAACATGGGTTCTTATGTTTCAGTTGATTTCACTTTTGGTTTATGAATTGTGATTTACTTTAATACCAAATGTGACATCTCATTCCTAGATGTTCATGATAATGATAATTCTTCATTGCTACCCTGAATAATATGAATAATGAAAAATAAGAGACTTCAATTAAATGGAAACAGGAAAAATGACTTTATTGATGATAATAATGGTAGAAATAAGTGTTAACATGGAGGTCATGGGGTTTTCTTCACGTGACACTTAGGAATCTTAGAGGAAATCCAAGATTGCCATCATGGTTAGGTCATAATACCAAAGAGGTGATTAATCCCTTCTTGTCTCACCTTACCTAATTTTCATTACTTACCATTGTTAGCTTTGCAACTCCATGATGGTATGACTTCTAAGTTCCTAACCTTAAATATCACAGGTCAAACTCCCAAATGATATTGAAAATGATTACAACTCCTCATAACAAGGCAATCCTTCATTCAAAGGTTGATTACTTTTTTACATATAATATAACTCCACTCAGTAATTAGGAAGGGGATGTTATGCCATTATAGTTTCTTAAATAAGAAAAGAAGATCACTTGGGAGGCTTCATTAGAGTAAAAGAAGAAGATATGAAGAAGTGTAGCTAAGTCATACATAGAGTTTGTACATAAATAAGTTATCCAGAAATGACTATTGTCTTCATCGTAAGACTAATAATTATCATAGTAATTTATGATTTGTGACATCTATAAACCCTTTCAATTTTAAAATTTATTATGAAAAGGATAAGTTAATTACTTTTGAAGTTATGTTTCTAACCATAAGATTCTTGGGTAATTAGAGTTATCAAGTAACATAAAATTAAACTCTAATAGGAAACTCATACATGAGATAAGCTAGAGAAGCCAAAATTTGTCTAATCTCTTAGCAACTATATCTCAAGGCTAGTCTTAAGATATGATGAATCTAGTAACCAAAGAGATCTTAATTAAATTGCTTGATGATTGGTTAACCACCTCTAGAAATGCACCATCCTTGTAACTAATGGTGGAAGAAGGAAATTGTACAATTATGATTGTATTTCCCCATGAATGATATGAGGAGGTTGTTAGCATAGTTATTGAATACTTGAGTAGAGAGTTGAACACTATGATATTGACCTTTGGTTTCAATATCTAATAGAACATCTTAATGTCCATAGTAAAAGGAAAGAAGTCAAAACAACAAGGAGAAGCTATTGGTCTAGGACAAATGACAATAGAAGAGCATGAAACACTATTGAATAAATTAGTAAGCACAAGGTAGAGGTTAGATAAGACAATAGAAATTCTTGAAGATTTTACTATCCTCTAGTTAAAATTACTAACCACTAAGAAAAAATTAATACTAGTCAAGGTACTAAAGTAGCAATGTGAAGCTGAATTACTCCAAGCAAAACAAGATCTTATTGAGCTTAAGAAAATTTTAATGTTTCAACTATGTGCATTATCCCAAAATATATTAAGAAGTTTAAGAAATTAAAACTAGAGCATATGTTAAACTCTATTTGAGAGATGTCGAAGTACAAATAATAAGTCACATTTGAGGCATCATGGACCAAGGTTATTTTTATGTTCTAGGTTTATTATCAATTTGGAAGTGGAAAATAGGGTGCTTGTAGTAGAAAATAAGAGGTTGGAGGTCATAAAAAATAAGGATGTATTCAAAACCAACCTCCAACACATTAAACAAGAATAAGAAATAGCTAGGTTGATGAGAGAGAACTGAAATTTGTCCATGTAATAAGTATGTCTCATTCTAAAATAGACAACATTAAAGATTACTACAAAAATGAAGCAAAAATGCTTAAGAACATGAAAAATCATTATAAATATCAAGAAGGAATTTAGAAAGAGATCAAGGAGAAGAATGTTAAGCTACCCAAAACCAACATAGATATTTTCTCTAGGACAATAACTTGGCAATGTGGACAGACATGCTAAATACAATATGTGTAATTAGTAGCATAGAGCTATTTGCAAATTCAGGATCTCATCCATTATCTAGAGCTTGCCAACTTGCATTACTCCAACTTAGCCTTCATTACATTGACCAAGTTCTAGAATGAGCTGAAGAAGCAACTTGCAGCTACCTTTATGCTCTATGAACATGAATGTTAGGTTCATGATTAAACCAACAACAAGCTATGAGCAACTATAATGAAGTTAAAATTTTATAGGAGTAAATTCATAAGACAACGTGATGTAGCTAAGGAACTAGTATAATGCATGAATGAATACCAGGCCTACAAATAAGGATTGGATAATTTGGAGTATGAATGACACATTTGTAACCTAGTTTATTAATGTTAACAAGCTCTTTCTAAATTTTATCCTATCCATGGGATGTCCTAATCTTAACAGATATTGCCAAGCATTCTTATATCACAAAGGATCCATAAATAGATGAAGAAAATCTCCATGACATTAACATGATATTAAAGACCACGAAAAAGAAGTTGATTCCATTATTGATGTAATTTCATCAATTAATTTTGAATATTTTTTGTAAATTCCTATTGTCTTCATGATGTGCCATTCCATTTTTTTGTAATAATAGATACCAATTGAATTATTTTGTCAAGTGTCAGTTGCAATTTTGTAATCTCAATTAGCATTACCCCACAAATTTTGTGATCAAACTCTATCCATTTCATATAACTTGAGAACAAGTTTTGAGTGAATTGTGTGGGCATGATGAAGAATAAAATTTCTAAATTCAAATGTTACATCGAAGCATGCATCTAGCTCTAGCTATGCAAATGCAAATGCATTAACTTAGTATCTATCTTCAAGTATGAATACATATCCACTAGCTACATTTATGAAACTATTTAGTCATTAACATAGCAAAGCTCTTGCAATTTAATTTCTTAAGTTTTGTAACAATTAGTGAGTGCCTAAAGCACATATTTAAGTTAACTGTCTAGTGTCTTATTTGAGTATAATATACTAATATTCTTTCATAAACAAAAATAAAATCAAAATCGAACTTCTTCCATTACAATACTCTGACTTTAGATTTTTCTATTTTATGCATTATTTCATTCCCATGTAATTTCATTAATGTTTCTTAACATAATATTTACATTTTCATACACATTAATTATGGTAGAATGAACATGACATAACTTTGAACATTAAACTTGTGTTAACTTGGTAATTTTCCTAATAGTGAGATAGCTTGATAATTCTAAAAATTAATGTAAATATCCAATAATGTAATTTTTATTTATAAAATAGTCACTTATTTGTTAGAAATAGTATAAAATGTGTGATCTTTCTTCATACTCCTCCATAGTTATTTCTAGTTCCTATGTTAGGTAGAGTAGAGGTAGTTGGTAGTCTTACTTTGTATTCCTTGAAGTTATTTAGGGGTTATAATGTTGTTTTTTTTATGTTTGAAAATCATAGAAAAATAACTTTAGAGCATTTCTAAAAATGACAAAAGAGGCTTCATGTTGGGCCCATGCCAAAAGAAGTAAAACCCTCCCATGAAAAAAAAATACAAATAGTGGTAAATTCCTCTCCTTGTTTTTGCCAAGAGCATTTGCATTGAATAAAAATAATCTTTTTTTGTCTTCATTTTATGAATGTGTGCAAGTGTTTGTGCTTTACTTAAAGCTCTCTCAGCTTCAAATATCTTTCTTCTTTCTTACATTTTTACAAGCATGTCTTTCTCAATTGAGGAGTGAATCCCATTTATGATTCATTTTCTTACAAGTTCTCTAAAGCTTTCTCACACATGAATTCTCTTATGTTCTTGCATTAATTCTCACATTCTCACATGCTTCACATACTAGTTCTTACAACTTGAAGTTCATGCATGTTTTTCTCATGAATTACATGTTCTTTCATGTTGTAGTTTGAAGTATAGAAATGAAGCAATTCTTTAGGATTTAAAACATTGTGAAAGTAATGTGAGGAATTAGCTCTTTCCCTTGATCATTTTCCTCTAAATTGAAGGGTCCACTTCCCAAGCATTTCCAACAAGTTTTCCATATTCATTTGGTTTGATTTGCATGTTTAATTTGTGCTTCAAGTTAGGGTTTAACCTTATTTCTTTGAATTGTATGGTGTAAGCCCCACAATTATGTTCTGAGTAAGAATCAAGCACTCTTTGCTTGAATTCCAAGAATATTTGAAGGTTCAAAGGTGTTTTCCATTTTTAAAAATCCTATCACAATAAGTTTGATGTAATTTATCCATGGTTGATGTTGTAGATCTTAGTTCTTAACCTCATTTTAAGAAGTATTAGCCAAGAATTTATTTCATAAGTATTCAAATTGATTAAATCAAGTTTGTTTTTTGGCATGATTTGATACATTGCAAGTCCAAAGTAACTTCATTGTAATTGAAGATTAGTCATGCTCTACACAAATAGTTGAAAATCAATTTACAAATGCTTGTGGTCAACTAGTATCCCGCCTACATCCTATACAAGGCTCAGGTCTCACTCGTGATAAGTTTGTGGTGCATTCAAGTTGTTGTCAAAGAGGTCACACTAAGGTCTTAACTTAGTAGTGCTAAAGTTATGCTACTCTTAAGGGTCCTCACTTTTTCTTCATTGCAACCAAGTCTAATTTAACCCACTATGACTTATGGCCAAGCCATGCCCTATTCTTTTTAAAAGGTTTTTAGAGACTATAATTAGTGGTCACCTTTTAGTAAGGTTGTGGTTATTACTACGATGACATAAGGACTTATGCTACCTCATGGTGAGCTTGTAATTGTACTTCTAGATTTTTTGCTGGTCCAAGACCTTCTTCTGTTACCATCCCTAGCCATTCATGCCATTGTGGCGCCTGTGACATCATTACCCTATGTTGAAATAGGATTTATTTTTGTTCTTAGTTAGTTAGAGTAATTTACTATTTTTAGTAATTTTTATATATAATTAAAATCATGACTACTAGAACATTAATGATTATATGCCTTTGCTATACTTAACTATATAAATAAAGGGCAACTACAAGCATAGTTGGGAAGCTAGCAACTTGTGATCACCTAACTAGATTAATTACTCTCATTAGTCCATTTATATCTTGACAAGTAATAAGCAAAAGCCTAACCCCTTTTTAAGTCCATATATATCTTATGACTTGGAAAATAAGCATTTTTAACATCACTCCAAATATAATCCTAATCATTCCCAGTACGTTTTCACAATTTTCTTTAACCTCATATTTGGGCTTAATTCATTCAATTTCGTTACTCTTGGAGAACTTTGAAATAAGATTTTGATTGAATTACATGATATTGTATAATAGTGGTAGTTTTCTTTTGGAGATGTATTTAAAAATGTACTTTCTTACCTCCTCAGAATCTAGTAGTTCCCATATCATTACAAGTCATACATAGAAATAATTATATATAAATTGAATTTAGAGGCTAATGTAAAAGTGTCTTATTATAGGTGTTGGTCTCACTTGGGATGTGGAATCTCAATTCTATTCCTTTGTTTTCTCTCATCCTCATATTGCATAAATTGTTCTCATTATTTTTGTACTAGCTATTAAAAATTTACGATGGTATCTGAACATGGATTTTGATCCTCAACATTTTGATATTTTTACTAATTCAATGATCATTCTTCACTGATATTTTTATTGTTATGAGCATTTCTATTGCCACGGTCATCGTTTTTGTAGGTATATGGCTATTATCACTATTGTTTTATAAGATCAAAGGGAGCATTTCTAGTAAATTCTCAAAACATTGACATTTCCTTATAACCTTGTAAAAAGTAGGGATTTTTCTTTTAGTTTGAGTTCAAAATTTCTATAAGATCTTTGTTTTTGTTGGTTGATGTTATGATATTCTACAAGTTTGTATAGGTTTTGACCTTTCATTTTACTAGTGATCTCTACATCACAAAGCAATTATTTGATCATTGTTATGTGGTGTTTGCCATTATTTTAGTGATTATTCGATTGCTTATGTAGTTGTCACCATTATTGTTGCCTTTTTCTTTTAGGGTTGGGAAGTGTTATTCATTGTCAAAAGGGAAACTATGTTTTTGACATTGCCACCAATATAGTTTGAGGAAAAATATTAAAAATGTATTTAGAAATATCCTTTCTTACCTGAGTTATTTAAATCCATGCAATTTTTGCTTATGTGTCTCTCCATGCTTGGGCAATGGTGGGACAGATAATATTATTTATATATATTTTTCAAAAATAAAATTTTTAAATTTGTTTGATGATTTTACTTAAAGCTAAGGTGTTTACTTAGTATACAAAGGTTTAGAGTTGAAACCTTTTTGTCAACACTATTTTTTAAAAACCTTTCTTTAATCTTTTAATGGATTGCAAATCATATTGAAGATCAGAGTTTCCAGTTTTTCCCTTTTGAAGTTGGTTGTTGTAAATAGAGTACAGCAATCTTTTCTTTTCATTTATCCTGCTGTAAATACAATACAACAACTAACAGACAGATTGAAGATCCGAAAGCAGAGCATTGCAAATCAGAGAATATGATCGGGTAAGACGTTGCTTTGAAGGTATTTTCATTTCAGATACTTTAAACGTATTTTCATCTAATGCTATGAATACCATAATTGCATCATTGAACAGGTAATTATTACCTACATAGGCAACGGTGGTGATGGGTGAGAAGAGATCGCAGGGCAAATAAACTGCTCCTTTTAACTCAAAATTCCCTGGTTGCACACAAACCAGATAGAAAGTGTAATGGTAAAGTGTTCCATTGTAGGCCCAGAAGTTGGAATTCTCTAGTTTAATTTTTAGTTTATATAAGAAACATTTGACACGGCTGACGAGACGGGGAGACGTTTGCAGTCCATACAAATGGAGAATCATGTGCGTGATACATAGATTTGTCATCCGTAGATATTAAATACATAAAACATCCACGTCATTGATCCAGGGATAGCAAGGCTAATGCGTATCGCCAAGAACAGCTACTGTACATAAAAAAAACCAGAAATGGAGTCATGGAGGGAGGCGGCAGTGGAAACAGAAAAGTTGCAACCTTTCTTTGCTTATGCGTATGCGTTTGCGTGGCCGAGCAAAGTCCACGGGATTGGAAACAGAAAAGTTGCAACCTTTCTCTGCTTATGCGTTTGCGTGGCAGAGCAAAGTGCACGCCATGGGCACTCTCATTACTATTGTTATTACCATTGTTACTGTTATTTTCTGGACATAATAAATTTCAACCCGAAGTGGAGTGATGATAAGAATGACGCCATGGGCACTCTCACTACTATTGTTATTACCATGATCAGCGTTATTTTTTGGACATAATAAAGTCGAACTTTACCTGGGAAGCAGTGGAGGAGTGATGATCAGAATGATGAGACAATGACGCGTGTGGGGCATTATATGCGTGTGCAGGGGCAATGATAATAAGAAACAAGATGAACGCTCGCTTTTTCATTAAAATAGAATAAGCGGCAACAGCAACGCAGTCCGCCACCCCACGCCAAGAACATTTGCAGGGCGCAATCATGAATGGATTATGTTAACGCACGCAGGATCGGCGGAAAACGACGAGATCGTGGCACCCACTCGTAAAATAATTGCTTGACGCTGACACCTTTTGAGCTGCAAATGCACAAATGTAGCACCGCCAATCCCAGTACGTGATTTAAAATATTGTTTACAAAATCTATGCAGTTGCGTCATAATCTCTCTCTGCACTCCACTCCATTATTATGCACGATAATGCCTCTGCTGCGGCTGCTCCTGCAATTGCATTCATTCATTCATTCATTCAGTCGTTCAGGGATAAAACCCAACACAGAATAGAACAGAACAGCACCGCAAAGGAATATGCAAGCTAAGGCAAGTGAGAGATAAAATGGGAGGAGGAGGCACAGGACAATTCGTAAAGCTCAGGAGGGATAGCGCCTGTGGCTGTGCCTGTGCCTGTCATTGTGCCTGCCTCGCACGCTATCCATCCTGAGTTTTTTGACTTCTCCGTGCAGTTTGCTCGCCTTTCGTTTTGTATATGTTTGATTTTGATTTTGATTTGATTTTTACCCTTGTTTCAGGAAACTGAAACCTATTTTTTTTGTTACTTCCTACGGAGGAATTCCCTTCCCTTGGATCTGTGGATCTGGGACAAAAGATCCGACGACTACGTCTCCAAGCAACCGTCCCAATTCTCTACGAATAAGAAACCTTGCTGCAGAATTCACATACGTTATATATAAGCCTTTAGGGAACAATGGAATCAATGGTTCCTGTTTCTGCTGTTTGCTTGCAAACTTGACTAATCGTTTTGTGCAGCCACCTCAACTGGATGTTCTGTTGGTATTTTCCCAGTTCCAACATTTCAATTAGCTATTAGCTACGGGTTCCGTGCGTTTTGTAAATATTCAATTCGATTTCTAAGATTTACCGTAATGTATTTTGATGTAAATTTCGGATGATGAAAGAAACGAGAGCATATATAAATATATGTTAGAGTAAAACTGTAACGAGCCAAACTCATTCCACTGCTCTTTCTTCCACGTTGACGTCGTCTTCGAGTTCATGCAGTAAACATGGCACATTATTTGATGGTGAAGAAGTCATTCTATGTATGTATTGCAGCACGTGATTCACTCCAAAGAGCCTCTCACGATACTTTCTTCATTCCAGAACGGTTTCTCGGTTTTCTATGATTAAGTCATACTATAGGATAGAAGGAGAATTCAGCATCAACTCGTTTCATGCATTGATTTGTACTGATACAGGTACAAAGTTATTAACAGGAATAACGGAGATAGTGATGTCTATAAAAACATTGTTTATGCATCTCAATCTCATGTAAATTCGAGGTGGGAAACAAAAACTCAAAAAGTAAAGGGTAACTATGCAAACGATCAATAGGATGTAGATATTACTCTGTGAAGACTCAACTGGCTGCAGACGCCAAACATGCCACGTCATTTAGAATGCATAGAGTATTTTTTTAAAAATCATGACTTGTTTTCTATAATTTTCCCATGTTATAGATATGCAACTTATTCAAGTAGATGGATAAATACAATTCTATGGAATGAACTTAGAGTAATGATGATGGTTATATAGATAAATAACAATAGTTATAGAAACATTAATTTATTTTTGTTGGATTTTTACTTTTGAGATATTCTCTATTTATTTATAAATACATTGCTTTCCATGTTTTTGTAAGTTATTAAAAGAAAAATTTTCCTTTCTATTATTCACATTTTCATACTAATCATTTTCCTCCTCCATCTCTTTTAACAATTTTACCTTAAATTATAATATATATCTATAATTTGGCTGAGAGAAATCTTGTAGAAAATACATTGGATATTGTCTAATTCATCATTTTAGTAGATTCAATGCATTCTAATGAGCAGTAGGTATTCCCTATGCCTAACCATATGAATCACAAGCGTGTATACACAATCCAGTTGAATTCCATGGATGCCTTCTACCTAAGTGGTCTATGTCCTAGATAGTAAAAATGTGGGGTTACTAGTTGTTGCCTTCCCAATCATCACTTATGTCATCTTTGTCCATATGGCTAAGTGTGATTGAGGTGTAAGATATTTGTATTTATAATTTTTATTGTAAAACATATTAAGGAAATAAATTATTGGAATATTTAACTTTACTAATTAGTAACTAAATTATCCTAAACAAAGAGTATATGTTTTGACTTTTCGTATACATCATGAACATATACTATTACTACTAGGTTACCTAGTGCTTATTGTTGGGCGTACCAAGTAGTCACTGCAGGGATTACCAAGCATTAGTATATTATACTTGAAGGGTTCATACTCACGTTACTAATGAAATAAGACATTAAACACTTAAGTACAAGAAAGTAAATTACATATAAAGTAAACAACTTGAAAGTAAACTTAAGCTAATCCAAGTGTTCCAATGGAGAGAATAAATCTCAATTTTATTTTTGTATATGCAACTGTACATCTTGCACTCAAATAAAATTCCATACAATCAATTTAATCCATGTTGCGAACACTCAAAAGGAAATTTTGCTAAGTTCTACAGAAGAAAACTACAAGATTTTAGCTAAGGGAATGACCAAAGATGCCATAAATGTAGTTGGTGTGTGTACTTATATAGGCTCCGAGAGGATTAGCGTTGATGCACATGTGCCAAAGCATCCTTGGATGCATTGATGGGGATGCATCGATAAGGCTATGTTGATAGGTATGCATTAACATAATCAACTTATTGACACTTCATCATATCCCCACATTGACTGAAAACTTATCCTCCAATGAACAAAATGGAATCAAGTTTCTTACAAATTTTGGGAAAGTATGGAAATAACTAACTAACTCTAATAAATAAAACAACTCTTAAGTGTCATTTTGATTTAAAATTTATGTGGATATAAAATTGATGCAATATACAAAGAATTTGAACACTTTGACAAAAATTAGCAAGTGCTTGTTGGATGAATAGAGATGGGATGAGATCTTTACACTATGCTTGGAGGTGGAGGCTCTTATGGCATGAAGGATCCTTCCTTACATCTTTGCTTTGCTGGAGGCCTAGGCTATCCTACTACTACTACCAAAATTTGGAAAGCATTTAGAAGTGCCTTTAGCTTTTCCTCCTTGCCTTGTGAGTCATGAATGGTCTAGGCTACTTTACCTAGATGAGCTGGTGCTAGTATATCCCACAGGCATGATAGAGTGGGAAATACTTTCTTCATTTTAACAAATGAGGCTCCAAATTATTTACATTCAAAGGTGAACATAAAAACTAGGTTTTTGCAATTCCTAGTAGTCACTTATTCGTTTAGCCAAGTTCTAAGCAATTAATCTTTAGTCAGTGAATTTGCTTCTACAAATTTCAAGCTCCATGTTGGCCATTTCCAACTTTTGTTTGGTCTCCTTGTGGAGCTTGAACTTTGCCTCATAGAGAAGGTAAGAGCTAGTCACTTACTTTTCCAATTCTAATTTGGGCCTCCCTACTTTTAGCATTACCAAGTTTTCATATCAAAGGTTAATGAGTTCTATATATTCTTTCATCTCCTCAATATGCAACTCCTTCAAGTAGATTTCTACTTGGTTGTATGCATTGAGGTCATCAAAGATGAGCTACCACATATCACCTCTTTATTGGAGTTGCTAAAGAACCTCATTTACCTTTACCTTTGCTAACTAGATTTCCTTCTTATTAATTTCTTTAAGCATCCCTTCCTAGTCCATGTAGTCATTTTTGACTTGTTCATATTTCAGAGCCTCATTTTTCCAAGTGGTAATCTCAATTGCAATCTTCTAGAGAAGGACATGAACCTCCTTCATTGAGAGATTTTTATTCTTCGCAACCAACCTCCTCACATCAAGGATTACCTTGGCAAGATGTTCCTATTACTAGAGAATGTATTCAACCATCTAGTCCTATGTTGCTCAGCATTCCACATGCGATGGTTGTCTTAGATTAGCACCAAATTTTCTTTATGAACCTGTTGAAGGTCACGTTGGAGGAATTCATCATTGCCTCTAATAGTGATGCATCAAATATCATCATATTTTTTGCATTCTAGGCCTCTTCATAGCTTTGTTGAAGTTGTTGGAAAGCTTCATCTCTAATGAGTTGTAGCCTAAGAATGGTAGGGTTTGATAAGCAAGCTCTAAATGATGCAACCTCCATGGCCAACTATCGACTATAGATAATGGCCTCCTCAATTTGCACATTCGTAATTAATAGCTTAACCCTTATCTCTAGTAGCTATGACTGGGTAGCCAAAATATCTTCAAGGAGATTAAAGATCTCCAAAATCAGTTGTCCCACTTCCACCAGTTGCTCCAACATTTCTTCATGTTGAGTTGCACTCATCCCTCTACTCCCTACTCCTACTTATGCTTGTACATCTACCATTGTAGCAACATTAGGAATAAATTCTACAAGAGCACTTAGAGCTTCTTCAATTTGATTTGCCACCATTTCTGTTGCTATATCTTGGTCCTTGTGTAGCATAACCAAGATCGTCGCTCCCTCATATTCTTCCAACATCATAGAAAAGGTTGTTGCATTCCCAAAAATTTCAAGAAATGCTTATCCTAGTATAGAGATAGTGTCTTCTTTGGCACCAAGATTGGAGTGAGTAGATGCATGGTTTCTCTATGAAGAGAATAGTAGAGTCATCTCATCATCTAGATAGCTAAAGGTTCTTATGATCTCATTCAAATGGCTCATGGTTGGTCTATACATCGAAGATTCTCCACCATCTCTAGAGGCTTGTTATTATTGTAGTTGTTATTCTCTAAGTTTTTTCAAATATTTTGTAGCTGCCAGCATTTCTAGTGTCATCTATGATGTTATAGGTAGTGGTGGTGATGGTTGTTCCTCATCTTGAAGCTTGGTAGGCACTTTGTCTTTCATCATTTCTTGCCATGATGCAATAGAAGCTTTGTAAACCACATCAATGGAATAGTGAGCTATTCCTTCCCTTTTAAAAATTTTTACAATAAGGCATGGAAATAAGATTTTCTTTCTATCCTTCTCATTCTCTTGAAATGCTTTTCTATTTCAAGGAAGTTGAGCTAGTGTAGGTTGACTTGGAACTTTCTACTTAGAGCTATGCATGTCATGGCAAAGAAGCCTTACTTGGCCTTCCTATTAACTTGAGGTGATAGAATGAGATCTTGAAGTAGGCTTGCTATACCTTAGTTATGACATTGTACTTCTTACAGTCCAATCCATAGCATTACTAGACCCATTCTTTCTTTTCTTCTAGTTTTTCTTGAGTAGATATCTTTGTCAGCTTCACCCTAGTGTTGAGTAATCTGAGGGCCTCTACTATTGCTTCAACCGAATAGGAGATGGTGATGTCTTTGATCTTAATAATCGCATTCCCTTAACAGTTATTCCGTAAGAGATAGGTTTCCTCCATGTACCATTCTCCACTGTTAGAGAGAATGGGTTGTAGAGGAGATTCTTGTAGTCATGTTCTGACATCTTTTAGTGCAATTTCCAAGAAAGGTTTAAAATTCAATTTTTAAAGGATGGAACTATGAATTTCTTTAATACATACCTTCTCTAGGCAGGCCTCTACAAGCATGACCTCCAAATTGGGTTGTCATCTTTAAACCTCATCCTTCCTGGATTGCCTTGTTTCTACTATGAGAATCTAGTGGATAGATTTAAACTTAGGCTCCTTACATAGGGGCCTGATAACATGGGTGGCCTCAGCTACTTACTCTTAGAGTTGTTGTTATTGTTATCCTCTTCCATCATGTGGTTGTTTCTCCCTGGGCTATGATGGCCCCCTTGCTTGTGGTCCTTGTTAGGTGTCATTTGTGATCATAAGCATAACTTAGGATTATTCTTTTAGATGTAATCTTTATTTATTTGGATACCTTTCTTAATTTGATCATATTATATTTATTGGTCAAAAGCTAGGATTTTATCATTAAGTTCTTCTTTAGTGATTGCATACGTATGATATTATTTTATTATGATTTTATTAATGCTTTAATGGAGGTTGATTGTTGATATTAACTCATATGATCATTAATTTAATATTATTTTAATATCTTATTTATGAAAATTTAGAAAAAATTCAAAAAAAATTTTGTGAAAACCTAGTGTTTAATGCCCCCATGACATAAAGCATACCTCTAGAAGCTTGAGTATCAAAGAAAAGATGAAAATAGATAAGAAGTTGTCAAGTTATGGCTCTTGTAAGGTTCTAGGCTCTGAAAAATTGCAAAAAATACTTGTGTATTTGGAGGAAAATGTGAAAAATAAGCAAAGTCTTGTGTATATTTATAGGATTTTTATGTCATGTCAACAGGGTTGCATCAACAAGGCTACATCAACAATGATGAGTAGCAGGTATTCCCTACGCCCAAGCATACGAATCACAAACATGTATGCATGATCTAGTCAAATTCCATGGACACATTCTATCTAAATGGCATATGTCCTATATAGTAAAAATGTGGAGTTATTGGTCATTGTCTTCCCAATCATCACTTGTGTTATCTTTGTCTATATGAATAAGTGTGATTGTGATATAAGATATTTGTATTTATAATTTTTATCTTAAAAAATATTAAGGAAAGAAATGATTGGAATATTTAGCTTTACTAACTATAACTAAATTATCCTAAATGTAGAGTATCCATTCCTACTTTTGGTACACATCCTAAACATACACTAACACTGCTAGGTTACCAAGTGCTTACTACTAAGCGTACCAAGCATTCATTGTTGGGATCACCAAGCATCAGTATATTATGCTTAAAGGGGTCATACTTACGTTATTTATGAAATAAGACATTAAATACTTAAGTGCAAGAAAGTAAACTGTATGTAAAGTAAATAGCTTGAAATTATACTTAAGCTAATCCAAAGGCTATAATGGAGTGAAGAAATCTTGATTTTATTTTTGTCCATGCAACTATGTCTATGTACATCTTGCACTCAAATAAAATTTCATACAATCAATTCAATCCATGATATGGGCATTTAGAGGGAAATTTTGCTAAGCCCTATGGAAGAAACCTATAAGAGTTTAGCTACAAGAATAACCAAAGTTGTCATAAATGCACCTAGTATGTGCGCTTGTATAGGCTTCGAGAGGATCAACATCCATGCATGTGTTAATGAAAAATAAATATTGACTCTACAAATTGACCAAGCAACAATGGGGCAAAAAAATAAATCGCAACAATTTTTTTACTATAACATTATAACATTGTCTCAAATGGGTAGTCGTAACACAAAAAAGTAACTCATGGAACTCATCTTCTAGGGCTCTTGACCTACACGACCTATAGGCATATTCTTCTTAGGGGAGTTGAATCCATCTTTAACTTTCAATTATAAGATGATGTGAAATTAAGTGAAGGATGCTAATGATACTCTAATACTTGATTGGAATACCAACTAATGAGCAAGTCATAAATGTGTACACAAGTGACCAAATCATAATCTATGGATGGGACAATATGGACTCTAACTAGTTAATATGAAGATCATTTATCCTTATCTTCTTACTAGAGGTAAATAATTAAAGTATATGATTTAATTCATAATAAGATGTAAGATGTACTAATGTTGTTTGACTTTGAAGTAGTAGAAATAGACAACTGAAAAATGATTAATGATTTTAATTAACTAAAAGCCAATAGAAAGTATTTCTAGTCTAGTTTAGTTGAGGTAAGCATTTGTTCCTAATCTTCTATTCACATCCTAAACTCATATAGATGTTATTGGAAGAATCAAAAAATGTTACGACTTGGTTACCAAACAAATGTACTTAATGTTCAAGATTAGTCATACTTACACTACCAAATACCAACATATATTAGAAATGTAAATAACATGAAAATTGAAATGATAATTAAAACATAAATTTCATATGGAAAATAAATATATGCTATGTGAGGTGCTACAGTGATCATAAATAATCTTGATCTTTATTGTTATTCATAAAGCATGTCTAGGTACACTTCACTCAAATAAAGATGTCATACAATCAATTAAGATCACACTGTTGGCACTTACAACTAACTATGACTTTAAGAAAACAAACTACAAGAGTTTCAATAAGAATAAAAAAAATGATGCTATTTGGTATGATGAGTGACTAGTATTTATAAACATGACCAAACCTAGATACATTACATCAATGACATCATAGGTAGAAATATGAAATCTTAGCTATGATATCATTAATACAATATCACATGTGTGATATCAACTACAACTAATAAATAGTTTATCATACCCCCATGAATGATTAAAAACTCATTCTCAAGTTAAATAAAAGTATGATAGAGTTTGTTACAAAATTGTGGAGGTGGTACATGACTATTTTTTAAAGAAACAAACAAACTAATAATCAATAAACAACTACTAACTAACAACTTAATGAGATTTGCACATAGCATCTTACATTTGATTAAGTTACAAAATAATAATAATAAGAATCATTTGGATAAAAGAAAAAATAATTTTAGGATCTTCAAAAATGACTTGATGCATGTCTTCATGTAGTGCTTAGTGGTGGTGATTATTCCTGCATTTGTAGTTACTAGGGCTACTTTCCAAAACTACAAGAATATTCATGATAAAATAATCAAACAAAAATCTTATATTTTCTTCATTTTTCTTTGGATCATTAACTGTCCAGGCTAGATTAGCAAGAGTCTCCATTGTTTACACCTTCCAAGAATATGGTAGTTGTGGCAACAACTTGTTCACCTCTATGTAGTAGGTTGTGAACTAATATCTCTTAATATGTGAGAGAGAGAGAGAGAGAGAGAGAGAGAGAGAGAGAGTAGTTATTCTATGGAGAGGTAGAGTCTCTAGAAGAGGTTTCCCAAATTACTAATCACAAGAATGCTAGAGTAATAAAGTAAAAGAGAGTTGAGAAGTACAGCAAGTGCTACCTGAAAGTCATAAATTCCAACCCAATGATAACAAATGCCAATCAATCCCTTTCTATTCAAGGATATCCTCCTATTTATAGCTTGAAAATACCTCATAGATTATGTTGGAATGATGCATTAGGTTCCCATAGAGTCAGTTGAAAGATTTTAGAAGGTTTTGAATAGGAAATATTAATGTGTAGATAATAGTTAGGAAACTTGACATTGGATGTCAAATGTAGAATTGACAGTCGATGTTAGAAGAGCTAATGTGTTAAAAAATTGAAGATTAATATGAAGTGTCAAAAGTGATATTGAGGTAGAACATCAAAACCTGACAATAGAATTAACATTGGAGTTAATGTTGAAAGTTGAAACTAGTAGAAGAGATGAAATGATGCTATTGATGATGCAAAATGTCATTTTTGGGAAGTTAGAGATGCAAATTCATACACTACACTACAAATGATGTAGGAAATTGAATTTAAACTGCTAAAGATGGCCTTAATGTTGAAAATTGATAAAATGTACCTAGGACTCTGACTTATGCAAAAAAAAGCTAAAGTGGATAAAACATTACCCTCTTTTGATGGATACTATTAAAGAGATAAAGGAGAATCCATGAAAAAAAAAAGTTGGTAGGTACTTGCAAGAGGATTTAATGAAGTAGGATGACAGAGAAGAAAGTCTGGGACATTGTTGATACACCTATGGTTCAGTGCTACACCATAGAAGTGGGGTGTGGCTAGATCCCATGAAACATACATGAAAATAAAAATAATGTATCTCCTAACCCACTTAATTATCTCAATCACTAGAGTAAATCAAAAATGATTATGTGGCCTTACTAATGTAGAGCATGTAAAGAAAAAATGATAGAGGAAGAAAGAGAGATAATGAAAAATGAAAAGAGAAAGTAATAAAACTTAGGAGAAGTATGTTAGGAATATTGCAAATACACCAATTATGAGGTGCTATGTCATTGAAGTGGGACATAGCTAGATCCCTAAATTTGAGCTTTTCCTTACCTCACTCATATGTAGAGTTTGCACTCCTTACATCACTCTACACTCAACACTCCCTCACTACATCGGGCATGAGACATTCATTTATCCTTGCTAATGTTGAATATAGAGAAAAATGAAAAACATGAGGAGGGGGTGAGAGAAAGAAGAGAGAAATATAGTACAAAGAAGTAAAAGTAATAGTATGAGAAATTGAAAAGTAAGAAAAAGTAGGGGGAGAAAAGAGGATATTGCCCATACATCCATCATGAGGATGGTGTTATGCCATAGGAGTGGGGCATGGCTAAATCTTTCATAATTTATGGTCAAAAATGATGGCATATATATTATCAAAGTAACCTCTCCTTGTTCCACTCAATAATACACTAAATCATCCGTTAACACAAATCAATGAGATATTCAATCACCCAAAATCCTGACTAGTTGTGTTGAGCGTATAGAGTAGAATGAGATAGTATAGGGAAATATGAAGAAAATAGATAGAGAAATAGTATAATATGATATATATAAGGGGGTATATATATGAAAAAAAGTGCAAGAAAAAATAGGATTTAGAGAAAACCTATTATCTCAGTGTAGTATGTATCTCATTGTAGTGAAGAAATCTAATGAAAGTAAAATACTATTGGAAGAACATTTTTTTGGTCTCAAACAATTAGCAAGTTTGATGTTGTACCCTTTCTACATGTAATTGCACTTGCAAAAGCTTTTATTAATAGGATATGATTTCCTTACTAATCAAATAGAGTGTAGGCACCATTTTGTAAAGATTGAATCACCAACAAAGGACCCTACTAGGTGGGAAAGAACTTGGTATCTCTAGAGTTTGTAAAATGACAAAGAACAATATTATCTTTGTAAATCTTCTTAACTTGAATGTGTGTAGAGTGGAAGTGCTCAATATCTACTTAATATTCATGTAAGTGATGAAGAACAACTTGCTGATGTTCTTCAAGAAGATACAACTCAATGGATTGCATGTTGTTGTTATCATGATCTAAATACAGATCATGCAAAGAAATGTAGAGAGATGTGATACAAAGATCAATTGGTGAGACTGCCTCAAAACTGTAGGTTAGAAAATATGGAGTCTAACCAGTAGCCATATGAAAAGTGATACAATAGATCCAAAGAGCATAGGAGAGCTATATGTGCCAATTGTGTTGGGTTCTATTGACCATGGTACAGAGAAAGTGGATAATAGTTTTATTACTGGACTCAACCTTATCATTAGACTAAGGATAATAAGGTGATTATATTGATTGAGTGATGTGATACATGGAATAGAAATCAACTACCTCCTTACTTTTGAACTAAGGTCTATTGTTAGTTACAATTTGGAAAGGTACACTGAAGTGGGTTATTATGTGATTAAGAATGAAGCGAAAGATGAAGTGGGATTTGGTCAAACATAAGGGAACAACCTCTACCACTTAGTAAAGTATTCCATAACATTAAGAATAAATTAGTACCTAGAAGATGAAAGAGGACTAATAGCACCAACAAGATCTAAACCCCATTTTTGAAAGGGGCATGTAATCTAAGATATGTTAAGCTCCTATGAAGGAATGTTTATAAGAGAGTCATGCTTTTAGTAAGTGTTGCATGTCTTCACTTGATGGTGAGCATCTTTGGCTAAGGTTGACCACCAATAGCCAAAAGAAATGATGCAAGAATCTAGGAAGCATGAATCTAAGTATCTATCATAAACTCCTAATTGAACCTAATTAAGGACTATCTCAGACTCTACAAGACTAAGGTAACATAAAAGAACAACCATAGAAGAAACATGATAAAGGATATTGGGATTCTCTAATCAAAAAATGTTCACTATGTTTATGCAAAGTGTCCTTTTAAGTAGGTGTAAGATGAGTAGGAGTTTCCCCAATTATAAGATAATGAAGAAGATCAATGTATTGTTGATTATCATCTTTGGTATTAATAGTACGTACCAATATGTTTGGCGATTGCATGATAAGTATCAAGCAAACTGATTTCACAAGTTAATCTCTCATAGTGAAATGATCACCATGAATAGTGAAGGTTATCAAAGCATTAGCTTGCATATTTTCTGAACATAGAATATGGCTCAAAGTATGAGTAGAGAAGAAAAAGATTAGCTCTTTAGCCATTTGTGGCTAAGAAAATAAGTGAGGAACCTTGTAATAATATTCATCATTAACTTAATTAATGATGAGCTAAGAGTCACCATAAATAGAAATAGTTTTAACTTGATTTTGTAAAGCTAGAAAGAGACCTTGTATCAAGGCCTCACATTCAGCTATGTTGTTGGTGCATGGGAAATCAAGCTTGTAAGCCTAATAAAAAACTTATTTTGTGGAAAGGATAAGGACAAAAGTTGCACTAGATCTAAAGGAAGTGTGCACTCCATTGGAATAAAGGACAACATCTGAATCCTTAACATCAACGTGTAAGTTGTGAACAACATTGATTGTTTCAAAGGAAGAAATAAGATTAGCTATAGCATGACCTTTAATTGAGTGCTAAGATAGAAAAAAAAAGTTAAACTCAATGAAAAAATTCTTCCAATGAGCTAAGAAATGGTTGTTGGAAGGGTTGTTAGCAATGACTTTAAAGGATATTATCTTTGTAGATAATAAAGACCTTATCATTGAGAAGGTAGTGTCTCCACTTTTTAAGGGAGAAGACAAGACTTAGACAAGGCTTTTTGATATTAGAGTCTCTAGTTTTATAGTCCAAGAAAAAATGAGGTACATAGTATAAAGGAAGATTAGCTCCATCTTCTTGTCTTTGAGAGAGCATGGCTAATATGGAGTTATTGGATTTAGAAAGATAAAGGTCGAAAGTTTGATCAAATTGTGAAGGATGAAGAACAAAAATAGTTGTTTAGGCTTCTTTGATGGAGCCAAAGAACTTTTGACACTCCTCGTCCCAAATAAAAGAAGTGAATTTGCAAAGAAAATGAGTTAAAGGATAAATACAATCAATAAGATCAAAGATAAAATAGTAAATCAGTTAAAGATGAGCTTGTAGAATATGCATATCCCAAATATTTTTAGGCGGTGCGAGATCTAGAATAGCCTTAATCTTATCAGAGTTAATAGTTATATCATCTTACAAAATAATATAACCTAAAATGTTACCCATAAAGACCCCAAAAATGCATTTCTTGGGATTAAGACATAGGTTAAACTTGTCATAGTGAGTTAGAACTTGATCTAAGTTAAAATCATGATTATTTGGCAAGGAATATTTTATGTTCAAATCATCAATATAATCCTAAATTACCTTGAACATCATGTCAATGAAGATGAAGGTCATAGCTCATTGATAAGTGGCTCTAGTATTCTTTAGTCCAAAGGAAATTTTAGTGTAGTAAAATGTTCCTCAAAGAGTCATGAACATGGTATATTTCTAGTGCTTTAAATTTATTTGGATTTCATTATAATCAAAAAATCCATCCATAAAGGATAGAAGAGCATGGCTAGCTATAGAGTCAATAAGCTAATTAATGTTAGGTAAAGGAAAATCATCCTTAAGAGACCTTCTTAATGTCTCAAAAGTCAATGCATATGTGAATGTCACCATTCTTTTTGGAAATTATAACCATGTTAGAGATCCAATCAAAATAGTTAACACAGTAAATGAATCTAGCATTGTAGAGATTAGCTATCTCTTATTTTATAGCAAGAGCCATAGTAGGAAAAATTTTTGTAACCTTTTTCTTGACATGTTTGGAACCTTCCTCCAAGATGATGTTGTGTTAAATAAGCTTAGGATCTAGATTGGGCATGTTGCTATATCCCTAAGAAAAAGAAATGTAATAATTTTGTAAAGTTGCTATAATATACTCTCAAAGGTCTGAAAAAAGAAGAGTACTAAGTTGAGGAGTCTTTTTCTCATTCTTATAACTTAGCATTGGCACATCAAGTAGATGATCATTGGTCAGAAGAGGCCCTTCATTAAGGAAAGAGAAATTTGATTAAGGTAGAAGCTCATCCTCTACATTTTCTAAAGAAGATACAAGACAAGCTTGATTTGACATTAATTCAAGAAAAGAGGGATTTAGAGTCCTACATACCTAGCTTATAGAGTGATTCAAGATCAGAGGTTGAACCAAAAACTCTGGATAGGTAGTCATGTTCAATTGGGCTAGAATCAATAGGTCAGATTTACCATCTAAGAGAAAACATTGAAAGTCAAAACATCAAAAGTGAGTAGATGTCAAAAGTCATAGAGCACATGTTGTTCCTAAGCTCTAAAAAGGATGACAAATGGAAATTTATGCATAAAAATTTTCATTTACATCAGAGCACTAATGAAGTGCTAAGTAGTCGATGCATCGACTATGCCATGTATACGGGGCCCCGTATACGCGGCCGCATCGACGTGGCCCCGTCGATGCATCTATCCATGCATCGACGTGGCCCAGTTTATGTAGATCTTATTCTAGCCTATAAATAAGTGGCCCTCCCCCACATCTAGGTAACTTTTTATTCAGTCGTAGCGAAGCTCTTGCATTTTGTTTCCATAGGAGTTAGAATATTTTCCTAGTGCATGCCCGCAGTGTAATGCTTGTAATTGTACGACACCTTTATTCGAGTGTGATGTACTTGGACGCGCACATGACCGAAAATAAAGATCGAGATTACTTCATCATTGCAGCATTCACTTAGTTTAAATTGTTTAATTTTTATTATTAATTGTTATTGTTATTTATTTTTTTCTTAGTTAATATTTCTTTATCATCATTTACTATTCATGTTGTTAAATGCAGAATGAGTACGACTTAATCACAAGCATTTAAGTGTGACTACTTGGTAACCCAGTAGTATACCTAGGATCTACGCTTGGTAATCCTAGTAGTAGTCGTGCACGAGGTCCAAGATGTGTATGGATGATTAAGGAATGGATGCTCATTGCACTTAGGCTAGCTTAGACTAATTTCCTATTGCTCATTAGTTTAATCAAGATTATTTTCCATTATCTCTAGGAGTAGCATTAGTTTAGGATCACATCATATGCCTCACTCTGGACTAAACCATATGTGACAAAGAAAATACTAGTCTAGGTGGGAAGACAGTGAACTGCGATCAACGTGTAACGATCTAGATACCACAACTAGCCTATCCACAGAGTTCGACCAAATCATGCATGAATGCTAGTATTCATATGGTTGAGTGTAGGGGTACCTAGCCACTCATCAAGCACTAAAGAATTGATGCATGGGTAAGTGAAAGTGACAACAAAGCAACATTTTAAAATAGCATGACAAGTAATAGCAACAGTAGGTATGGGACTAGAGGTGGGTCCACTAGTCATAGGGGATTACCTTAGCCCTACTCACTCCTTCCTAAAGTTCAAATGTAAGTTATCCAAATCCTAGTTAGAAATTTTTATCAAGTTTCAATGTTACTATGGTTTCTTCCTTACAGCTATGCAAAAATTTTGAAAATTTAGCAAGATTTTGCAAGGTACATGTAACAATAGGCTTGAATTTGACATTTTTTTGGTAGAGTAGAGTAATTTTAAGCTTATATTTAAATCTTTTAGTTCAATGTTTTATGGGGACTAAGGAACCTTGTCACATAGTTTGAGTTTTGAGGGTTTTTAGGAAATGTTTTAAATCTACTACTAAAAATCAACTACATGTGTTATTTTTATAGTTTATCATGGTGATATACCAAAAGCACATTGAAATATAGGTTTTGTAGCGAATTTTTAGGATGAAATTAAGTAAAATCATGAATTTAACATCACTTGTATAATGTAGCAAGTAGCAACATAGCTAGAGTAACAAATTTTGTAATTTTTATGTTATTTTAAGTTAAATCTATCAGATGCATTAAATAGTATTAGAAAAAATATAATGAAATCAACATTTTCATGAGTAAATTCATAATTTCTTTTGAAAAATCATGAGAAAAGATGATTTGGGAGTGGGTGGAAGGGTGGTGGGGGTTTCCAACAAAGAACATGACATGAGTTGTCAACATGAGAGTCCTTTTGCCAAATGCTAAATATTGAAGATAAGATGATGTTGCACATCAAAAGTGATTTTTGACATCCCACCATGTAATATAAGGATAACATTTTTAGTAAATGCTGCATAGAAAAGGATGATGTTGTATGTAAAAAGAAAAAACATTATATTTATTAGATTTTTTTGCCAAATGCCTAATTTTAATTTTGATGTCCCACATTAATTTACATCACTATGAAATGTAAAAAATATAGTACATTGTGAAAGAAAAAGTTTTAATGTAGATGTTTTTACTAAACATCTAAAAAGTAATATGTTGCACTAAAGTTGTGTTTCCAACATAAGATATTAAAGTGATGAGTTAAGATTCAATGTACCATATAGAAAACTTGAGATAGCTTTGACATGAGACCAACATGACTTGAAGATAATTTTAACATTTAGTTAATATTTTGATATGAGACTATGTTTCTGATGCCAGAAATTATTGCTTTTGTTTTAGAAATGTCGCAAAATCTAGGCTTCTCGTGATTGAGCCTATGTACTTTTTTCTTGTGAATGGAAAAAACATCCTAGAAGACAAACAAAGGAAGCTAAGCCCAATTCTAAGCAAGATCATGTTTGATGATAACATTATGATGACATCTAAAATAAAGGCTAGGAAGAAAACTATAGAATTTTTTAAGTTTGCCACAATTTACTTCCATGTGATGATTTAGACTAGGCTAGGGAAAGAGGTGATTTTGCAAGCTTTGAAGAAAACCCTTCTATGATTCTCTACTAAGCTCATAGAAATCATCTTTGAGCTATGATTTGGCATTGAGGAGTTATTCAATGATGTCTTGTTCTATAAGAAATGCTTAGATAAGCTATGGGAGCAAAGATATTGTTGATAACTTAGCACCGATAACACATTACCGATGGAAACTCAAATTTTTAGGGAAATGTCTAATTCATCATACTTTCAAATTTTTATTTAGAGATGAGTTGGAAGTTTGAGAGTTAAAAGAAGATTATCCTTTTATTTCCTAAAAGTAACTAACCTTAAAGCTTTGTTATATCCAAATTTAATGATTTGGATGTATAGAGTCCTAACCATTTAGGATTTTTGTAGGACTTGTTACAAGATCTCTTTCAACATTGAAATTGGAGACCTCAAATAATGTCCCATTTCAATGCACAGTAAAAGGGATTAAGAGTGCATAAGTTTTTGAATGAATACAATAATATAGGGTGGCTTCATCCACTATGGAATAAAGTTCATGGAGAGAATGCAAAATGGCCCAAGAGATTAAAGATCATCTTGAGGACAAAACATAAGTGGAAGTTAGCTTACTTTTTTGTATTTTGGTTATCTTCAAAAGACAGATAGAAGATGAAGTTAGCTGACTAGGCACCAATAATCTCTCAAGGAGTAGTGGAGAAAATGGAGAAATTTTTCCAAGAAGATAATAAGGGAAAGAATAAGATAGTAAGTGTTGGCACATTTGGCCATTACATGGAACAGTTGGAATATTTTGTTCAAAATTAGCACAATCCCTAGTTGTAAATTTGCAGTTTAGTATTGTGAGTTGATGGGTATTCTTAGAGAAGCAAGCCAATGGTAGATAATCTTGATGTTGAAGCCTTCTTGGAAAGTAAAATTAAAATGCCAAGTTATTTTCTTGAGTGAAGATTGGAATAA
>MNCI01000472.1:174530-196694 GCA_015680685.1 Gnetum montanum | reverse complement strand
CAAGTAAATCTTCTAGCAATGGATCTAGTGATACTTCTTCTCTATTAAGTTCTTAAGAAGATATGTCATCAGATGAGGAATGTAATAACAATGAGGAAAATGGATATATTCTTCGATCAAAAGAAAGATTAACTACTTCTAGACCCCCAAATGTTATTACTGATCCATCTACTAAGAGAAAAGCTTTTGAGCCAAGTAGAAGAGATAAGAATAAAGGTAAAGATAATCAAGTGGAGCAAAGCACTCCAAATCAGTCTTTTAGTAAATGGGTAAAGAGATCAAGTTTCATTGGTGATGGAGAATATGATTTGATAGAAGACCTTAAACATGTCAAAGCCAATATTAGCCTCTATCAATTGCTTCAAATAGGAGATCAGCAAAGAAAGGCTTTAGAGTTCATTAAAGGTAAAAGGAGAGCTAGAGAATCAGAGTTAAGCTATGTGTCTAGTAATGATGAGAAATTAAAAACTTCATATGATAAGGAAGCTCCTCCTTTCCTTTTGACAATGAAATTAGAGGAAAAATTCTTACACAATTGTTTGGTTGATTCTGGAGCTACGTCTACTATAATGCCATTATCTATATGTAAGAAACTTGGTTTGATTCCCGAAAAATCAAATAAAAAGATTGTTCAAGTAGATAAAAGTAGAGTGAAGATTGTGGGTTAATTACCAAGTGTTCTTTTGGAAATCGCTTCTGAACCTCGCATAAGAAGTAGAGTAACTATTCAAGTGGCAGATATACCAGATTCACATAGTCTCTTATTAAGTAGAAGTTGGAGTAAGAATTTCTCAGGTTACATATCAACAAATTATTCTCACATGTGGTTACCTTAGAAAGGAGAACCAAATCAAATCTACATCTATAGTGAACCTTTGATGATAGATAATATTACTTCAAACGGAAAAAGTAAAATGGCTGAAAAAGGAGGTGTTGAAAACAAAATTTGTACACTCGAAGAAAATTATAGTTATGAAAAAGAACAGTTAAAGCAAGAGGATAAATGGGAGTTATACTTTGATGGTTCATGTAATTCAAAAGGTGCAGGAGTCAGTATAGTTATATTAAAGAATGATTCACCTGACATTCTCAAAGTAATTCATTTATCTTTTCCTTGTACTAACAACAAGGCTGAGTATGAAGCTTTATGTATTGGTATGAGAATAGCTCTAGACAAAAAGATCAAAGTAATCACTATAAAAAGAGACTCGAGATTAGTCTGTGAATAAGTAAAGGGTAACTATGTCGTAAAGAGTTCATTCTTAAGACTTATAAGCAACTTTCTTGTAAGATGTTAGATCAGTTTCAACATTGCCAAATAGAGCATATAAACAGAGCAGAGAATCTTATAGCAGAAAATTTGGCAAAGGCTGCTTCAACATTGGATATGCAATTATTAGAGAGTTACAAAGATGTCATGATTGAAGAAGAACATCAGCCATCAGTACCAGATAATATAAGACATTTACAAGTATTTGAAGATGATGATCAAGTACTAAGATTTATGAAAAATAAACAAGAATTTGAGGGTCAAGTAATACTTGAAAAATCATCAAATTGCAAAGCTAATTTCATTCCAAAAAGGATGATTGATTTGGAACATGATTTCAAGAAAAATTTACTTACTGGAAAGGATTTACAAAACCCATATAGTCAAGCTTTCGAGGTAGTGAATTTTGGATTAGACAAGAAGCCAAAGATGTTGAATGTTACAAAGGAAAGAGATTCGAATTTCAATCAAGACTTGTTGTCATGTCTAAGAAATAATTTGGACAATTCTGCTTGGTCCTATGCTGATCTTAAAGCTTTTAGGCAAGATGTGATGACACATAAAATTCCTTTAATAGAAGGTTGCAAAATAGTCAAGCAAAAACAAAGGAAATTTAATCCATCATTTGAACCAGCTATGGAAGCTAAAATCAAGAAGTTGTTTCAAGCACAAATCATATATCCAGTACGATATTCGACATGGCTTGCTAACCTTGTTCTAGTGAAAAAGAAAAATGGTGATATAAGGCTTTGTGTAGACTTTAGAAATCTGAATGATGCTTCAAAAAGGATAAGTATCCACTTCCAAGAATTGATGAGATGCTGATTAAAGTCTCAGGTTGTCAAGCATATTCTTTCTTTGACAGTTTCTCAGGTTATAATCAAATCGTTGTAGATAAGAATGATAGATATAAAACATCATTTATCACCAGATGGGGAACTTTTGCCTACCAAAGAATGCCATTTGGATTGTCAAATGCTGGAGCTACTTTTCAACGAGCAATGGATTTAGCATTCAAGGATTTATTAGACAAATTTGTGGTGGTTTATTTGGATGATATTACAATATTTTCAAAGAAAAAAGATCATATTAATCATCTCCAACAAGTTTTCGACAAATGTCGTGAGTTCGGTATTTCATTAAATCCTAAGAAGTATATCTTCGGGGTTAAATCCAGAAGTTTATTAGGACACATGATATGTCAAGAAGGAATTTCCATAGACAATTCCCGAATCCAAGTAGTACAGAATATTGAGCATCCCACAAGTAAGAAATCTCTTAGATCTTTCTTTGGGAAGATAAACTTTGTGAAAAAGTTCATCCTCGGGTTTACTGAAATTACCAAACCTTTGATGTATATGCTAAAAAAGGATGTCCAAGTAGAGAAAACACTAGAATCAGAAAGAGCTTTATCAGAAATCAAAAAGGCTATACAAGAGGCTCTGTATTTGGTAAAGCCTAGGCTTAAAGAAGATTTTTGGTTATACTCATTTGCTTCAAATGATTCTATCATTGTTGTCCTAACACAAAAGGATAATGAAGGTCAAGATGAACCAATTGGCTTTTTTGGGTATCAGTTGAAAGGTTCAGAGTTAAATTATTCAGACTTAGAGAAACAAGCTTTCGCAGTCATCAAAGCACTTCAACATTTTAAATATTATTTGGAAAGTTCATTAGTCCACATTATGCTAATTGAACCTGCAGTCAAGCGATTCCTATCCCAAAATGAGATTGGATTAAAAAGAGGAAAATGGCTTATTAAGTTGCAAAGTTTCAGATTTTCATTGGAAATATGCAAGATAATTAAGGGAATGGGACTAGCCAAGTTAATGACTAAAGAAAATGAAGTATGTACACTTGACACCCATGAAGAGAATTAGTATGATGAAATCTTCAAATTTCTTAGTACAAAAAAAAATCCCAAATAATTTAACTGCAAGTCAAAAGAGAGCTTTCTTCAAAAGAGCACGAAGATTTGTTGTTAAAGATGGTATATTATATAGAAAGGATTTTCGGGGAGTTTTATTGGAATGTGTTCATAATGATCAAATTAGTTTCATCTTGGAATAATTCCATGATCATTTGAATTTATTTTATGAATCCCTTAAATCAACTATGCAACATATACTTCGATATGGATATTACTGGCCTTCCATGTATCAAGACATTAGTTCAAAGATTCAAAAATGCTATAAATGTCAAATTCATGGACCCAAGATTAAAAGGGCTAAAGCCCCTTTAAAGCTAGTAGTTGCAGATAGACCATTTCAGCAATGGGGTTTGGATTTTATTGGTACAATTACTCCTTCAAGAGCTGGACACAAGTTTATTGTCACAGCTACTGATTATTTCACTAAATGATCTGAAGCAAAAGCTCTAAGAGGAAGTTAGCATCCGATGTGATTAAGTTTCTAGAAGCCCACATTCTAAATAGATTTGGTGTACCTGAAGTATTAGTATCAGACAATGGACCCGCCTTCAAATCTGAAGAGCTTATCGGGTGGGCATCTGCAAAATCCATTTTCATATTTTCCTCATCAAATTATTATCCTCAAGGAAATGGCCTAGCAGAATCTACCAATAAAAAGCTTATTGCTTATATTAAGAAATCGATGGACGGGAATCCAGGAAATTGGATCGATTATCTACAATCCGTATTATGGTCAGATTGAATTAGATTCAAGAAAGCTATTGGGACATCACCATATAACTTAGTCTATTGTTTGCCAGCAAGAATTACAAACAAGATTATAAGCTTAGCTTCTGAATTTGTACAAAGATATAGTGAAAAGACTAATAAAGATAGAAGTTTCATGACTTTGCTTATTAGAAGAGCAGCTGAAGTAGATAAAGCAAGGGATGATTTGTTACGAAATACCTCTCAAGTTAAAAGATGGTTTGATAGGAAAGCTTTGAAAAGGAATTTCAAGATACGAGACCTTGTCTTATTATGGAATATGAAGAAACCAAATACATTTACTTCGACATGGGTCAGTCCCTTTCAAGTTACAAAGCAATTGTCAGAGGATACTTACAAATTATCAACCTTGGATGGCATGGAATTACAATTTCCATATAATGTTTTGCATATAAAACATTATTTGGGACAATTGCATACAACTTGAAGATGTTCAAAATAATATATGTATATAGTATTATGTAAATATTACTAGGAGTATAGTGTCCATTATTATATTTAATTATGTTTTATTTATATTTAGAACATTATCTTTCCTCAAATGAAACAAGTGGAATTCTACAAGTTTGACAAGTGGGGAAGGTGACTCATCCACCACTTAGTGAGGATTGTGACAAATGGTTTAAATGCCTAAAAAGAAGAAATCTTGGTTGAAGACACTTGGATGGAAGTTAAAAATTTTAGCACCTGTAAAAGGAGGGTTAGATTGCTTAAGATTTCTTCATCTTTTAATTCAAGTTTGGTAGTGAAGGTTATAGAGAGCTAATGGAGTTTGAGAGAGCAATGAGAAAGCCTTTTATTCCATATGTGATGGGATGTTGCTCTGAGCATGTATTGAAAGCTTATCTAAAGGCTAGATCTTGTGGAGCTCCAAAGGAGTGTCCTTCTATGGCTTGGTTGTCTGATGAATTTTCTTTTCTCCCTAGAGGTTTGGATATAGAGTCCAATGTTTGGGGGCAATATCAAGATTGCTCCAAAGAAGAGAAAAAAGGAAAAGAGCCACCAACTTATAAAGAGTCATCATGGGGATGGGGAGAAGCTTTTGTCTCCCGAGAGGAAAATAAAGGACTTAATGAAGAGGAACAGAAGAGCTCATCCGAAAAAGAAAATGAGAAAAATGCCGAAGAGAAAGCTCATGTAGATCAAGGTGAGAGCTCCACCAAGCCAGAAAACAATAGGACCGCCTTCATCACATCAGAGATTTCCTATGAAACAGTTAGAGAGATGAGGATTCCCACTAGGGTAACCCTCAAAATTCAGTTTCCATCCCAAGAATAGTTCAAGAAGGACTTGATAATGTATAGTTTGTTGTGTACAGTTTGATTTTGCTTAGGAATGCGGTTTTTGTCCCATCACACCTTATGTGAAATGGGAATTTTCCTCAAAAAATATTTCTATTCAGTTGTAAAAATTTAGTGAAATTTTTAGTATGTTTTAGTCTTGAAAAAAGGGGGCAGAAATGTTGGCACATTTGGCCATTACATGGAACAATTGGAATATTTTGTTCAAAATTAGCACAATCCCTAGTTGTAAATTTGCAGTTTAGTATTATGATTTGATGGGTATTCTTAAAAGCAAGCCAATGGTAGATAATCTTGATGTTGAAGCCTTCTTGGAAAGTAAAATTAAAATGCCAAGTTATTTTCTTGAGTGAAGATTGGAATAACAAAAAAAGGAGGTGATTATTTACCACAAGAAAGCATACTCCCTGTTAATATTGGCAAAATAGACAACACCGTGGGTAATGGATTATCAAGAATCAGCTAAGAGTTGGAAGTAAGTAAAGGACCTAATAGACTACCAATAGGTTTTGAATTCCATAAATTTAAATTATCAAAGGATGTAAAGGCTTCTGTATTACAAACGAACCCAAATTCCTGTAAGTCCAAAGGCCCATTGTTAACGCTGCCAAAGAAAAAACAGAAAATCGGAAAAACAAAACTGAATGTCGTGGTTTTTGGGAAAATCCATTGGCTTGCGCCTTTCAGGATTAAGAAGGTGACAAGTTCCAAGCTTTCCACGTTATACGGTAAATGTAAATGATGTTACATCAAAATTTTGTATGTCTATTATAATGATGTTAAAAATATTTAACCATTTTCTTCTCTTTGCTAGAGATAAAAAGGAAAATTTGGGCTTATGTGAAGGACAAGCAAATAATGTTAGAAGGCTTGGCAGAGGATATGTAGATAAATTTGAAGTTACTATCTCTTGGAGAACGTAAGTAGGAACATTATTACTATAGAATAATGTTCATTATTAGAGGTAGGAAATCTACCATTCTCTTGCGTACCATGTAAAAATAAAAATAAAATTAGATAAAGAACATGTTACATTTTATGATCCAACAATAAATGTTGATGTAGCAACAAAAAATATTGTTGCAGAGTATTGGTTATTAAACATGCCAATAACAATGCCATACCTCTAGATTTATTTGAGCAAGCACAAATGAACAAAGAGAAGAATGAGCATTAAATAACAATGCTACCTAACTAGGTGAAGCTTTTGGAAGTAGAGATTAGAGGAAGCAACATAGTTAGATACAAGTCTTCTTCCCATGTATATTGAAGATAAATAATTAAAGCTCTAGAGTTCTAAAGAACATGGATGGAGAGGAAGCAGTTAGCCTTGGTGATGATGCACTTGATGACTAGTCTAAGGAACTCAACAGCAACATGGAAGAGTTGGAAAAGGAAGCATCAAATCAATAGGATCTAGTACAAAAGGGAATACCACAAGCTATTAAAGGAGAATAAAATTTTATATGTAGATAGAGAAATAAGATGTCTATTCATTAAACAAACTAAGATGAAAGATCTATTTGAAAATTTTATAAATAATGTGGTAATTACCACACTAGAAGAAGAAGAAAGAGATCCTGAAGAGGGATCTATGATGGAAGTGGAAGATGATGATATCTCCTTAGAAGAGCTAAAGGCCTATGAAGAAGAGTAGGCAACTATGCTATTGAAAATTCCAAGCTCAGCATTAAACAAATTAGATATGACCAACCTGAGCTATGAGGAGATAGAATAGTGGATCATAGAGATCTATAAAGAGACTCAAGGTATGCATCAAAACCTTAGGTAATCATTGTATTTTATGTTATTTGAGGAATAAAATAAAAATAAACTATGTTTGACTTGATTTTGTATATGTAGACCCTAGGAAAAGTAGCCAAAGACTAGTAGAGGAGCTAACTTTGATGTAGATTGTTGAGGAGGTAGAGGAGAAAGTTGCTAGGAATAAATAAGGCTACTAAGCATTATAATTTTTGTATTATTTCTACATCATTTGTATCTAATGCAAAGATTCTTGTAAAATGTCAAGTGTGTTTGATGTTACAAATAAAACATCATGTCAAAAGTTATCACATGCGTCAATTGTACCAAAGATTAAAAAAATCAAAGATTCTTTATCACATCAATTTTGACTTAGCTATCTTTTGCATAATAACAACTAAAATCAACATGACACATCAAAGCTAATAATCACTTATTAACTCAACATAGTCCACTAATAATAAGTAATTAAGAGAAAGAGTTTAAGTAAAAAGGTAACATCAATTTTGTTTACTAAGCATTATTACCTATTGATAGAAAATAAAAATAGTTAAAGAAAAATCCTAATAAGCACTAGTAGACGTTCACCACTTGGTGACAAATAAAAAAGGTTGTAAAGAGCTTACACATCCAAGGTTATCATGTTTGCAATGAACTTTTGAGTTGTTGAATAAGAAGGATAAGGAGAACCCTTCCTCTTACCTAAAGATATGTCTAATTCTCCAAAAGCTAAGTCAATGAACTCAATGTCAGAATTAGACTCATTTCTCAAGTTTACAAAATCTAAGGTAATCTTAGAATTCTTAGGAGAAAATGGGACTCTAAGTTTTCCTATAGGTTCAAGCTTGATATAAGTTAGTTTACCACTAAGCTAATAATATTGTGCTTCTTAGTTTAGGTGAGAAACACATAGGATCTATTTTTGAGCAAAGATAACTATCTCATGTTTATGCATAGGGATTTGTATCTCCTAATGTATAGAAGTAGATAGAGCTCAATGTTGACCTAGCCAAGGTTGCTCTAGTATACCATTGACTACAAGACATTTGTGTATCAACATGAAAATGGCTTCGTATTGTACCACATCACCTACCATGAAGTGTAATTGAATGAAACATATAACCTCTACTCATGTACCATTGAAAAAAACAAGGTTAATATAGGTTTCATTAAAAATTACCTGATCATGGAGACCAAGATGCTTAATAATAACCCATGTGATCATGTTTGCTCTGGCACCATCATCAACATGTATAAGCAAGAGTGATGCTTCTAGAGACATTTTAATGGTGATGTAGAGTAGTAATTAATAAATATCCCCTATCTTCAAATCAATCTTGATGTTCTTATTATGAAAGTTTAAACTATCTAATCCATAGTTAGGGACTTGAAGGAAATAAGATATAGCTTCTGTCTAAGCAAGGATGTAACTTGGGATCAGAATTCTCTTAAGAATATCCTACAATATAGCATGATGCTCTTTATAGGTTACTATAATGTCACACAAGAATAAGTTAATATCTTTAGAATGGAAAATGGTGGTCATTTGATGTAAGATATTTTTGTTTGTATGTTGAGATGCTTGTGGAGAAGGTGCTACTATGATTGGTTGTATAGGATTAGAAGAAGTTGAAAGGCTACTTGAGAAAGTAGTCTCTCGTTATTTCTAGAAGGAAATCTTCTTTTTTATCTTAGAAGATTACTTTGATGTATCAATGACCATCTCCTTTTGTTTAATTAAAAGTGATATTGGTCTATTGACTATGAGTAAGGATTTTCATGTAGATGAAGGAAAAGAAGATGTTTGGACTATAGTGGATGTTTAGGGTTTAAAGTGATGTGGACCATGATGAGAGCTAGATGGATGTGTAGATTGAGTAGAAGTGGAAGAATGGGAATTAGTAGCATGAATGTGATAGGCAGGTTATGACATCCCATCCCTGAATGTCATGGAAAACATCAAATATACATTATATTAGACATTATGTGTAAGAAGACAATATGCCAAACATGACATATATGTAACATTCAACATTATGCGTATAGGAAATAATAGGAAAAATGCAAAAAGAAAAAGAAAAGAATGCTTTATTGATATGGAATATTATATCTGAATCATGCTCTGAGAGTGTTACTTGGGATTTTCTTTCTTCAACATCTATCCCTTAGAGGCAATCTGGCACTACCACCATGGTTAGGCCTACAACCTACTAGAAGGAATGGCTGGTCCAATTCCTATCTTGCTTCACCCAGCTCCTATGACTTGCCTGTATCCGCTCCACCACTCCATGCCTAGCATGAACTCTAAGCCCAAGTATAAATGCCTTAGGTCAAACCCCCAAAGGTTACCTCAAGAGATATGTCCATTATTACATTGTCCCCTTTTGGGTCTCAATTACAACTACCCTTTCAAGTCTTGTTAAAATAACAATAACACTTGTTATGAAGAGGAACCATCTTCGTTATGCAGCAGCATCATTTGGGAATGGGAACGTGACACAAGTGGAGAAGAATGGTTTGGTTTAGATGGTGTAGTAGCATAGTTGGACCAACATATCACATAAGGTTATGAGGCTATAGTGATGATTACTTGGACTATTTATAGTTAGACCAATGAATAACATAAGGTTCTTTGGATGGAGACTTACACAATTTGTATTTAGGCTTGAAAGCTAACATTGTGCCTCTAGCTTCCAAGGCATTCTGGAATACTTCAAGTTATTGGTTGTTTGAATGCATAATAAATGGATCACTCTCCACCACTTTCTTACCCCTATCAATGATATCCTTGATGTTATCCTTCATATTCCTATAGTTATCTATATCATGTCTAGCAATCTCATGGTAGTAGTAGCATTTTTAGTAATCATACCACTTAGGAATCTTAGGTTCACCTTCTTGTCTTTGAGAATGATTCATATCTATTAGTTGTATGCAATAGTAGTATGCTCTTGCTTGATCGGAGACCTAGTTCTTCTTAACATGACCATCCCTAAGAAGAGTATTTAGAAGTAGAAAGTATCTCAAAGGTATCTTAGTGTATAGGTCTCTACTCCTTTGAGACCTCCATTATTGATTAGAAGAGGAAGCATTGTTTTGTCCCTTGGAGAAAGAGAAAACATCTACAAAAGTTGGTTGTCCCTTCTCTTTTATCAACATAATGTTTCTTTGTTACTAATTGACATGAATTCTTGATCAATGCATTGAATGGTTGTCTCCGCAATGCTTCTAGTGGCTAGGAAAGCATCATTTAGAGAATGAGGCTTAGGATGAGGAATCCTTTTTGGAATATATTGAATCATTATAGCTTTGAAGATGTCTTGCAAATGATGTTCCTTCAAATGATAAGATATTTTTATTTATGTCATTTTCCATTGAGAAATGAATTCATTGATGGTCTCATTTAGAGCTCATTTAATGGCATTGAAAGACATCACACTTGTGCTTTGAGGCATATTAAACTTGAAGTATTCAATGAAGTTTTCTAGTAGTTACTCTAGAGAGGTGATAGATCCATGTGTTGAAGACCTATACCATTCCAAAGGTTTTCCAAAAAGAGAGTTTGAAAATCATCTTAACACTATATGTGGGGAATGCGCCACAAGCATGCATTTATTCTTGAGTATGATCACATGATTCATGGGATCTCTCATTTCACCATTATACTTAGTGAAAGTAGGTAGTGAAGCTCCCTTAGGAAAGATAGGCATAGGGATTGCATAGCTTATAGGATCACTTAAGACATTATAAAAGGAAATAAAATAATTTCCTTGCATGATTAGTACCTTTTTCATTTTATTTTTGTTATTTTGAAGATGAAGCATCATGTTGTTGAGTAATGTGAGCAACTATGGACTTGTTCTAGAAGAGTTGACAATAGGCAGAAGTGTAGAAGCAATTGAGAGTGTTAAGGGAGGATGCATATGATGCATGGATCTAAAGGATGTAGGGGCATGTGAATCCAAGAAGATTAGGCTAAATGTCTATGTGAAAAAAGAAAACATACTAGTAGGTTAAGGAATGTTGAATGGGCACAAAGTTAGAGCAAAAAGTAGAAAAGGCTAAAATGAAGATAGGGTAAGTTATGATTGAGGAATAGAGTGCATTGTTCCAAAAGATAAAATAAAGTATTAGAGAATGAAATGTGGGTTACTAACATTTCTAGGTAAAATAGCTGGTATGATGAAACAAAAAGTGTGGAAAGATTGAAGGATTTGATTGTGGATGAAAAAGATCTTGGTGCATTACACTGAGCAACTCAGATGTTGATGTTATGGATGTGGTGAAAGAGAGGATTCTTTTGTCAAGCATCCCTATTGATTACTTTTCATCTTCATCCATCAAGCATATATTAGATTCAAAGTCAACACTCCATGGTCTCGGTCTAAGAGTGATGTGTGGACCAAAATGTTAATCTAGGATGTTCTTCATCCTATCTTCTTTAATCTATAGATGAATATTTTCCTACACCATATCTTTCTCCAATATGAATTTTGTTAAGCCCTTGGCTTCCTCATCATCTAGTTCAATTGGACAATCTAGATTAGGAAGAAAAGATGATAGCTCATAAGCACGCTTATATTCTGCCATGAACTTGAACATATCAGGTGTTAAGATGTACCCTAGGTCTCATTTGACATAGGATATTTTGGAGTTCTTCAAGTTTATTCTGCTTGAAAACCCTTCACTTCTCTTCAAATCCATTAGCTTCTAGATCTTAGAGAAACTTAAAGTAGATGGTAATGCCATAATAGTAACTATAAAAATGTTGTGAATTCACAGGGTTATCACTATTGTGTTGATTCATCCCTGAAAATAGGTTCACACTTGAAACAAAAGATGAGAAGCTTCAGTTTCAATGGGAACATTGAAATAACAAGAAAATGACATGATGTTAATATTTTGACATGGCACATCAGTGACAGTTAATAGTAAGAAAATATTAGAACTAATGTTAAAGTTGCAACAAAATGGCATGATGTCAGTGTATCGACATGATATATCAATAGTACCTAGAAGATCTAAGTAAGACATAAAAACAAAAATAGAGAGCATATTCTAAAAACAACACTTAGTTTCATAGAGGTCCTCCTTCTAGTGCTAGAAACATGTTGCTATAGGAATCATCATAATAACAAGATTCAACACAATCTAATACAAAATTGAGCCAAATAATCTTGTGGAAACCAAATAGTGTAGAAACACTAAAATTTTGAATAATTTTCATTAAAATAAATAGATACTTGGTGATTATGGGATAAAATCCAATAATCCAAGTCAAACGTTTTTGCCAAAAATTAGTAAATTGAGAGCAAAAGAGAAAGTGTATGTGTGGAATGAGCAATGATCATGTGCATATATATATATATATATAAGAAAATTGTAGCATATGGATGGTAGATGAAAACCATTGGCAATAGGATGCAAGGGGAAACAGATCTAATCCATTAAAAAATGTTAAGCCAATGAAAAACATGGGAAAACAAAAACTAGATTCAAAGCAAATATGGATGATACTAGAGATAGAAAGCCTAAAAGGAAAAATTTAGATTACAACAAAAGAAAAAATCAAGAACCTACAAAATATTATTCTGGAATATGTATTAGGGACCATAAACATTTGATGAGGAGTTGTGTTATCCCATTCTTTCTTTATTATGTGAACGTGATGTAGATATGGCATGAATAATAGAAGATTTAGTACATAACAATGCAAAGAGATGGATCAGATTAGTGCATTAACCTGATTTTGAACAATTCTCTATGTATCATAAGGATAACACAAAGGGAATATTATATGCTAGCAAGATAGAGAGAGAGAGAGAGAGAGAGAGAGAGAGAGCACAATTATTCTCTAGAGAGGTAGAGTTTTTAGAAGAGGTTTCCCAAATTGCCAATCACAAGAATGTCAATTTTCCAAAGTAACAGAGAAAAAGAGAGCTGCAGAATCTAGAGAGTGCTAACTAAAAGTCACAAATTCCAACTTGATGATAAAAAATGCCAACCAACCCCTTTGTGTTTACAAGTATTCTCCAAAAGGTTCCATAGAATCTTCCATAAGGTTCTAAATACAAGAATTGATGTGTAGATAATAGCTATAAAAATTGACGTTAAATGTTAAATGTAGAATTAATGTTGAACATTAGAAGATCTAGTGTATTAAAAAACCAAAGATTGACACTGGGTGTGAAAAGTAAGATTGGTGTAGGATGTTAGAAGCTGGTAACAGAATTGATGCTAGAGTTAATGTTGGATGTCAAAATTGGCAAAAAAAGCTAAAATGACATTGCTGATGACATGAAACATCATTTCTAGCAAGTTGAATATAGAAATGAAGAAACTATGCTACAAATAACATAGGACGTCAAATCAAGATTGCTAAAGATGGTCTTAATGTTGAAAAACCATAAAATGTACCCCAAGACTTTGACTTATGCAAAAGAAGCCAAATTTGGTACAATACATAGTACACATGAAGCTTATATAAACACATGCATCATTCACATTTATGACACCTTTAGTCATTTGTGTAGCAAAGCTCTTATAGCTTACTTTTGAAGGACTTAGCTAAATTTTCCTATAAGTGCTAGTAGTTTAGAATGAGTTGATCAAATGGAGTTTGATTTGAGTGACATTGTACTTTGATACAATGCATGAATGGAAATAAAATCGACATTGATTCCTTCCATTTTAGCACTTGGATTAGCACTTAGTTCATTTCCACGTACTTTACTATAAATGCATTTTACTTTCCTGCACTTAGAAAATTTATTCCATGATAATGTAAGTACAACCACTTTGAGAATAATATATTAACACTTGATAATCCTAGTAATGGATACTTGGTACATCCACCAATAGAACCTTGGTAACCCAGTAGTATTAGGATAGATTCAAGATGGGTGCGAAAAGTAGAAATGGATGTTCTACGCTTAGGATAGAGTAGTTACTCCTATTTTTATAGTTAAATTAGAAATTAATATTTTTTCTCTTTATTATTTTAAAATTTTAATAATAAAAAAATAAAGATACCTTATGCCTAAATCATACTTAACCATACCAACCAAGCTAACAGAAGTGATGATTAATAAAATAATGACCAATACATAACACTTAGTTATATAGGATACTATTAGCTTCAAGGCCCATGGAATTTAACTAAATTTCATGTACATGCTTATGATTCATATGGTTGGACATATGAAACCCTTATTAGAAATGGTTTGAGCTCCCTCCATAATGAATGAACAATGCTTAATTAAGTAAATGAATAGAGTTTACTTACTAGGGAGGGCCAAGCACTATAATGATTGAAGAATATATATTGTAGAGTAAAACTGATAAGAAACTTAATTTAATTTATAAACAAATTAAGGGTTTTAATGTTGAATTTTGAAATTTTGTGGGTGTATATATGGATGGAGAGTTTCTTCAAAATAGAGTTAGTTCAATGAATTGTCCTGTATAGTAGATGATGCTAACATTATAGTAGGTCATGAAAACATTCTTCTTTATGACATTGAAACTAGTATCAATGTGAGATCACAATGACTTAGGTATCATGACTAAAATCATAGACTATAGGGGATGTTGAGGTGATGGTGGAGCACATAGGTGATGCAGTGGATGTAGGTACTTGCACTTTGATCTCTTGAAACTAAACATAAGTGCTCTGAATATTAGAAAATTAGCCTTCAAATTACATTTTTACTTTATATTTATAGGATTAGGGTTTTCAAAATTTTTCCTATGTTAGGTGTAGTTGACTAGAGTTTGTTTTTAGAAACTAGAAGTTCATGTAAGGTAGGTAACACAATGATGTAACACTCACATGTACATGTCTACATGTGCTGCAAGTGATGTAGTTAGGTGATGAAAGATGCTAACATTGGCATGTATATGTTTGTATGTGCTAAAATGATAATCAAAAGTCAAATAGGTGATGCATGCTATAGAATTGACTAAGGCAAGTGACATTGACTCTAGCTTTACCATCACATAGCCATACTTTAAAAATGTGCTCTTTGATATGTTTTTTCACATTAAGACTAATGTAGATTGGTCATTGGAGGTTCAATAAAGGAGAAACTAGAGCTAGAAGATGAGTCTTAATGTGGTGATGCAATGGTGACTAGGGGAGGTGACATTGACACTAATATCAACATCACAAAATGTCACCTAGATGATGGTTAGAATTTTTGTATTCTCAAAATTATCAAAAGCATCAAAATTAATGCTCATATGTTAAATCATGATTGATAGCACTTTTTAAGGATCTCTAGAAGCCTAAAATATGATTTATGATGATGATCTTCTGACGTTTTGATAATTCAAGAAGATGTAACAATGTTGAAATTACACTTGCCCTAGTTGTGAAGATACTAGAAAAGTGAGTATAGCATGTATTAAAGTAGTGTTCAAACCCCATAGTTGAAGATGTTATCGAAGAATCCTTTATCAAAGAAGTAAAGAAGCAAAGTAAACTTAGAGTAAGCTTGGATTTATTTTCCTAAATAGAAAGATAAGGTCCACCATTAAGACAATCATAAGCATACTCTAGTTTTTTAAATAAAAAAACAGGATCACATAGGAGGCTTCATTGGAGTAAATAAGAAGTTACGAAGACAAGTGGTAAATTCATACATAAAGTTTGTACCTAAGTTGGCTAGGGATGAGTATAGTCTTCATCATAAGTTAAATGATCATCATTATAATTTATAATATATGATTTTCTTAAATATATTCAATTATAAGATTTGTTACAAAAAGAATAAGTTAAGCAAGTTTTATAATTATGTTCTTAACCACATGATTCATGTGTATATTATAGTTTTCAAGTATAATAAAAGAAATTTCTAACAACTTTGCTAGAAGGTATTCTAGTAGGATATTACACTCATTGAATTTTCATTTATTAGGATATTGAAGAAAAAACCACTATCCACATATAGTCTTTCAAACCTCTAATAATTTACTACAATTATTCAACCTAATTTCATATATAAATCTAATACATTGAACTCATGATTTTTTAATTATAGATTAAACTTCCAAAAACTTTTAAGTACTAGGATGAAGACTTGGTCATATTCAAGGGGCTTAGTTGGTATGACTACTTTTTTCCAAGAGATCAAATGAATGCATTTTCGATTCTTCATACTTTTCCAAAGGAAATTACTGATTTCTAGTTAGCTTAACAAAAGAAACTCACTAGGGAAAATAGTGGTGACTGTGTATATGAAAATGTTAGAAAGGATAGACTTGATAATCTTGATCTTCCTCATGGAGGATAAGAATATATTCCTTTGATGAATAGTTATTTTGTTGTGTTTATCAGCTGCAATATCATATTTATGATGTTGTAGATGTGTTATCAAAGGCTAAGATGCATATTAGAGATGTATTGTAGTTGTCACCATAAATACCTATAAATGCAATTCACCTACCAAATTTATGATACCATTCAATCATAGCATAGCTAGATTCTTGGAGCAAAGTTACTTCAATTTTCTTTAACCCTTCAAAATACACTATACTTAGATATTATGTAAGATAATTTAATGTATAGAAAACAAGACAATTAGCTATCTTTTATTAAATTGAAATAGTATTACAAATACAATGGAATCCAATGTAAAGAACCACAACACTCACACACTCAGCAATATTACGGAGCATAAGACTTTACAACGACATATATGATTGGCCTCAATGCATGGCACAATTGATCTAGATTTCTTCCTCATATACGACCAAGATCCAAACACAAATAGATATAGTTAATACCACCACACATAGTTCACCACCAAGATGCACACCACTCTTATGCAATCTCTCTCCCAGCTCTCATGTGCTCATGTCATAAAACATGAAAACATAATCAACGTTTATTAATTATAAGACTAAGATCTTAGAAAAACCTTCTTCATGACCAACTTGAAGATTCCTAGCTATTTCTAATCTTGGATTTAATATTCTCATCTATTTAAAAATTGCAATGCCACTTTAAATTTTTTTCCTTCTTAAACAAGATGTCTACAAGCTTTACAAGATGTTTTTCTATCAAATCCATCATTCAAGAAATATGTCTACATGTAATGCAAGACATCTTCTTTGGAGACAAGGCATCTCCTCTATTATACCCACTTTGGCTTTTTCTAACTAAGTCAAACCCATGGGTACATTCTCTAGCTTTTTAGCTTAAAGCTATCTTTAGCAATTTAGAGTCAATGTCTAGTGTCATCTACAATGTAGTTTCTATATCTCTATCCTTAGCTTGCTAGAAGTAACACCTTGTATTATCAATAGGGTTATTTGGCTTTTCCTTAATAGCTTTCAATTTCGACATCTAGTGTCAGCTCCAATGTTGATTCTGTTCTCAATTTTTTATCTTCAGCGTTAATCTCAATTTTGATGTCTAACATCAAATTTTGTTGTTGTAGCATATCAACTCTTCGATGTCTAGTGTCAATTCTACATTTGATGTCTAATGTTAATTTTTACATCAACTAATCAATACATTGATTATCCTATCCATAATCTTCTAGAAGAATTTGTGGACCCCAATTTATCATTTTTTTCATTATCTATAAAACATTTTTAGCCTATAAATAGGAGGATACTCCTAAATAGAAAGGGATTGGCTTTTTGGTTGGTTGATATTTCCTTCATCTAGCTTTTTGAAGATATGCTTAGCATTTTTTTGGCTATCTTTACTACTCAAAGTAGTTGATGTTCTTTATAATTGGTGATTTGAAACCCTTTTCCAAAGACTTTGCCTCTCTAAAGAATAACTACTCTTCCTCTAGAGAAATTAGATCCTCTAATTTCTCTTCTATTTTTCCTATTGTTGCATTTGTCTCTCCTTCATGTTGTCCTCCTTCATATAAACACATTGATTTAATCTATTCCTTTGTTGAGTCAACTATTAAATCTACATCAAGTGCATGCATCATAGAAAGAATGAGATAATACAACTCCTTTTTAGAGGCCTATAATCTCTAGTATATCTTCTAGAACATTCTCAATAGGTTCCCATTCTTTCATTTCCTTGGTAATCTGGATCTACTTGTTTCAATTGTTTCTATTGCTAGTATTACCCATATTTGTTTCATATCCACTTTATGTGTTTTCCCTCTTGGATTTTCCACATTAAAAAAATATATTTTCCTTATTTTGGCATACAAGTTTCCAAATATTTCTATTACCAACCATATCCTATAGTTTATTTCATTTTAATTAACCATTACACCCTTTTTCTCATTTTTTATATAATCTATTTCACGCACGAAAATTTTTTTGTTTTACTTTCTATCCACTAATATTTGGTGAAAATGTTTGCATCAACTTGTCAAATCTATTTCAATGTAATTCCCCTTTTGACTTGAGGTATTTAGTTGAAAAATTAGATTTCCTGGAGCATTTAGTAGCCATGAGATTACTTGGCTCAGTTTCAAGTTAGGTTGTGTTAGATCTTAGATAATGATAATCCCTACCACAACATCTTCTTTCCACAAGATGTCTCTAGAAAGATATCTACACTACTAGGAAGATGTCTCATCTATCAACCTAGCTCTTTAGTAAGACATCTACACTACTAGAGAGATGTCTCCTCTAACATCTCAACTCTCAAGCAGGACATATGCCACATCACTAATACATCTCCTATGAAATCTCAGCCCTTAGATAAGATGTTTATGAAGATATAAAAAATCTTCCAAGTTTTTCTCAATCTTCATTCTTCTACTTCTAGAGAAGAAAAGAGGTTTGGAAGAGGTGTCCCAACACTAGCTCTTCCACCCTTCAAAACTTTAACTTAGGTGATGAGACACGGTCTGCGTTGGCCGCGATATCGCGTACGCTATATCGCAGCCGACGCGATATCGCATCCCCCGCGATATCACGTACGAGATATCGCGTCTTTCCATGCGATATCGCGTATGCGATATCGCAGTCAGCCGCAATTTCTATAAATAAGAGGTGGCTCTCCCTTGTTTGGGGATCCCAGTTTTAGTGTAGCGAAGCTCTGGCAGTTTGATCCCTCCAGTGTGATGAATGTGGTTGTACGGTGTCTTTATTCGAGTGTGCCGTACTTGGACACACACATGACTGGCAATAAAGATCGAGATTACTTCATCATTGCAGCATTCACTTAGTTTATTTATTGTTATTTATTTCATGTTATTTATTGCTTTCATAGCGCAGTGTGAGTACGACTTAGCTACGAGCATCTACGGGTGTGTACGGCTAGTTAAGGAATCGGTTACTCATCGCGATTAGTCTCTCACCCTTTCACTCCTAGAAGCGGAACGAGTTCGACTTGATTACGAGCATTTAAGTGTGACTGCTTGGTAGCCCAGTGGTGTAGCTAGGGGGATCTACGCTTGGTAACCNCCTTTTCCTCTTAGCTTAGAATTAGTTAACATTATTTTCCACTGCCTTCAGGAGTAGCATTAGATTAGAACACATCATACACCTCATCTAGACTAAACCATACATGACATATGCAAAACTAGTCTAGATGGGAAGGCAGCAAACTGCAACCTAAGGCTAACTATCTAGGTGCCACAACTAGTCCATCTGCGGAGTTCGACCGGATCACACGTGCGATGCTCGTTTCGTAATGATGAGTGCAGGGGTACCTCGCCACTCATCATTGGCGCCGTTGTCGGGGATGGTGCTAGTTATCTAGATTAGTTAAATCATACAAGGTTGTTGTATAGAACTTAATGATATATCTCTTAGAAAGAAGAAATAATTATAAAAAGTCACATAAATTTACGCACAACAATGCCTCTCCTACAAGAAGATAATAACACCACACTTAGTGAGGAAGTTCATTGGAGAACCAATGAGCTATATGACGATGAAAGTTGGAGTATACAACCTGAAGTGGGAGTTTCTTATAAGCATGAACAAAAACAACATCATCGTAACACACGAAAGCATAACTTACCCGATGACGATGAACCCCCACTGGCCACTACAAGCTTCACGCAAATACAAGAGGCTATTCAAATCTCACGTAGGCATCGTAAAGAGAGCCGACTACCCAGGCTCGATTTAAATAATTTTCCGAAATTTTCAAGAGGCTATGACTTAGATCCGCATCAACATTTACTAGCCTTCTACGATGCCTGCACATGGAATAACATTGATAACAGTTGGCAAAAACTAAAGCTCTTTCCTATGACACTCATTGACCAAGCTAAAGTATGGTATAGATCATTGAAACCAAATTCGATATGACATTGGTCAACAATGGTAGAGGTTTTTAACGAAAAATATCAATCCTACGCAAGAGTGTCAGCCTTGAGGAAACAAATCCAAGGATGGAAACAAGAAAAACATGAACCCTTGGACATGGCCTTAGAAAGATACTATGCATTGTTAAACAACTGTCCAGGCCATGGTTTTTCCGAGGAAAGGCTAATGTACCATATCATTGACGGGCTCCGTAATAAAACAAGAGGGACCTTAGGAACGTATGCCCGAGGTCAACTATATAAGTTACGAACCCATCAATTCCAAGAGCTTATTAAGCAGGTATCAAAAGAAGAAGGAGAAATAGCTACATGGGAGAGTGTTGAAAAACATCAACGGGACCAAAATCACAACTCAACAAAGGTCCATGATCATAACAAGGAGAGATCAACAAATCTCAAGGTGGAAACATCATCTTTGCCAATACAAAAATTGTTAGAAGAAGCGGAGGCAAAGATCAATAAGATGTTGGAATGGATGAATCAAAAGTGTGGAGAATATATCAACATCATTGGAGATAGAGTTTTCACAACCCAAGAAGCAGGACGAAATCATAGACATTCGGAAAGAAGGAATGAAGGGACTAAGTGCTCAGTTGCCAATCCTACATATGAATGCAACATATGCCTGTACGATCACCCCAAAGGCCAATGCCCAATACTGTTACATCTACATGAGCATTGGGGAAACACATTACATCTAGAGTTCGTACAGAGATACTGTGTTCAACCACAGTGGAAACAATCCTAGTCATGGGGGAATCCACCCTTAGATTGGAGGCACCCTTCACATTTTCCGAATCCAAATTCTTATAACGTTCAACACCCTGTTTCTTCAACTGGGCCAACATACTCTACCTCATCTCAATATTATCCTCCACAATACCATCAACCCATGCCTCCAACACAACCACCACCTTATGCACCTTATATTCCTCCTAACTTTCAACATTCTTATCCCTTCCCTCCTTCCACAATGCCACCAACTATTCCTATGGTGTTTGTACCACCGCAACCCACGAACAACACTTGTGTTGCTGCTACTAACTGCAGTGAAGATCCTCCTCAACATCAAAGGCGTCCTTTCTTTAAACACGGCCGTAGGAAGGGACCGCATAACTCTGAGGCCACTGCATCTTCCAACCCAGCACAAGTCCAACAATGTGGTGCATCCTTACCTTCGAACCCAGCGCCTCATGTACCTTCATCAGGGCCACCAACTTACACTCCAGCAACCACAAGGCCCGATGAACACAACCATGGGAGGCATCAGCCCAATCCTTGCATACCATCTAAAGGTCACAAATATCATAGTGGGTCAACTCGTTATCTGGGAACTACATCGTATAAAGTGCCCCACTATGCTTATTATAATCAAGTGTGTGAACCCCAAGGGGATAAGTATAGACCGGTCCCAATACTTCCAATATGCATGGATCCTTATTTTCCATTTATTAATCCTAGCCATACTCAACCGTTTAGTTATGGGGGATATCCCCCATTTCAATAACAAGTAGGATTAATAAATAATTTTAATTTCCTTTAATTTTACAACTTTTTGTTTTCCAGTTTTTCATCTTTTAACTTTTTTTTTTTATCTTTTTGTGTGTTTGTATTTTCATGTTTTTGTAAGTAATCTCATCTACGAATAAAACACTCATGCGACCTAAGGCTAACTATCTAGATACCACAACTAGTCCATCTGCGAAGTTCGACCGAATCGCGTGTGCGATGCCCATTTTGTATGGTTGAGTGTAGGGGTACCTCGCCACTCATCATTGGCACCGTTGCTGGGGATGGTGCTAGTTATCTAGATTAGTTAAATCATACAAGGTCGCTGTATAGAACTTAACGATATATCTCTTAGAA
>MNCI01000472.1:126864-171931 GCA_015680685.1 Gnetum montanum | reverse complement strand
GCCTAGGTACGCCACTGGGATTACCAAGCGCAGACCCCAAATACGCCACTGGGTTACCAAGCGTAGATCCCCCTAGCTACACCACTGGGCTACCAAGCAGTCACACTTAAATGCTCGTAATCAAGTCGAACTCGTTCCGCTTCTAGGAGTGAAAGGGTGAGAAACTAATCGCGATAAGTAACCGATTCCTTAACTAGCCGTACACACCCGTAGATGCTCGTAGTCAAGTCATACTTACACCGCGCTATGAAAGAAATAAATAACATGAAATAAATAACAATAAATAAACTAAGTGAATGCTACAATGATGAAGTAATCTCGATCTTTATTGCCAATCATGTGCGTGTCCAAGTACGGCACACTCGAATAAAGACACCGTACAATCACATCCACCACACTGTGGGCAGACACGGGAAAATTCTAACTCTGGAGGGATCAAACTGCCAGAGCTTCGCTACACTAAAACTAGGATCCTGAATGAGGGAGAGCCGCCTCTTATTTATAGAAATGACGGCTGACTACGATATCGCGGTCGACGCAGACCGCGTCTCATCACTCGTATAATAAATCCTCATACAATCATCATGATTCAACAATAATTAAACTAAAAGATTACAACTATCATGTTAAATTATACATTATCAAATTGGATAAAATTAGGAACTTTTCCTAAAAAAGAAATAGATCCTAAAAGTCCTTTGATTTATTTAAAGCTATACTAGACTCAAGTTCTAGAGTTAATTTGATATCTCAAAAAACATACAAGGCATGGAACCTACTACCATTAAAGAAGTACAACATAAGACTAGAGTTTGTAGACTAATTAGTTATCATTCCTTTAGAATAGGTACAAGAAATAATAACCACTATCCATGGGTGGTCTATCCTCGCAAAAAAAATTTTGATCAATGTAAAGAATGATAACAAAAACTTTCCTATCATTATGGGAAGAGCATGGCTTAGCACAATTGATGCTAAGCTTGAAATAAGAAACTTGTGATTGGAAATTTCAAAGGAAGATAAGCATGAAGCCATAAATATGCAAAAAATTCTATGCATTACTTACGATGATGAAGGGTGTAGTTGTGAATCGAGAATTCAAAACATCAACACAATTCCTACACTAGTCTAAAAAAAATTTGAAAAACAAATGTGTATATAAAAATAAAAAATGGTCACTAAATCAAAAGACACCCAATGATTAAGAAATGAAAGCATAAACCTATTCAAAACATGCATGGAAACATCCAACCCATATCAACTCCGATCCCAAGAAATTAACCTAAATTAAAAACTTACAAAAGAATATCCTAAATCATGACCATACACCAACAGCTAGTGAACATGGAGACTAAAATCCTAAAATTAAAAATAAATAAGGAAACATATTTGAACCTTCTAAAATAGAAAGATCATCTTGTTCAATAGGATATGTATCTCAAAATGATTAAAACTTGATTATCATCAATGTTACATCGGATAATAAATGAAAATATAAATTAATGAGCATGATAAATAAGAAGCCTAGAGCATATGATCTTAGGAATGTGCAATCCATTTTCCGAACACTCATCCATGAGTTTAGTCATGAGAGAGGTACCCTGTACTGAATTAGGAATTGATAAGTGCATTTTAAATTTTTTTATAATTTTTTTATTAGCATGAATAGTACATCATCCCAAAATTGAAGAAGAGAAGCTGAGAGCATTGTTGAAAAGATATCAATTCAAGATACCAAATGACAAAGGGAAAAGACTAATGGAGGAGCCACTACCACTAGGAACATGAAGAAGCTACATCAAGTTTTGTTGTGTTTTGTTTTGTCTTATTTTATTTTTTTCATCTGTCAATCATGCATTGCATAATAATTTTGTAATACAACTTAAGCAAAGATGTGGCATTCAAAGTAGAGTTAGTCGTGTGTGTGTGTGTGTGTGTGCCATGATGTTAAGTCCATATAACCCTACAAGTGTTTAAGGAATTCTATCTTTCTTTTGTTTGATCATAAGGATGATTTTTCAATTAGTGGTGGGGATATGATGAAAGATCTTACTATTGTGAACTACAATATCATAGATGCGATATTGTAGCTTAACATACCACATTGTAAATACAACGTAGTGGGCCATGTTCATGCCTATAAATATGAGCCCATCATCATGTTAAAAATAAATTTTTCTACAACACTTCGAAAATTCTTGTAGTTTGCTTTTGTAAAGTTGGAGTTAGTTTTGAATATCCACAATGTGGTAAATTATAGTTGTATAACATCTTTATTCAAGTGGATTGTTCCTAGACACAATTCATGAATGATAGTAAAGATCAAGATTATTCTTCATCATTGCAACATATCATATAAAATAGATTTACTTTTCTATATTAGTTACTTTTACTATGTCATTTACATTTCCTAAGTCATTTACTATTCCAATGTTCATTAGTAAGGCAAAATGAGTATGACTTGTTTCAAGCATAAAATGTAATTTTTTGATAACTTAGTAGCGACTTTTCTTGATTTTCTCAATAGTAAAGTTATTTGGTAATCCCAATAATAGTTACATTAGCCTAGGACATGTATGGAAAACCAAGAATGAAGACTTATCACCATAGGCCAGAATAGCTTTACATTTTTAGTATACTTAAAGATAGAATTTACATTTATTTTTACTATGTTTACACTTAGCACATTTAAGAGCCAACAACATCATTTTATCATATACCTCACTAAGAGTTAAACTATACATGTTACACCTTACTAACTCTATGTTTGAAGATAATGATCATGAACTTACTATCAACTTACTAGTATACTAACATTGTCTATCCACATATTATGATCTAGTCATGCATGAATACTTGTGACTGGTATGATTGAGTGTTAGAATTATCTACTACTCATTATTGGTAAAGTTACTTGGCAATCCCAATAACAATTATATTAGCCTAGAATGTGTACAGAAAACTAGAAATGGATACTTATCACCAATAGGCTAAAATAGTTTTATATTTTCATTGTACTTAATAATAGAAATTATATTCATTTTTACTATGTTTATGCTTAGCACACTTAGAAGCTAACAACATCACTTTATTATATGCCTCACTAAGAGTTTAATCATATATCTTGTACTACACTAACTCTAAGTATAAAAAGCATTGATCACAAACTTCTTATCAACTCATTAGTATACATACATTATCCATTCACAAATTACAATCTAGTCAAGTGTGAATACTTGTGACTTGTATGGTTAAGAGTTGGAATTTTCTACTGCTCATTAGCATTCCCAATATAAGTTGAGTTTTAAGCTTAATGAGGTTTTCAAAAAAAGAGATTGAAAACTTGCTTAAGACGTGATTCTATTCTATTACAAATAGCAAGTGAATAGATCTACTTGTTATTATTCACAAAAATAAAGAAAAATGACAAATTTTCAAAAAACTTAAGCTGTTGAATATGCAAATCTTCAAGGATAATTTTCCTTTAATATTTGTTGACTAGCTATTGGACACCATTGTAAGGCATAAATATCAAAGTTTTCTAGATGGTTATAGTGGCTACAACCAAATTCAAATTGCACTAGAGGATTAAATAAAGAACACATTCACAATTTCAAAAGGAAACCCTTGCATATAAAAATATTTTCTTTGACATTTGTAATATCCCCATAATATTTTAAGGCATTGTTCTGAATATTTTTTAGAAGCATATACGTAATAGTATTGAACTCTTCATGGATGACTTGTCTACCTATGACTCAAATTTCATGCAAGGCTTACACTACTTTCAAGAAGTACTTAAAACATGTATAGAAACTAATCTAAAGCTTAATTGGCAAAAAAGCCATAAAATGGTCTATTTGGGCATTATGCTTTGATACCATGTCTTACACAAAGGGATTGAGATAAATTTAAAAAACATAAATTAATCTAAGAAATCATATAAAGAACATAGATAATGAAAGGTGTGAGGTCCTTCCTTGGTCACTCAACTATCTATCAATGCTTCATTCAAAATTTCTGCAAGACTGCAAGATCATTGATGGAGGTAATAAAGAAGATTGCATCATTGATATAGACTAAGAAGCATGAAAATTCATTTGAGTTTTAAAGAAGATACTCATGGATACTCAAATCCTACAAGCGCATAATTAGTCTAGACCATTTTACATCATGATTGATGCATTCCACTATGTCTTAGAATCTATGGCTACATAGATGGATGATAAAAAAACATTCATATTACATCCATTGTATAAGTGAAAGTATAATGTAGAGCTAAACTAATACACAATAAAAAAGAATTGATGGTATTTGTGTATGCACTAGAAAATTTTATGCATTATATGCTTGACTATCCTATATTTATGCACATAGACCATAGTGTAATCTAGTTTGTAATGAACAAGCCACTGATAAGCCCTTGTATCATTCAATGATTTGTCATCTTGTAGGAATTTAATATAAGAATTATTAATGTAGAGGAAACTGATAATTTTATTGTGGATTATTTATCTCACTTAAGAGAAAGATAACTAGGATGAAGAAGAATCTTTGCTTAATTAATTCTCAAATAAGCCTTTATTTGCTAAGGTTTCTGTAATTTCCTTGTCAGCAACCACTCCATGATTGGATAACTATCTCATCTATCATAAAGAGCAAAAATTCCATGTTGAATAGGATAATCACAAACATAACAGTTCCTTTACCAAGCTAAGTGATACATGAAGATGGAGAACTTATCATAATCTAAAATTTTACATAAGTTTAAATATTTAATTTAGTTATATAATACTATCACATGAATTTTAATAATTTATTTCCAATTTCATAGAATAAATAATAGACTTATTTTATTGTTGTTGATGAGCCGCAATATCAGGTACATGATATCGAGGCCTACCAAGCGATATTGGGCATCTGATATTGGGGCATGTCTTGTCGCCTATAAATAAGAGTGGGCGCACTTGTGTTGAGTAGTTTTTTGTGGAGTTTTTTGTTAATTAGTCTTAGCCCCTTACCCAAACTCTTGCCTTTTCTACCTCTTAGAGTTAGAATTATTTCTGCATGCCCACAGTAGGAGTCATAAAGTGAACGGATCCTCATTTGAGCATTGTGTACCTAAGCACACCTTGTATATGGCAATAAAGACGAACTTTGTGATAAACCTTGCAGCATCCAGAATGGATTAATTAATGTTAATTGTAGTTATTTAATACTTTTCTTAGTTAATTAATGTTCTCTCCCTCACCCTATAACTCTCATAAGTAAGCACACTCAGTACAATTACTTTGATCATGTGTGTAACGCTTGGTAACCTAGTAACAATTAGTGTTTGGTAATCCCAGTAGTGTTGCCCTGGTTCAGGATGTGTACAAAAAGTGAGTGGATGCTGGTGTTAGGACTAGTTAAAGCATAGTTGAGTAGTTATCTCTCTCCTCCCTTTATAGCACCATGACATAAAAATATAAATGCCATAAAAATCATATACCTCAAGTTTACTTAACCATACAATCGTGTCATACAAGTAAGCTTGGGAAGACAAAAACTGATCAACTCATTCTTGTTCCACAAAGGCACATAAGCACTTAGTCCTTGGAATTTGATCGGATCATGCGTGTATGCTCGTATTTGTATGGTTGAGCGTAGGGATACCTTGCTGCTCATCATTGGTGCCGTTGCCAGGGACTTTGTTGATTGTGCACTAATTAAAACTTAGGAAATATTTCTCATCATTGGAATAAACCTTTCAATTTGGTTACAAGGAAAATAATAATAATATATAATACATTTCACACTAAATAGAAAATCATGTCTCCTTCTTCATATGAAAGTGTTTCACTGCCTAGGTCTGATACAGGGAACAATCGAAGGCGTAGTACACATGGTAATCTGCCAGTCCCTCAACAATTTTGCATGGTATACGTTCATCTTGATGAGTATATACCAAACTTTACCTTTATCCTCCACTAGGATGAATAGCTATGTTGGTGTGATTTAGAAGGTAACATAGTGTTACCTCCCAATCACTTTGTTCTAGGCATGCTTCTTTGTGATCTCACACGAATTGGTATGCAGCACTTATAGGTAGAGTACGTTGTGCATGATCATGACTTGAGAGAGTATCAACCCACGAAGGCACAACATCAAAGGGATTTACAATAGGAGAGACATCATGAATCCATGAAGGGAAAGTTGTCTCAGAATTTCTTGTATGTCATAAGTGAAAATTAGGGTGGTGAACCTACCTCAGGCAATCTCTTGCACAATGATGTTCCTCCCATTGACTTTGATCACAGGGTTGTGTATCAAAATCTTCACTCAACTATCCATTAGCCAGATTCTGGTACTGATAGACAAAGGGTCTAAAAAAGGAACATGAGCACATAACAAAGATGGACATTCTGATTGTAACCACAATCGAGGCCATGACCACTGAAGAGAAGGAAGTAGGCACCATCATGGTGATGGTCCTCCTTCTTCTTCACCTTCATCATCTCCTTCATTCTCTCCTTCAAAATCTGGATGTAGTCATAGAGAAAATGACCATGAGGATAAGGGTAGGTGAAATGGGATTCATAGATGAAATAGTCAAGAAAGGGGACGAGGACACTCTAGAGAATCATAGCACGAAAGAAGGGAGAGTAGGGAACAACATAGGCATCATAGACACCACATACGGGATGATCACGATGAACCCCTACTCACTACTCGAAGTATGCTAGACATAACTGAGGCTGTTAGAATCCCAACAAGGCATCAAAAAGATATTAGGATTAAGAGATTAGACATGAACAACATCCCACGATTTGAAGGAGGACACAACGCTAATCCTCAAAATCATCTACAAGCATTCCATGATGCATGTGACTTACAAAACATAGAAAACGAATGGCAAAAACTAAAGTTGTTTTTGCAAACACTAGTCAAAGAAGCAAAGAACTGGTACTGATCCTTAAAACTAGAATCCATTCGTAGGTGGAGTACCATGTTAGAATTTTTCAACGATAAGTACCAAATATACTCCCGAGTGTCCAATCTGCGAAAGCAAATCCAAGGATGGAAACAAGGAGGGCATGAACCCTTGGATGCTGTCATGGGCCAATATTATGCACTGTTACATCATTGTCTTGGCCATGGTTATTCATAGAAGGATCAACTATGCCATCTCGTGGATGGTCTTAGGCATGAAAAATGAAAAACCCTTGGGACGTATGACCAAGGAAGGCTATCTAAGCTTAGAATCCATCAAGTACAAAAATTATTGAAGCAAGTTACTAAAGAGGAAGGTGAGCTAAGAAAAAGAGAGAGTGTGGAGGAATATAATAGAGATCCTTCCCTCTGAAAGAAGGAAGTAAGATTTTGTGAGGATGAAGAAGAGTCATCACTCGAAGAGATGGTGAATAGGAAAAATTTTCCTATTCAAAAGTTGGCATCGGAAGTATCCACAAAGGTAGACCAAATGTGGAACTCCCTAGAAATAGATTTCAAAGATTTCAAACCATTCTCAAGATAGTAGATGAGTCTAGAGAGCAAGGTAGTGAATGGGGAAAAAAGAGAGAAGTGAAATATGCACGCAACAAGGGTAAGGGCAAAGTTTCCATCATCAAAGAGGTTGTGGATTCAGATACAAAAAAATGATAGTGGATGTAAGATATGCCAATACGACCATCGTAAGGGATGTTGAGGTTACCTTATCCCCAAGGTAACCCAAGATAGTTCTACCAACCCTTAATGTATTATCCAAGTGAAACTCCATGACAACCAATTGAGCAGTATCAACAGTGGTAACACCCACAATCATGGGGAATGCCACCACCACGGCAACAGTATCCTTATCGTCAACCTGACCCATATGGATATTACATGCAATAGCCAATCTCTCCACGTAACTCTACTGGTCACGTCACCCCTCAACCTTGCTACCAAACACATGAGTATTATAGGACTCCTTCTCCTAGGGGTGATGTTCCACAAACATACCATCCCTCTCATCCGACTACATCTCTTCCACCCTTAACTCCATTACCACCTACTCCAGCCATGTAGGGTGAGCTCCCTACCCAACCACAGCAATGCAATGCTATAAGGGCTGTTAATTCTCACCCTACTATTGGCCTAAACAATTGCACAAAAAAGAGACCTTTCTTTAGAACCAACATTCCAACCAAGTCCTTATAGTCACAAGTGGCTAATTCTTCAAACACCTCATCACCAATCGAGACTTCAGAAATCCCTTTAACCCAAAAGCCACATTCAACACATACGATCATGTTAACTGATGCCATCACTGATTGGATAAAACCTAGCCATCTTCCTAGGAAATTATCTAATCCTAGGAATCCTCTTATATATCTACAAATTGCTAGGAATGAATCGTGCAAAGCCCTTTTGGATTCAGGTTCCGGTGTCAACTTAATCTCTCAAGAAATGTACAAATCTTGGAACCTGCCTCCATTAAAAAGAGTAACATTCATTTAGAGTTGGCCAACCAGTCCATCACTATCCCATTAGGACTAGTGGAGGACATTGTCACCACTATTTGTGGATGGTCGTATCCAGCTGAATTTCTAGTGATTCAAGTAAACAACGGTAAGGCGAACTTCCCAATCATAATGGAAAGAGCATGGCTAAGCATAGTTAACATGTGCCTAGGAATCCATGATCTTTCCCTGGAAATATCAAAGAAAAATACATTTGGAAAGATTGAGAAGAAGAAAGTTCCATGCATCGCATGCAATGACACAGGGTGTAATTGCGTGCAGAAGTCATAGTTTGTACAATGTTTAACATTGCCTACATGCAATCAGTGTGCACAAGTGACTAATATACAAAGATGCCTATATGCAGCAGCCACAAGACAAGAAGGCACCCAGTGGCTGATAGCTAATCAAGAGGGTAGTTCAACTATATGCATGGAACCAACTGAGGGTTTGACTTGCACTTACATCGATAGCATAGATACATTAGAGCAAGTCCATCGCCAACTTCCAAGTCTTGACATTGAAAATAACAATTGGGGGAAGTTGGAAATCCTTGATAAGTTTAAGCAGGATCCCCTTGAGTTAAAATCATTGCCCACCAATATGGAATACACATTTCTGAAGAATGAAAAATCAGTAATTATTAATGCTAAGCTCGCTCCTCAACAAAAAGAGAAACTGATGAAGGTAATAAATAAATGGTCAAAAGCCGTTACTTGGTCATATCCTGAATTAACAAAAATAGATCCTAGGATATGCTAACATAGAATTTACACTGACCCCTCCATGAAGCCTCAAAGATAACTGTAGAGGTGACTTAACCCAAAGCTTAAGCAAGTGGTTAAGGAAGAAATCGAACAACTTTTAAAAGCTGGATTCATATACCCATTGCTGATAGTGAATGGGTTAGTCCCTTAGTTATTGTGCCTAAAAAGCAGGGTAAATGAAGGGTGTGCATAGATTTTAGGCTACTGAATATGGCAATATTCAAAGACCAATTTCCATTTCCATTCATCGACCAAGTCTTAGACACCATTGTAGGGCATTGCTACTATAGTTTTCTGGATGGGTACAATGGGTACAACCAAATACAAATATCCCTAGAAGACCAAGCCAAGACTATGTTCACCAATCCTTGGGGAACATTTACATACAAATAGATATTGTTTGGCTTGTGCAATGCCCCTACAACATTTCAATGATTAGTTCTAAGCATATTTTAGTGACAATTAGGAAATTGTGTCAAAGTCTTCATGGATGACTTCTCCACTTACGAAGTGAACTTTAATCAAGCCTTGGACCGATTAGAGCAAGTACTAAAGCAGTGTGTAGAAACCAAATTAAGGCTCAACTAGCAAAAAATGCATTTAATGGTTCAAGAAAGCATCATATTAGGGCATAATATTTTGCAAACAGGGATAGAGGCAGACACCGAAAATATTAAAATCATTCAAGGAATCACTCGACAACCTAAAACTATAAAAGATATCTAGTCATTCCTTAGACACACTGGCTACTATAGACAGTTTATTGAGAACTTTTCAAAGGTTGCAAAACCATTGGTTTAACTAACGAAAAAGGATATACCTTTCGAATGGATTAGGGAATACGAACTAGCTTTCCAAAATTTAAAATAAAAGCTATAGAAACACCCATTCTACAAGCACTTGACTAGTCCAGACCATTTCACATAATGACTGATTCATCTAACTATGCTTTAGGAGCCCTACTTACATAGTTAGATGACCAAAAATGTCCTTATTACATCCATTGTGCAAGTAGGAGTATTGCTAGTGCACAACTTAACTACACCACAACAGAGAAAGAATTAATGGCTGTAGTGTTTGCACTAGAAAAATTTAGGTACTATGTCTTGGGCTATAAGGTATTCATGCACACATATCATAGTGCAATTAAGTTCTGAATGAATAAACCAACAGTGAGCCCTTGCATTATACAATGGCTCATAATCTTATAAGAGTTTGATCTTACAATGATTGATTGTAAAGGCACCGAGAACATAGTTGCTAATTATTTATCTCAATTGCGATGGGACAACAAAGAGGATGAATATCCACTCTCTGATCATTTCCCTAATGAACTCCTCTTTGCAGGCATAGTAACTTCTCAATTAACGACAGAGACAAACTAGTATAGTAGTATTCTCACCTATCTCCTTACATAACAAACACCACAAGGGTTAGACATTAAAAAGAAACAACAGTTTTTTCACCAAGCCAAGTATTTTATGGAGATCAATGGGCAACTTTATAAAGTATGTCCCGATGGCTTGGTCCAATGGTGTGTTCCCAAGGTGTTTCAATTACAAGTTCTCCAAGATGCTCATGATGGTCCTTGTAGGGATCATTACACCGGGAGACGAATAATCATTAAAATATTGCTTGCAAGATATTATTGGCCTACATTGTTCCAAGACACCTATCATTTCATCCAATCTTTTGAGTGATGTCAACATGCTCAGGGAATGACTGCTAGAATGGAGGGTCCACAACAATGGATTCAACCTTTAGAACCCTTCAATATTTGGGGAATTGATTTTATGAGGCCTATTACACCAATGTTCAATGAAAAAGCCTACATTGTTGTTGCCATTGACTACTTTACAAAATGGGTAGAAGCAGGTGCTGTTAAGGATTGTACATCATCTACAGCTACACGATTTCTTCAACAATAAGTCATAAATAGGTTTGGCATGTCGTGTGCACTTATTTCAGACAATGGTACACACTTCACAGGTGTGAATTTTGTGAAAATAATGCAATGCTTAGGGGTTAAGCACAAATTGACTACACCATACCACCCTCAAGAAAATGGTCAAGCTGAGGTCACCAATAGGGAGATTACAAAGATATTGACAAGAAATTTTACCAAGTATAGGAGAGATTAGAGCACCAAACTGAACGATGCTCTTTGGGAATACCGCTCCACATGGAAACTCCCTATAGGCTACTCTCCCTATGAGTTAGTGTACGATAAACTTCCAACACTCCCTATTCAAGTAGAACTCTATAAACTATCCAGAGCATGTGATCTCAACCTTGACCTTGATCTAGCATAAAAAGAACGGCTAATGAATCTTAACTTGCTAGATGAGAATCGACTAGTCGCTCTGTCATCTAACGAATTGCACAAGGCTTTTAATAAATAATGTCATGATCTAAGGATTAGAAAAGTTAAATATCAACTAGGAGATAAGGTTCTCTACTAGAATCCCACATATGTGCCACAACAAACTAAATTTCAAATGTTGTAGGAACGACCTTATATAATTCATGCAAATTTTCCTTTAGGAGCCATGATGATTTACAAAACTGAGAGCTCAAACAAGAAACTATTGGTCAACGTCCAACAAACCAAACCCTTCCATGAGCCTAGGATAGCTAGTACCAATGCTACCTCTATTGCTAGACAACCTTGCTCCCTATTTTGGATTGCCTCATAACACCTTAGTCATGGGGGAGATGGCCACTAATGCTAACCATTCAAAGCCCTTAGTTCCTTTTGTATCTTTGTTCCACACATTTGTTTTTTTACACATTTTTTTCATATTTACTTTTTTTTGTTTTACACCATCGTTATAATTTTTACTATTTCTTTGTTTGACTTACTTTCATTCATCATATAATAAGTGCTCATGATGGTGGATTGTACTATAATAATGTTGATTGCTAATGTTTGGTTTTTACCTTTGATTTTCAATGTTGATATTAAGATATGATTCTTTTGATAAAACAAGAAATGAGTCCATGTCACCCATTCATCCATTCAACTATGTGGTCTCCCTTGGCTTTGGAACTGTACTATCCCTTTTTCTAAATAAACTTATTAATGAATTGGTGGTTTAGTATTCTTCAAACCAAGGACTCAATGGTTGAAAAGGGTGTGACTTCAAGGGGATTCGATGCATGTGTGCTAGCTATTCTCTTGGGTACTTAGATGCTTTTCATGGATTTTCTGTCATTCTACCATTCAAATATCAAGAAGCTGAGTGAATAAAAATAAGTCTTTGCATGGTGTGGTTCTCATGTGATAACATAAAAAAAAGCTTGGTGAAAATTCAAAGCATACCCCTTAAACATAATAAAGAAATATGGGCTACAAGCACTAGTTATGGCACTAGAAAGACATGTTACCCATGCCTGAAGGTTCCCTCTAACTAAGGCCCTTTCTCGCTTCCTGCTTCTCTATCTTTCTCTCTTTGGAATGGTGGCGACTCTTTGGGGAATCATTATTATTACTTTAAGAGGATGGATTGGTCAAGTGTATTGATGTGAGGTCACTGAATGTGGTTGGTTTGAGTCTGGCTTTGGAATGAGTTCTACTCAGTCACCTTAACCATAAAATACACAAGGGACTTTACACAACCTTGCTCTTGGGATTCCATTCCATTTTCTACTCTCCATCTTTCTTCTCATTTCCCACCTCATTGTTGATTTTATGATTTGTCTATATTTTTGTTGATACATTATTTTTCCTTGGTAAATTCTTGTGGGTAAGTCTTTAACCATTATTTCCATATGTCATCCCTAAAGCCTATGGACTCTTTGGTTTGAGGGTTTGTCAGGGCATAAAAGGCATGAGCCTACTTTGGGGAGGACCCACTAACATTCCTTTATGCTGCAATTGTTAAATTCCTTTCCTTAAACATTTCCTGCAATCAACAATCTCTCATGTCATCCCCATCCATGACAACTATTTTATTGGCATAGTCGTTATTATTTTTCCCATCTTTCTTGTTCCTTCTATTTTTTCCATCTTATTGCTACCGTAGGTTTTCTCTTAGCCATGGGGGCCTTGTCACAAATTTTTCCATTTTACTACTTGTTTCGCCCCTACACCTCAGGTAGTCACCAGTAATAAACCTCTAACCTAGTTTCTAACATAACCATAACTTAGCCAATGCACTTTATATCAAGGCAAGGTATCAACTGCATTGTGGCTTACCTATCCTTTCTCATTCATGACTGTGTTGTGTGTGCAGATGGAAATTACATGAACAATGGATAGGGATAGGAGGAAGCACTCGAGATGGACTGGAGCTGGAGCATTATGCTAGGAACAAGTTTGGTCGCATGACTATGTATAAACAAAAGAAGGCACAATTGCGACATCGGCAGCAACACACCTCATTTTCTTTTCTCTTCTCTCTCTTTAAGCTATCAGATGAGGGTTTAGATGTCATCCATGTACATTATTCATCACAAAGGGCATGAACATCAATGTTTTAATATGTTTGTTGATCCATTAACTGGGCACTTTGAGTCTGTTATTCCCTGTCATTGTCAGTTCTCATTTAATCAATAATCTCATACCTTCCCAATATTTTGTAAGGAACTCGAGGATGAGTTTTCATTTAGTCGTGGGGGTATGATGAGCTGTGATATCATGTACGTGATATCACATCTGCGATATCAAGTACGCGATATCGGGGCCTACCAAGTGATATCGAGCATCCAATATCGGGGCATGCCTTGTTGCCTACAAATAAGAGTGGGCACACTTGGCTTGAGTAGTTTTTTGTGGATTTTTTTGTTAATTAGTCTTAGCCCCTTACCCAAACTCTTGCCTTTTCTACCTCTTAGAGTTAGAATTATTTCTGCATGCCCAAAATAGGAGTCATAAAGTGAACGGATCCTCATTTGAGCATTGTGTACCTAAGCACACCTTGCGTATGGCAATAAAGATGAACTTTGTGATAAACCTTGTAGCATCCAGAATGGATTAATTAATGTTAATTCTAGTTATTTAATACGTTTCTTAGTTAATTAATGTTCTCTCCCTTACCCTATAACTCTCATAAGGAAGCACACTCAATACAATTGCTTCGATCATGTGTGTAACGCTTGGTAACCTAGTAACAATTAGTGTTTGGTAATCCCAGCGGTGTTGCACTGGTTGAGGATGTGTACAAAAAGTGAGAACGAATGCTAGTGTTAAGAAATACAAAACAAAAGCAAAGAAAAACAATAGTCTAAAAAGTACAAAGAAACATAAGCAAAGCAACTAAATAATAAAGTAAAAGGAATGATTAAAAGTGAAGATGTCCCATTAAGATACCAACTATGGATGAGTGACTCCTTTGTTGCTAGTGTTATACCCTAGTTCTAAGGTTGTGGAATTGAGAATAGATTGGTAATTAGTGCCTAACCCTTAAACACTTTGCTTACAGAAGGGGGTTCTTATGGGATGCTTGAAATTGTGAGCTTGGAGCATCGCCCCAACTGTAAGGTTCTTGTGGGAGTGGGGCTCAACCTCATAATTGAAGGTTCTTGTGGGGTGATTTTTTTGTTCATTTCTTACGTTTTATCTTTTTTCTTGTGTTTTTTTTCATTTTTTTATTATTTTTTTCAGAAGAAATTCAATATCTGACTAGCTTCAACCATGAGGTTCTTATGGGAGCCAATTTCATTTTGTAATGGTTTCCCACATGGCTTACTATAGATAGATGATTTTTACTAACAAAGAAACTAAGTCCAATATAACACACCCTTTTTACCTTAGTGACTCATTAAAGTAAGTATTTATTAGAAATTAAACACTAATAAGCATTTCCCTACACTAAGCTATGTAGCCATCTTGACTTATGAATAGTGTACTTAAAGACTATTGTTTGAAAATAATGAAATTTATTATGTGAAATATTAGTTGGATTTTGGGTTTAAACCTACCTATTTCAAGGTAGGAGGAGTTTTCCTTCTCCCTTGCATTCTAGACATGATGCTACCGAATTCATTCTAGTCCCAACTCACAATAGAATGTGCTATTGTCCTATACATTTTTCAAGGTAAATGTTGTAGATTGTTAGTTCTTTCTTAATTTATTTGATGCTAAAAGAGTCTATTTGAGGGGTACATTTAAGAGCTAGGACTTCTAATGGATGGTTCTCATGTAATTCATCTGTAGTGGGATAAGTTGGGTCACTTAGCTCTATTAATTCATCTTCTCTAGGTTCCTCAATGTGGTGTTGATTATATAACTTAAGTCTTTGGCCATTATCTAGGAATGTTGTTGAGGAATCATCAATAGGCGATATGAGGACACTTCCATTAGCATGGGATTAAATAACTAAATAAGGGCCTTTCCACCTAGTTATTAATTTACCTAGAAATTTATGTAATCTCATATTGTAAAGTAAAACTTCATCAACTATGGAGAATTATTTTGTAAAGTTACTCTTATCATGTAATTTTTCCATTTGTCTTTTTATAATTTTTTTTCTTATTTAGAGCATGTAGCCTCATTGTGTTAAGTTCGTGGAGTTGATTAATTCTAGAGGCTTGGTTCATACCTTCAAAGTTAAGCTGTTGGACTAATCGTAAAGATTGATATTTTAGTTCAACTGGTAATAGACATAACTTACCATAAACCAATTGATAAGGTGAATACCCTAAACTTGGTTTATAAGTAATCTATAAGCCCAAAGTGCATCTTGTAATTTTTTAGACCAATCCCTCCCTTTAGTACATACAGTTTTTGTTAAGATATTTAAGATAATTCTATTAGCATTCTCTACTTGGCCATTTTTTTATGGATGATAGGTAGTAGCTATCTTATGATTGTACCCTATGACTTAAGGAATTTTTCCATGATTTTATTGACAAACTGGGTTCCTTGATCACTAATGATTACCCATGGAGTTCCAAAGCACGTTAAAATATTTTTCCTAAGGAATGCTACAACTACCTTTACATCATTTTTTGGAGTGGCTTTCACTTCTACCCATTTGGTAATATACTTAATACAAACCAAAATGTATTGACATTCACTAGATGGTGGAAATGGTCCTAAAAAGTCTATACCCCACACATCAAATGGTTCGATTATCAAAATTGGTTTAAGGGCATTTCATGTCTTTTTGTTATGTCTTCCATTCGTTGACATTTATCACACTCTTGCACATACTTATGTACATCTTTAAAAATTGAGGGCCAATAAAATCCACTTTAAATAATTTTGATAGCATTACATTTGCTATCAAAGTGGCCTCCCCCTAAATCATCATGGCACATTTGTAGAATTTTTTGTTGTTCATTTTCAGCCATACATCTTCTTGCTATATTATCTTTACATATTCTATAGAGGTACGGACTACTCCAAATGTATCTAGATATGCTACATAAGAAATATTTCTTTTATTCCTTAGTCCAATTAGTAGATGATGAATCCTGGTTTACTAGGCCCTAATATCGAATCCTTGATATCGGGTACATGATATCATATCCTGGATAACGATATCGAATACATGATATCGTGATTCCTGTGTAGGCCTATAGATATAACATTTGGGCACACAGGAAGGGGGGAGTTATTTAGTCTTAGGGTAGACTATTTTTATTAGTTTTCAATTAGTTTCAGTTCTTTCCCAAGTACATGCCCGCAGTGTGATGATTGTAATTGTACGGAACCTTTGTTTGAGTGTGACATACTTGGACATGCACATGACTAGCAATAAAGATTGAGATATAACATCATTGCAGCATTCACTTAGTTTTTAATTATTTAATTGTTAATTGTTATTTATTATTTTCTTAGTTAACATTTCTTTATTGTCATTTACTATTCCTATTATTAAATGTGGAATGAGTACATCTTAATCACAAACATTTAAGTGTAATTACTTGGTAACCTAGTAGCGTATTTAGTAGTGCTTTGAGTAATGTGTGCTTGGTAATCCCAGAAGTAGTGCACGAAGTCCAAGATGCATACGAATGATAAAGGATGGATGCTTATAACACTTAGGCTAGTTTAGATTTCACTTCTTGTTTCCTATTAGCTTAAGTCAAGATTATTTTCCATCGTCTCTAGGAGTAGCACTAGTTTAGGATTACATCATTTACCTTACTCTAGACTAAACCATACATGACCAAAAAAATACTAGTCCAAGTGGGAAGACAATGAATTACAATCAACGTGTAACTATCTAGATGCCACAACTAGTCCATCTGTGGAGTTCAACTAGATCATGTGTACACGCTCGTATTTGTATGGTTGAGTGGAGGGGTACCTAGCCACTCATCATTGGTGTCGTTGTCGAGGATGGTGCTAGTTATCTAGATTTGTTATATTATACAAGATCACTGTAACGAAGCATTAATGATATATCTTTTAGAAAGAAAGTAATTGCAATTAAGTCACACACAATTCACAACAATGTCTCTCTCACAAGACTATGATACCACAACTTCTAGCGAGGAAATTCATTAGAGAACCAACAAAATTTATGATGAAGATGAAGTTTGGAGTACTCAATCTTATTCAAGAGTCTCATATGTTCATGAACACTCCAGTGTTACTCAAGGACTCTTGTGATCCAACTTAGATACCTTTAGTGAGGATGGGACATCCCATAGAATGAGGGGACCCGTAAGGCCTAGGACCTTCCTAATAGTTAACAAGAATTTCTCTAGGGATGATTGGGAGACTTACCAAAGTCATGACGAGTCTTCCAGTTCTTTCTCTTCCTCTACGCCTTCAACATCAGGTCATGACATGGATGACCATTTCTCAAGGGGTCAACGTACAAATATAAATCGAACCCACAGGCAAAGCCAAGAATGCCAACATGAACAAAGAAAACATTGTCCTAACTCACCAACTCATAAGCTACTTAGTGATGATGAATCGTTGCTAGCCACTAAGAGCCTAATGCATATACAAGAGGCTATTCAAACATCTCACAGGCATCGCAAGGAAAGTCATCTACCCAGGCTTGATTTAAATAACTTTCCTAAGTTTTCTGGAGGCTGTGATTTAGATCTCTCACAGGCATCGCAAGCCTTCTACAATGCCTATGCATGGAACAATATTGATAATGGGTGACAAAGACTTAAGCTCTTTCCTATGACACTTGTTCGCCAAGCAAAAGTATGGTATAGGTCTTTGAAGTTGAAATCAATTTGAAGTTGGCCAACAATGGTAGAACTCTTCACTGAGAGATATCAAACCTAAGCAAGAGTGTCATCCTTGAGGAGACAAATCCAAGAGTGGAAATAAGGTCAACATGAACCCTTGGACATGGCCTTAGAAAGATATTATTCATTGTTAAATAATTGCCCAGGCCATGGGTTCTCCAAGGAAAGGCTAATGTATCACATCATGGATGGGCTTCGTAATGAAAAAAGGGAGACCTTAGGGATGTATGCCCTTGGTCAACTATATGAACTACGAACCCACCAATTCTAGGAGCTTATCAAGTAGGTAGCAAAAGAATAAGGAGAAATAGCTAAATGGGAGAATGTTAAAAGATCTCAACAGGCCTAGAATCTCAAAATAACAAAGGTCCATGAAGAGGAGAAACCAACTCACCAAACAAAGGTGGAATCATCTTTGCCAATACTACGATCACTAGAGGAAATTGAGGCAAAGATCAATAAGATGAAAAAATGGGTACATAAAAAATGTGGAGAATATGCCAACATTATTAGAGGTGGAATCATGTCAAATCGAGAAATAGGATAGGACACCACTCAACAATTGAAAAGAAGGGTTGAAGAAAATAAGGATAAGAGCTCAACTGCAAATCACACGTATCAACGTGATGTTTTCCTATATGATCACCCCAAAGTCCAATGCCCAATCTTGTCACATTTACATGAGCATTTGGGAGGAATGTTACATCTAGATTTCGTACAGAAATATTGTGTTCAACCACAGTGGCAAAGCCCCTAATTGTGGAGGAGGCCACTGTCAAACTAGTCACACCCTTCATACCATCCAAACCCAAGTGCTTATTACGTTCAACATCATGTTTCCCTGACTAGGTCAACATCCTCTATTTCACCACATCATTATCATTCTCCTGAGTACTATTAACTGATGTCCTCTTCAACAAGATCACCACCTCATGTTCCTTACATTTCTTCTCACCCTCAAATATTCTCATCCTTTACCTCCTTCCACATTGCCACCAGTTTTGCCATAAGGTTTTTCACCACAACATCAACCTACAAATGTTACTTGTGCTGCTACTATCAATAGCAGTGGAGTCCTCCACAATGTTGAAAGCATCCTTTCTTTAGGCATGGTTGTAGAAAAAGATAGCATGGTTCTAAACCCACTACATCTTCCAACTCAGTACAAGTCAAACGCTGTGATGCATCTACCTCATCAAAATTACCGCTTCCTATTACCCTATCTAGGCCACCAATCAACACTCCAACAACTATGCAGCCTAATGAATATAGCCAAGTAGGGAGACATATCGATCCTTGCATACCATCTTATGGTCATGGGTGCCATAGTGGGTCAACTCCTTATCACATGACCACATCTTATAATCTGCCCCACTATGCCAACTTTAATAAAGTGTGTGAACCCCAGTTTGGGTACATTCCTGTCGCCACATCAAAAGACACCCAGTGGTTTGGCTATGACAGGACTCTAATATTTCCCACATGCATGGATCCACATTTTCCATTTATTAATTTTAGCCATGCTCAAAAGTTTAGTCATGGGGGATATCCTTCATTCTAATAAGAAAAATTAGTAAATGTTTTTCATTTTCTTTGATTTTACAATTTTTTGTTTTATAGCTTTTCATTTTCAATTTATTGTTTTATCTTTTCAAGGGTAATCTCATCGGTGAATAAAGTACTCATGTGACTTGTCGGTTGAGGTGTTGTTCTATGCTATTGAGTCTTAGGTGACTAATTATTTGAATAGTAAGCCCACAACATCCACCCAGTCATTCTATTAATAAGAGGTTCTACTCTGGGTATGATGATATTCTTGTCATCATTAAAACTTAAAGTAATTTTGTGTTCATTATGCCCAGACCAAAAAATGATGGACTAAGAGGGAATGGCCAGGGTGTGACATCAAGGGGATTTGTGGATTCTCATTGGTGACATTTGTAGGTGTTATCATGTAGCTTGGTTGTACAAAAATCCTTCTAGATCTAATGAAAAATGGAAGTAAGAGTACTAAAGACATTGAATAAAGAACCTCAATGCTGTTTTGGGAGTCCCACTAGAAAGACATGCATCCATGCCTAAAGGTTGGTGGCTTCTTCAGTTTACTATTGGAAAGGATAAAAGTGCCAAAGAAGCTAGAAGAAGAAAAGAAAAACATCAAAGAAAAGATCAAGAAAAAATGTGCCACATAGAAATTCCAAATCACTCCTCCCTTGGAAAAAATGCCAAGTGATTGTATGCCTTGCTATCATGGTGCTCTTATGGTTGTCCATCATTGGATGAAATAATGCAATGTCATTGATCAAATCACACCCTACACTCAGGATTCACTATGCCTAGGGTCAGTTACCTCATGTCCCAATTTTGGCAATCCCTTCTACAATTCGTCTCATCTCACTGTTTATGTATTTTTAACTTGTGTCTTGTGTAGCATAGAACTCATACCTCATCATGGTGGTACTTACATGTGTGTGTTTTATTGCACTAATGCGGATTGCATTTAACCCTTTTGGTCCCTATGGACATTGTAAGGTGTGGCTACATAAGGGCATGATAGGTAGGAACCTACTTTGGGGAGGATCTACTTATGTAATTTTTTGTAATTTGCACTCATTTCACATCATCACATCATCTTATACCCTCCAAGTATCGCATTGCTAAAGTTATCCTTTCCTTTATCATGATTTTAATTCAAACATTCTTGTGTACCACTACATGTCCTTTTTCCTCACTCTATTCACGAACTTCATTGTAAAATCCCACTTCATTACACTTTTGGTGCTTTCAGGTCTCTTCAACATTACCCTACATCTTTTAAATTAACCCTAAATCCNTTGATATTGGTGGTATTTCTATTGATTTCTCTACCAAGGCCATTTTTCAAGTGTTGAATCTTTCGAATACAGGGCCCAAGGTTGCTCATATATTCACTCACTCTGATGCGAATGCATGGAATATGTGGTTAAAAAGCACATACAGTAAGGAGAATAAAGCATATGGAGAGCTCACACTTGAAGAGAGGATTTACTTCAAAATTAGCACATATCACATTTTCTCAACAAAAGGACTGAATAAGATTTCCACCTATGTAGCTACATGAAGTGCTATTTCGATGGGCAAGGTTGATGCCAACCTACCCTATCTATATCTCATAAAAATTTTAAGGTGGTTTGAAGAACATAAGATAGGGAAGTTCACATTGCCTTTTCTCTACCTAATCAAGAAGTTGTGCCAACGTGCTGGAATTCTGGGGTACATCAATGACATCCCTAGAAAGGCTCAAAATGCCTCATTTGCTAAACTACTAAAGCCACCAACCCTAAGAAAAAATGCTAGTGAGACACTACAGCCTAAGCAAGAATAGACAGTGGGGCCCACTGCACCTCAAACTACAGGGCCTAGCCAACTTTTGGACACAAGGCTCAGTTAACAACAGGAAGTGGGGCCCATCACACAACCCACAAGCTAACAAGATGAACCACCACGGTCACCTTAGGACTATCGAGTATCAATGAAACATCTCAGGGCCATCACTGAATCAGTCAGTTGGGGAAGTTGTGATGAAGCGAATCTCTTTAGGGTCATTGATGATGTCGTATGATCCACAATCTCAATTGATCATGCATGAGATGAGGTGTCCATTCAAATCAGAGGAGGGGAATTACACTGGTTGCAACAGATCTCTAGAAACGCTGCATCTTTCAGGTGCAATTAGAAACTAGTGAAGGCACCACAGTAGTAGTCATGCAATACCAGGATGTAGTGAGAGTATTAGAAGTGGTCAAAAATCACATCAAAGAATTGTTTAATGTCCCTATTGTTCCATCGGTGGATTTCACAAGAACACGCGATGCCCAAACCTTGGAGGATCCCTCGATGACTCCTATAGATCATAAGGATATTTTGGATCGATTGCTATAGATAAGACACATGATGACGTCTTTGTTTGACATTCCTCAAGATGTCACAACAACACAATTAGATCTCATTTCTACAAAAGAAAAGCTGGTCATGGTAGAGGTCAAGGCCAAACATGCAGAGGATGAGCTAAAAAGACTTCAAGAAAAGTTTGTCACCCTGTAAGCTGCATAGCAGGATCTATCCTAATTCATTCCTATAGACCAACTAGAGTTCTTTTGGACAAAGCAGCTGACTAAATTACTAGTAGAAAATAAAAGAGTGGTAGAGGAAAAAGAGAAGGCTGATTGGGATACTTCCAAGGCACAAGCTCAAACGTATGCACATGCCAAAGAACTCAAGGCCTTACAAGAAGAAAATAAATAGCTCATTGCAAAAAATCTCTGGTTGATCATAATAGAAAAATAGAAGAATGTTCTTCAGGAAAATTTTCAGCAATTGCGAGAATAATTAATAAGGGTCAACCAGGATATAAATTGCTTGGCTAGAGAAAATAGAACCCTTTCAATGGAGGAGGTACGCACGATCCATCAGAAGATGGTAATTAAAATAAGCACATGGCAAAATAAGACCAAGTGACATGAGAAGCTTAAGGAGCATTTTAGAGATCAGGTGTAGATGTACAAGTAGGTGATTAAGAAAGAAATCCATATGGCCAAAGCTCATGTTAACACCCTCAGTGCTCAAAATGTTGATTGGTGAGCCATATTGGATACTTATGCCTTTGTCCACCAAGCAGAACTAAAAATTTAAGACCTACAAATACAAGATCTCATGGAGTACATGGAGTTGGCAAACCTGTGGTATGCTAACTTGGCCATGTTAATAGTAGAATGCCTGAGGACAGAATTAGAGAAACAGGTAGCAACCACCTACACTAAAAATGAAATAGAATTTTTTGAACATAAGAAGACATTGCAGAGATTAGAGGCAGAAAATTCTAAATTAGAGGTGGTCAAGACTAGCTAACAAGGATAGAAAGAAGTCATGGCGGATTTGGCTTAACAGCTCACAGATTACCAAGAATGCAAGGACAAAGCTAGAGCCTATGAAGAGGAACAATGGTTGTTTTCAGCTTGGTATGTTAAGGCCAATCAGATATTCCTAAAATTTCCATGCTTATGGGAGGTGCTGACTCTATCATACATTGGAGCATCAGCATCGACAGCATAGGATCCCCAGACCGAAGAAGAAAAACTTTAGGCGATCCTTCAAAGATATCCATTTCCAAAGCTTGAAGTGCAAGATAGGGGGAAGAGATCCATGGAGGAGCCACCACCCCAGGAACCACATGAGTTCCAAAAAATTTTATCTTTTGTAATTCTGTGTCTGTGTCCTAATTTTGTTTTGTTCGATCCCCCACTACAGCATGAGTAATTTCTAGTTAGTCAATAATCCCATACATATCCACCATGTAATCAATTGAACTCATTCTCATTTTGTTTGACTTAAGGACGAGTTGTTATTCAGTCATGGGGATATGATGAATCGTGGTTTGTCAGGCCTTGATATTGGATCCTTGATATTGGGTACGCAATATCGCAGCCTGGATAACGATATTGAATATACAATATCGTGATTCCTATGTAGGCCTATAAATATAACATTTGGGCACATAGGAAGGAGGGAGTTGTTAAGTCTTACAGTAGAGTATTTTTGTTAGTTTTCAATTAGTTTTAGTCCCAAGTACATGCCCGTAGTATGATCATTGTAATTGTACGGAACCTTTTTTCAAGTGTGACGTACTTGGACATGCACAAGATTGGTAATAAAGATTGAGATTACTCCATCATTGCAACATTCACTTAGTTTTAAATTATTTAATTGTTAATTTTTATTTATTATTTTCTTAGTTAACATTTCTTTATTATCATTTACTATTCCTATTGTTAAATGTAGAATGAATACGTCTTAATCACAAACATTTAAGTGTAATTACTTGGTAACCTAGTAGCGTATCTAGTAGTGCTTCAAGTAATGTGCGCTTGGTAATCCTAGAAGTAGTGCACGAAGTCCAAGATGCGTACAGATGATTAAGGACAGATGGTTATCGCACTTAGGCTAGTTTAGATTTTACTTCTTGTTACCTATTAGCTTAAGTTAAGATGATTTTCCATTATCTCTAGGAGTAGCACTAGTTTAGGATTACATCATTTGCCTCACTATGGACTAAACCATACATGACAAAGCAAATACTAGTCCAAGTGGGAAGACAGTGAACTGCGATCAACGTGTAACTATCTAAATGCCACAACTAGTCTATTTGCGGAGTTTGACCAAATCATACATACACACTCGTATTCGTATGGTTGAGTGTAGAGGTATCTAGCCACTCATCAGTAGAAGTTTTCATAATGGCAAAATAGTTAGCTATATCAACAAACCAAGGATCCTTCTTTGTAGAAAAAAGTTATTCATCAGGAAATTCATCATGAAAAATTCCTTGTGTTTGGTGCTCATCGAGAGTTTCTATCTTGGAAAGATTATTTACTACTACATTTTCCCTACCTCTTGTATCTAAAATGGATAGGTCAAATTCTTAGAGTAATAAGCACCATCTCATTATTCTTTCATTTTTATTTTTTGGTAGCTAAGAATTTAATGGTTGAATGATTAGTATATACTCTAGTTTTATATCTAATTAAATAATGTCTAAATTTATCTAGAGCATATACAATGGCTAATAGTTCTTTTTTTGTAGTTATATAATTTACTTGGGCTTGGTCTACACTTTTGGACACATAATAAATCACTCTTGGTTTATTATCAATGTATTGTCCTAAAAATACCCCTACTACTGTGTCACTACCGTCACACATTAAATTGAATGGATAATACCAATTAGGTGCATTTAATATAGGGGCTATGGTTACTCATTTTTTTAGTTCCAAATATGCTTCATGATAATCATTGGTCCACACAAATGAAACATCCTTTTCTAAGAGCATATATAATGGTTTAGTAATTTTTGAGATGTCTTTGATAAATCTTCTATAATATCCAACATGTCCTAGAAAAGATCTAAGAGTCTTTAAATTGGTTGGAGCTAGAAGTGTAGATATGACTCTTATTTTCTCATCATCCATATGTATCCATTCTTTAGAAATAACCTGTCCTAATACTACACCACTTGTAACCATTAAGTGACTCTTTTTCCAACTTAATTTTCATTTTTTATCTATACATATATCTAAGACATGTTCAAGATGTTGTACGGTTTCATCATAAGTATCCCCATAGACTAAAAAATCATCCATAAAAACTTCAACATAATCTTTTAACATATCTAAAAATATTGAGATCATGGCTCTTTGGAAAGTGGATAGCGCATTACAAGGGCCAAAAGGTATTTGTCTTTAAGCAAAATTTCCATAAGGACATGTAAAGGTTGTTTTATGTTGGTCTGCAAGGGCAATAGCTACTTGATTTTAACCACTAAATCCATCCAAAAAATAGTAGTATTCATGTCCTTCTAATTTTTCTAGAATCCAGTTTATGTATGGTAATGGAAAATAGTCCTTTCTTGTGTTTTGGTTTAATCTTCTATAGTCTACACAAACTCTCCATTTTCCACACTTTTTTGGAACTACAATAATGGGGCTTACCCATTCACTATCTGGTATTGGATAAATGATTTCTTCTTCCCAAAGTTTTGAATTTTCATCCTTAACTGTTTGTTTTAAGGTTGGATTAATTCATCGTGGGGGAATCCTTACTAGTTTGACATTATCTTCTAGATAGATATGATGTTGGCAAATGTTGGGTGAGATTCCTTGGTGAAGATCCTCATAGCTCCATGCAATGCCTCAAATTTTCTATGTAGAATTTCTAATAGTTTTCTTTCTTGCTCATTGGTAAGTTGGGAGTTTATTATGAATGGTTTATTTTGATCTAAAAAAATATACTTAAGCATATTTGGTAGTTGTCTAAGATCCAAGAAATCTTTATTTGTTGGTTGAATTATTTCTTTAATATTTTTGGATCCTAAATTTAGAATTTGATCAAGGAGATCTTGTTGTTCCTTAGTTAAGGGGTCTAAAGGTCCTTCCTCAAAATTATTCAATACTAAAGTTTTCCTATCTTGCGCCATTACTGAAGTGGGTAGGACGTAAAGCATTTTTGCTTCCTTCAAGTATTTATTTAAATTATTTTCTTTTACCTTATCATACATATTTAGTGTAAAAGATAGATTTGCAAATGAAAGTTGAAGTTGGCTAAATTTACAATCAATTACCGCATCAACTGTTGCTAACCAAGGTCTACCTAATATAATAGGGAAACAATCAGGATCTTTTACTTCCAAAACAACAAAATCAATTGGGTGTGTTCCCTTTTCTACCTCTATTATTAAGTCTTCTATTATTCCTATGGGTTTTACACTTGAACCATTAGCTAATGATATTGTCATGTTTAGTCTTTTATCTCCTCTATATCAAGTGATCTAGCCATTTCCAGAGGCATAATATTAATACTGGCTCCTAAATCCAATAGGGCATTCTTAATTTCCTATCCATTTATGTTAATTGGAATGGTAGCAACTCCTAAATCTTAGTATTTATGAATTTCTTATCTTTTTATAAGTTGAGAAAGATTATCAACTAAATAAACTTATTTAGAAATTTTTTCTTTCCTGCTCCTAGTGCATAATTCCCTTAAGTATTTGGCATAGAGCAGTGTGTCTTTTACTACTTGTTCTAAAGGAATACGTAAGTATAATTCACTAAACATTTTTTCAAGATGGGCTTTGGTTGTGAAGTCTTCTTGTAAGCGTTTAGAGAAAGGAGGTAAAACTAGTTGTCTAGAGAGTAATGGTTGTTCTTTTTCCCTAGTTGGTTGATCTTCCTCATTGACTATTTGTGGTTGTGTTTCCTCTTGTGTTTCTACCTTTTGAAATCTCACCTTCTTTTGGGGTTTAGGTTTGATTATTTTTCAACTCCTTGTAGTAATGGAATGTAATTTCTCTTTTCCTTTTCTTTGAGATGTAGGATTAGGTTCAAGTTAGGATGGTAATTCGTTTCTAGTTAAGTCTTGAAATCTTCTCCTAGTTTCACTCATAAATTATCTACTTTCTTCTATGAAGGAAGTCAACCTTTAGATGAGTTTATGCAAGTGTTCATTATTTGGATTCTTAAACGGCCTGAAATTATTTTTGCGATATTTTTGTAGGTAGAATGGTTGTTGAGGAAAGTTCATTGTTGGTTGGCTCTTAAATTGTTGAAAAGCCTTAGCCAACTCTTGCATTTTCTCCTGACAATAATATAAGGCTGGGCAGGTTATTTGGTGATGCTAGGGACTAGCACAAATGTTGCATGCTTCATTTTGAATTCTATGAGCTTTTTTCTTAATCAATCATGTTAACTCATCGACTTTTCTATTTAATTGTTCTATTTGTTTAGTCATGCCTTGCATAATGTTGGGTTTTGACCAACATTTACTTTGATCTACTAATGAATCTGTAATTCTCCAACCATCTTCCAGTGTCACATTTAAAATATTTCCCCCACATGCAAAGCCAACATTTTGCCTACAATAACGTAGTAAACCTTCTACAAAAATTTGGATTAATTGATGGGTTGGGAAGCCAGGATTTGGATTCTTTAAACATAACCCTTTAAACCTATCAAAGGTGCTTTCATAGTCCTCATCCTCATGTTGCATACAACTCATTAATTGCTTCCTTAATGAGTATATCCTATCATTAGAAAGAAATATTTGTACAAAAGCATTTTTAAACTCATCCCAAGAACTAATTTGTGTTCTAAGGGTTTGTAGCTAAAAATCAGCTTTGTCTTTTAGGGTTGATTTGAAAGCAATCATTTTAGTCCTAGCCCCACTTTGAGGTGCTACCATAGCTGATGTTGTTTCAAATTCTCTTATGTGAGTGACTGAATCCTCATCATTTGTCCCCTTAAAAATAGGTTATAAGTGAATATTTTTAACTTCTACATCTCTCCCTTGTGGGAGAATCAATGGGCCTTGAGGTATAATTGATGTTCTTTGATTTAATAATTCTCCAAGAGTTTGTCCTGGGTATGGTTGATTAATTAGAACACTGGAACTCAAACTACCAAAGGAGAGAGGAATTAGACTTAAGGAAAATGGAGGAGGTACATGATGTGAGGATGATCCCATAGTATAAGTTGAAGCTACTATCGAGGTTACTATAGGACTTGGTACTGAGGTTACTATTTGTGGAGTTTGTATATTCAAAGTGCCTATTAGTTGGGTAATACCTACAATTGTGGTTACATAGGTTGATGTTAGGGTAATATTTAGATTTTCAGATCCTGCCACTGTAGTTGAACTCATGGTTGATGTTGGAATGTCAAATAGAGGGTTGACAGTTATGGAAAAATTAGGTTGTGTTTTCCCGTTGGGATTTTGTGTCACTTAAGGAGAAGAATAATCAAATCTTGATTGTATTAGCTATTCTTGGTTTTGGTTTTGATTAACTTTCATATGTTTATAAAGGCTAAGAGTGCTTCTAGAAGGTTGAATTCATGTAGGTTTCCTTGGTTGCTCTGTTGATTTCATTTAACATGAACACTCTTCTTTGGTACATTCATGGGCTACCATTCCTAAGAATTTACAAATTGATTTAATGACTTCTACTATCGTAGCTTTAATTGCAACTTTTTAAATGATTTTAGCTCATTGTACGATACGCGGAGTTGATTCCTAGGATTTTCTTTATTTTTATTTTTCTTTAAGTAGGAAAATTAGTTGAAATGGCAAGTTTGGAATTCCAAATGTCATGAACTTTAATGGAAATGGTGGAAGAGGCATCTTGGACCAACATCAAGCGTAACAGCAAAGAATAACCCACTACTGCCAACTATCCTTACTGCATCCTATCGTTGCCACTTTTGCTACTACCTTTGCCGTGTCTTGCAAGCCCCCACTACTGTGTTGGTGATCCGTCTGCCAAAAACTCTTAATGCATCACACTTTGTTGCTACTCTTGTGCACCACACCATAACCATCACCACTGCCCTAATGGAATAGTAAAACCCTTATTGTGTGCTTGCTATTACCTATTGTGATCATCTTCATCACTACTACATGTGCCATTGCTGTCACTACTGTGCATGCCATTATCATCACCATTGCTACTACATGCATCGTCATTGTTGCTGCATGCGTCATCGTTGTTGCATGTCATTGTTACTACATGCATCATCATTACTATCCTAATTACACTGCATTCTTTCCTTGATCCACCTTGGCCATGCTGCGTGTTTGCTACTGTTACCTACTAGAAACCTCACTTGTGTTGCTATTGGTACTGCCAGAAACCTTCACTGTTCATTACCATTGTAACAATCACTGCTTCTTACTACTGCCACTAGTGCTGCCAACACCACCACTAACGCTGCCACTAATGCCATTACTAGTGCTATCGCAAATGTTGTCGTTGCTACTGAAAACCCTCACTACCTACAAGATCAAACCCTTGTTTGCCTAAAGCAGTTAAGCCCTTGCATCGACCCAGTGTGGAAGTGGCATGGCCACGAAGCTACAGTTGACTTTGGCTGTTTTGGGCAAAAAATGTATAATAATATATAATATATTATAGTTTATGAATATAATATATAGCATATAATCTATTATATAATCTTTATATAGTTTCTATTTAGTTATACAATATTTATATGTAATGAATATATAGTATATATATATTAAGTTTATATACGTAAGATACATACAATACTTATGAATTATATATAATCACATAATGTTTTCATATCTAAAATATTATTTATGAATATATAATGTATGTATATAATCATAATCACATTGATATAACATATTATATTAATTAAATTAAAATAACTAAACCACACCAATTAACTAAATAAGTTAATAATGAGATGATACTTACCACTAATATAAACAAAGAAGATAAAATAAAATACATGTTAATAAACAATTAAATATATGAAATACAAAATAGAATTAATTAAAATTCATAAATTTAACAAGAATACTTATTTAAAATAATAACTACTTTAGGGTTTAACACCATGCCACTACCATGTCAATAGTATTCATATCGACAACATGATCCTTATGGATACTATGTACAACATCTAATCTCTCTTGGAAATGCTACTATTCAAACTCCACCGTATTATCCACTAGAGTACCATAGACTAATGCCACCAAGGATCAACTTAGACTCATACATGCATCTACAAACAACTGATTCTTCAAATCAACATCCAACTCCTTTACCACCAATTCCACCACCTATTATGCAAGATGAATTTCCATCACAACCATAGTAGAGGAGATGTGCTTGGGCAATAAATATATAGAGAGGGATTGTTACCAACAATACTAAGGGCCAATCAAAGAAATGTCCTTTCTTTAGGACAAGCCCCAAAAAAGGCTAGTCGATTTAAGATTTCATTGAGACCAACTTCTCCCACAACAAATCCTCTTATCAAAAACAAGCTTCCATCATCATCAAACACAAACATGCAAACTATCATGGTTACTAAAATAGTCACATATTAGATAAAGGCAAGGCCACATCCTAAGATATAATTGATCTAAGAGTTCCTTTGATTTATCTATGAGTAGCTGAAAAGTTTCCATGCAAAGCTCTATTAGACATAGGTTTTGGGATAAATTTGATCTCTTATGAAACATATCAAGCATGGAACCTACCACACTTGAAAGAGTGCAACATCTAGTTAGAGCTTGCAGTTTAATTTTTCATCATTCCTTTGGGACATGTTGACGATGTAGTGACCATTGTTAATGGGTGATCTTATCTAGTAGACTTTCTTTTCATTGATTGAAAAATGATGATAAGAAATTTTCAATTATCATGGTGATGAGTGGCGAGGTACCCCTATGCCCAACCATACAAATCACAAGTGTTCACACATGATCTAGTCAAATTCCATAGATGGGACTAGTTGTGTATCTACATCATTATGCTTTGATTGTAGTTCACCATCTTCCCACTTGGACTAGTAGTAGCTTTGTCACATATGATTTAGTCCAAAGTGAGGCATGTGGTGTTGCCTAATCTGATGGTGCTCTTAATGAGAATAAAGAGATAATTAATTAAGCTCATGAATAATAGAAATTAAAACCTAGACTAGCCTATGTGTGATGAATATCTATTTCTAATCTTCTGCACATGCCTTGGACTTCGTATAACCACTGCTAGAATTACCAAGTGTATGTCACTCAATTTTCCAAACAATACACTACTAGGTTACCAGGTAACTACACTTAAGCGCTTGTGATTAGATGTACTCATTCCGCTTAATGACAAGAATTGTAAAGAGAAATAAATGAAAATATTAACTAAGGAAATAATGAATAATTAAACAATTAACAATTGAAAGCAATAATCATATAAGTATATGCTGCAATGATAGAAGTAATCATGATCTTTATTTCTAGTCATGTAACGTGTTCAAGTACATCACACTCAAATAAGAATGTTATATAATCACAAACATCACATTGTGGGCATGCACTATGACTAATAGAACTTGAATTCAAAAATTTAGGAAATACTATCAAAAATTGACAACTAAAACTCTCCCCCAACTGTGCACCCAAGTTTTGTATTTATAGGCTAGCATGGAAGAGACAATATCAGATATCTGACATCATTTTTTGGGACCCAATATCACATATCCAATATTGGAGCCTTGATATTGGGTATCTAATATTGGGGTTGACACAATGATGACTCATCATACCCCCATGACTGAACAAAAACTCATCCTTAAGTTAAACAAAATGAGGAACAAGTTCATTACAAAAAATGTTGGGAAGGTATGGAATTATTGACTGACTTAGATAAATAAGCAAATGGACTTATATATGCTATAGTGGTGTTTTTACAAAATTAGGACACAAAATTACAAGACACAAAACTAGGGAAGCTCATGTAGTTCTTGGATGTGGTGGCTCCTCCATCAATCACTTCCCTTTGTCACTAGGCTTCTGAAATTTATAATACTTGAGGAGCACCTGCAACTTTTCTTCTTCTGTCCTTGGTTCATATACCATCTAGGCTACTGAACCAATGTGTATTGGCACCAGTACATCCCAAAGACACGGTAGCTGCAAAAATATTTTATTGACCTTCATGTACCAAGCCACAAACTGCCATCGCTCTTCTTTGAATGCACTAGATTTTCTTTAAGTTCATGATAATTTGAGTCTCCTAGCTAGGTTTGAAATGACATCCTTCTATCCATGGTAGTGGACTTTGACTACTTTAAGTTCTGAATTTGCTATGTGAAATTTCTACAAAAAGCAACTTTTTTATCCATAAACTCTTTCTCATATCAGGCATAGGTGGTCGCTACCTATTTTTCCAACTTGCTTCTAGGCTGACCTACTATTAACATGGAAAAGTTGACATATCTAAGGTTAGCCAATGTCATGTATTCCTTCAAATCCTCAATCTATACGTCTTTATTCTTTACTTCCACCTAATGTACTAGTGCATAGCTATCTAAAATTGGTTGCCACTTGAGATTTTGTGTTGTCATGGAGCTAATGTGGGCTTTAGCCATTTGGATTTCCTTCTCATTTATTTTCTTATACATGCCTACCTAGTCATGGAAGTGCTCTTTCAACTTCTCATGCTTCTTGACCTCATTATGCCATGCACTTATTTCAATTGCTAACTTTTGTCGAATGGCATGGACCTCCTTCATTAAGAGGATTCTATTTTTCCTAGCTAATCTATTAATATCCTAGTTAACCCTCATCAGTTGTTCCCTCAACTAATGGATGCTTTCTTCCAGAATATTCTTTTGTTGTTCAATGGTAATCAATCTGGAGTTCTCTACTATGAGTTATTTATTCTCTTCCTAAGTGATGGTCAGTGCCTTTTTATGAGGATAAGATTGTGCTTTTCCAATGGAGGCATTCCAAACTACCTTCTCTTTTTCTTGCTCTACAACTCTGTTTTCCTCAATTAGCTTGATTAGTTACTCTAATCTAAATTGCTCCACCTGGATAGGCATAATAAATTGAACAAGATCCTATCATTTAACTCTCAGGGTAGCTAGCTCCTGTTGCAACTATTGTACTTCTATTTCTACATGCTCTACCCTAGTATCAACCATGACCAACTTTCCTTTAGTAGCTATGATGTCTAACTGTGCTACAGTGACATCATTAGGGATGTCGAATAAGGTGGTTATCACTTGCCCTGTTTGTAGCAATTGATCTAACACATCCTCATGTGCCAAAGGAGTCATTGAAGTTCTAGCCAACATTTGTGCATCTTTGATCCCCGTCAGATTAGTTGGAGGCACAACAAGCACATTGAATGATTCTTTAATGTGATCTACAATCACTTTAGCTATGCTTGTGACATCCTAATGTTGCATTATCACTACTGTGGCACCTTCTCCCATTTCAAGCATTACATGGAAAGATGTAGCATTTCCAAAGATTTTTCTATATCACTGGGATTCTCCTCCTAATTGTAGTAAGATCTGCCCTTTTGTTGGATTAACTGAAATGATGGGCTACACCTCATCTAAAACTTTGAAGAGGCTTAATTCCTCTCTACTTTTCCAATTAAGTGTTTTAGCAATTTTCTACAAATTCCTCATTGAGTGCCTATAGTCTTGTGAGGATAGTGATGGAGCTTGTGTTTCAAGGTGTTGTTCAAGTTCTCATTCTACTTCTTTTTCTAGTTTGGCTTCCTTTTCTACTTCTTGCTCTTCATCAAGGTCTTTCCTTGGTGCTGCAAGTTTAAGGAGCTCAACGACAAAAGCATTCTGATCTTTCCTAGGACTATCATTTGTGTATCCCAGAATTTCAATGCATTTACATGACTTTCTAATTAGGTAAGGGAATGAAAGTATTGGCTTCCCTGCCTTTTTCTCCTCAAATCACCTTTGGATCTCTATACAATATAGCTAGGGAAGGTTGGTTGCATACTTGGCCATTAGGATGGCACTTCCTGTGGTTACATAGGTGGAGATTTAGTTGAGTCCTTTAGTGGGAAAGAGATTATATGTTCCTATTTTTAAATAGGTCCTCTCTTCTAGAGTCAATTCATGATATGCTTTCTCATCCTTGTCGTATGGCTGCCTCAGCCATAGCTTTCTAGTATCAAATTTAGATCTTGTAGATAGATGGGCTCGCTTAGCCCCTTCATTTAGTAGATTCAAAGCTTTAGTGATTACTTTAATCAATAATAAGACATTGACTTCACAAATGTTGATAGTGGTGTAAGGCATTGTCCTTACATGGGGGCCTATGATTCTATAACCTCTCCTTGAACCAACTATCCTATGATAGTAGCCTCTTGATAAATGCTAAATGATTAGGCTTCCTACTCCTCATGCTTTGCATGTTCACCTTATTCACCTCAACCACCTCGTGGGTGTTTGGCTGCTCACTACAAAGGTTCTCCTTGTGCTCCTCTTTTTGGGGCCATCTACAATTAATCAAAGATTAGATGTTACTACGGTATTTTTATTTAGCATTAACATGTTTATACCTTACCCCTACCTTAGTCTCATTAATTTCATATGATTTTAGAGTTAGAAAAATCCCTCTATAAAGAATGTTTATCCTTTGCAATTGGTTCTTGCTTCCTTATATGTGACTTATTGTGATGGTTATGATCCCTTGGGTGGAAAAATTAAGGTTTTTGGCATTAATGTGATTGATTTTTTATTTTAACACTTATGATTTGTAACATGCTTACCCTTATAATATTTTTTGGGTGATAGTGAATTTCAAAAAATTGGTGCAAGTTTCTCACACAAGTACCCCCTAACAACTGACTTGAAGACTATAGCTTTAGACAAGTTTAGATGACATGGAAATCATAGCAGTAAAGAGCCAAAAATCGCAAGTAGAAGTTGGTTGTGCAGAGATTTGAGTTGCGAAAGAAAAGTTAAAAAACTCCCCTAGCTACAAATGATGAGAATGAAGTTTGGGCACCATGAGGATCATATATATAGGTTTTGTAAAATCCAATATTGGGCATTCGATGTCAAGGTTGACCCAATATCGAGTAGTTGATATCAAGGTCCATGAAAGTGCATTAAATGGAAAAACTAGACATGGGAAATGAAGCTATAAGGTTGGTTAGAAGGTTTGAGGTTAGGTCCATCATTCTAGGGTAAGTAGGAAATCAGATAGAGGCACCGAACATGTGAGAATATGGAGTCGTCAACATTGAAAGCATTGAAAGAAATAGAAAAAATTGTATCAAGAAATAAGAAAATAACAAAAAATTGCAAAATAAAAAGATGAAAAACACTTAAGAATATTGAAGATTAGAATTGGGGTGACCCCCATGACTAAACATTTGGTCATGATAGGGATTAATAAGTAGATAGATGGGATCCATGCATGTATAAAACATTGGTAATCGTGCATGCCTAAGCAACTGGGTATCTATTGGTGTTGCAATGGCTCAGTAGAAAAATTGTTGGTCACACACTTAATTGGTAAATGTATGGTGGATCAAGGTATGAGGTGTGTTAATGTTATGGATGTCTGGCCCACGATTGCACCATTGATCTTGATACAATATTCATGGATTTATTAGTCTACCCACACTATTAGCTTCATGGCATTGATTGGACATTAGAGTAACAATGGGTGATGGCCCTTGCATAAGATCAAAGGACAATGATTATGAAAAGGAAGGCATTACACTAGATTGGCATTATGCTAGTTTAGATGATGTGATTGGTCTATGCATGTTTTCCTTTGGCTTTCAGCCTTTCCTAAAGAAGGGATGTTTCTGATGTTGTGGTTGAGACCTACTGGTATTAGCATGTCTATGCACATATGCAACACAAGTGACATTTGTTTATTGATATTGTGGTGCCAAATCTTCCTATGTTGCTAACAGTGATGTATAATGAGGTGGAGTATGAGAATATCGATGATAGGATGGATGGTAAGAGGTGCGAGGTGGTGATCCCTCGAGGGATGTCATGGGTTGATGATACTCGAGAGAGTGATAGTGGTAATTTGAAGTAAAGGATGTAGAACTAGTTGGAGAAATAGGGTGTTGAACATAATATTCATGCAGTTTTGGTAGATAGGAAGGATAGGGCTGATTTGGTGGTGGCCTCCCCCACGATTGTGGTTGTTGCCACTGTGGTTGAGGACCATGTTGAGTCTAGTAATAAGTCCCCCTAGGATGGTACAATTGGTTGTGAGACTATTGATAATTACTGTGTGGAAAAGAAAATCTCTTGGGCTTGTGCTTTTGTACAAATTTTGGGTTTAATGCAAAATCCCAATACTCATATAGATGTCATGCGACTGGACAATGGTCCTTCGGGTAGTCATATATGCATAGGTCACATTGATTCTCCTTATCTGTGGTTGCGTCTATAGCCTCACTTTCTTCAGCTATTTTTCCCATTTGCCAAAAACTGTTTCTAATTGTTTCTTAGTTCTATATCCTCTATTTATTATGATTACCTAGCTTGTTTTGCATGTTCCTCTCCTCAATCGTCTCAACGAGAGTTGTAACATTTTCATATATCCATTTGGACATCCTATTAAACTTTGCTTCAAGTTCATTAATATACTTCTGTATTGGCAAGGTTTGTTGTGGAATCACCTTATCAAGAGTGGTTTTTTTCTCCTTACCATAAATATGAACCTCCTTTTGTTGAAGAGTTGGATCCCACTAATATTTCTCAACATTCTTCCATTTGCATATTTCCCCTTCTTCTTTTGCCACATGCTCGATTAGCTTGTGGATCTGATGGGTTTGTAGCTCATATAATTGACTTGGGTTATACATCCCAAGGGTCTCTCTTGTTTCCTTACATAGCCCATCTATGATGTCAAAAAGTTACCTTTCCTCAGAGAAACCATGACCTAGGCATCTATTCAATAGGGAATAATATCTATCTAAGGCCATGTCCAAGGGTTCATGTTGTTCTTGTCTCCATCCTTGGATCTATCTCCTCAGATTGGACACCCTCACATAGGTTTGGTATTTTTCATTGAAGAGTTCCAACATTCTGGACCACCATCGAATTGAATTTGGTTTTAACAATCAATACCACACTTTGGCTCTATCAATTAGTATCCTAGGAAAGAGCTTAAGCTTTTTCCATCCATTTTCAATGTTGTAATAAACACAAGCATCATGGAAGGCTTGTAAATTATGTTGTGAATCCAAATCATAGCCTCTTGCAAATTTAGGGATATTATTCATATCAAGCCTAAGTAGGAAACTCTCCTTATGATGCCTACAAGAGATCTTAATTGCCTCTATTATCTTCATCATGTAGTTAGTGGCCAACAAGGGTTCATTGTCATTAGTCATGTTGTAATAAGAGTTTCTACTTGGTTGATTGTGATGATTTTGCTTATGTTCACACTAATGACCTTGAGTGTTCTACAGGTTCAAATTTTATTTTCATTCCAACCCTTTAGTGGAGCTTTATCTTTATACCTATGTTCATCATCGTTAGAACTAGACATTGAAAGGGAGAGGAAGATGAGGAATTGGAAGGATCAACATGGCTTCTATAGTGTTTTTAACGGTCCCTTGATTTATTTTATCTAGGTTTTGAGGAGTTCTTAGGCCTTGAGGCCTTCCCATCTAGGACTTACTTCATCTCCTTCTAGGATTATCTGTCTTAGGTGAATGTAGTCCTTGAGTGTCATCAGGGTGGTCATGAACATATGAAACCCTTGCATAAGGTTGGTTACTCCAATATTCTTCATTGTATATCTCGTTATTTCTCTAATGAATGCTTTTGCTATGTAATGCATTATCACTTCCTTATGAGAGAAACATTATTGTTGATTTATGGTGTGTGTGCTTTAATGTATTCTAAAAGATATATTGTTAATGCATTTAGAGTGATTGTGTATAATATAGCTAATCTAGATAACTAGCACTATCCCTGGCAATGGTGCCAATGAGAAGCAGTGAGGTACCCCTATGTCCAACCATACAAATCACAAGCATTCACACATGATCTAATCAAATTCCATGGATATGACTAGTTGTGTATTTAAATCATTATGCTTTGATCACAGTTCACTATCTTCCCACTTGGACTAGTGTTAACTTTGTCACTTTGTATGATTTAGTCCAAAGTTAGGCATGTGGTGTTGCCTAGTCCTATAATGCTGCTAATGACAATCAAGATCCCAACTTGGAATGTCAACTCTAGGTTTAACCCATTCATGCCTCTATTGGAATTATCATACTTGGCTGTGAACATCCACCCTACATTTGAGGTTGTCAAATAAAGGTCTTTACATCTTCAAGGTTGCTTTTCTGTATCTTGAACCTCTCAAGTTAACTTGAGATTTCTTCTAAGCTCCTCTTTATTAATCCATGCTTAGCTAGTCAAGTGAAACCTACATGCATCTTTAAATAGATCATCAAACCACCTCTATTTTTGAGTTTTTGCCCACCAAAACATAAGATTGATCAACATAAGCTTCAACTTGATGATGAACCTTCTAAGAAATTGTTACAACTTATCAAAGGAAAGGGTTAAGTACCTAATATTGAATTACTTTATATAAATGATTTCACCACTACAAATCCTAAGACTGATAATAGTTTTTTTAGTCAATTTTTTTTCTATTTTTTCTTTAGAAGGGTTTTGCAAAAATGCTTTCAAGGCCTTTAGTCCAAATCTTTCTCATCTTATAACATAAGCATATCAAAATATTTCTACAATGCAAATTATAGTGGAAGAAACAAAAAATAACTTTTAATTTAGCAAATGGAAAAGCTCTAGGGTGTGATGGTTTTCTATTTAAATTCTTTAAAAGGCATTGCAACATCATTCAAGATAATCTCTTTCATATGTTCCAATAAGATATAAAACAAGGCTCTATTACTAAAAATATAAATAAAGGTATTATTAGACTACTTCTTATGAATGGAAATCTTCAATCTACTAGTAGGTGGAGGCCTATTACACTTCTCTAAAACACTTATAAAATTCTAGATATGTCATTGGCTTGTTGGATTCCGAGGATTATAATATGTTGTAAATTTTAGAAAATTATTGTCTCTCTTTTTGTCTTCAAATGAATATGGATAAAACCAAATTGATGATCTAGGGTATAAGAAATACCTATTATAAATTCCATTTTGGAGGTACCAATGTGCAAATAATAGATTCTTTTAAATATTTAGATCTTATTTATATAAACAATTATATGTGGAATAAGTGCATTAAAGAAAGAATATCATGAGGTTTCAAGGGCTTGCATGCTTTTAAAAGAAAGTATAAGGATTTAGAATTTTGATCTTGAAAAATCAAAAAAAAAAAATTCAGACTCTTATCTATTTTAATGTATTATATAGATGTATTATTTGGAAGCCTCAACTCACTATTAAACTTTGGAAATATATTGACTGAATATACAAAATTTTTCTTCTTAATGAGCTAAAGGTAAAGATGCAAACACCTTACTCAATGTTATTATGTGAATGTGATTTATTACCTTTAGAAATAAAATGTGCCAATTCATGATATACACTCATAGACTGTATATCTTAAAGCAAGACAAATTCTATAATGCTATTCTTGAGGAATCACGAAACCATAGTTGGAATTTTTAGGAAATGTAATACTTAAGAAAATGGAATTTATTTTGGGAGTAAGTGCATCAAAATCCTAAGCCTATTCACTAGTTAGTCAAGAAGAAGGTTTTAACATAGTTGTAGTCTAATGTCTAAGATAATAAATAAATTTATTTGCATCACATTAGATCAAATAAACTACATACAAAAGTTCACTATGTCTAAGATGCTATTGCAATCAAGAATCAAAGTGCCATCAACAAGCTTCACTTAAGTTCACATCATTTTAAAATTGAAAGTGAAAGATGGATTTAACTTTCCTGAGAATAATGAACTTGTAGGTTGTGTGGGTCAGGAGCTCTTAAAGATGAGTTGCATGTGTTTCTTTTTTGTCTTATGACTACCCATTTCAAAAGATGATATAATGTTACAACAACAAACTCGTATGATTTTTTTTTGTTGTTGTCATTGTTGCTTAGTTAATTTGTAGAGTCTATATTTACTTATCATGAAAATGTAATATCTATCCAATAGATCCTATGGGTCTCCAAATATAATAAAGCTTTAGTTTCATAAATGATATTATCAAACATGGGTAAACAAATTTTGCTAAATATAGATACATTTTAAATAATGTAATTCCAACATAGAAGAAAATGCTACCAACTTCTAACACAAATAAGAACATTTCTTTTATTAAATTAGATTATGTTAAATCTTATGATAGGATTGAATGAGATTTCATTACTATATTTCCTGGTAAAATGAGATTTGGTGATTAGTTTACTTGTCTTGTCTATACTATGCTTGCTAATACTAATACTCAAGTTGTTACAAATTTTGGATTAAGTCTATGGTTCTCTTAAGTAGTTAATTCATCAATGTTGTGCATTAGTTCTTTTTCTTCGAACTATTACAACAAATTTTCTTTCACATAACATACATTATGATATTCAAGAGAATAGTGTTTATGGAATTTCAATCAATGATCAAGATACAAAACTAGTTAACCTGCATTTTGTAGATGATTCCTGGTTTATAATCAATAATCTTTTGCACCATATCAAAAATTTGTTAGCTAGAGTGAAAGAATATTATACGTTATCTTGCTTTCATAGCAATGGGCAAAACATATGCTACCTATTACAAAGATAATATTGGTGAGTGGATTACATGTAAAGATCAAAAAGTATTGAAAAAAGATGGTGTCTTCAACATTTTAGAAATATCATTTTCTTCTAAGGTTAATTTTTAAATTTTACTAAACTATGTTATTGATCAAACTAGATAAAAGCAAAAAAGCTCAGCCTTATTGACAAAGCTTAGGTTATTAAGCAAATTCTTTAATCTAGTCATGCTTATTGAAATAGTTGTTGGGCTCTTACATAATCTTATTATGATAATATTGATAAAATTATTTCCCAATTTTTATGGTATGCTAATCAAAATCATCAAGACATTTTTAGAATTACTTGTGATATATGCAATACAAGCAAAGAAAATGAAGGGTTTAACTTTATTAATTGTTATATGCATGGTGTTTATTTTTCAACAAAATGGATTGCAAAATGTACTGATAGTGTTGATGCTCAGATGTTCCTTCTCAAAAATAGACTTATAAAAAAATCAAAAATGATATTAATTAATCTTCTAATGTTATTATTTTCTTTTTCCTTAAGCTATCTCTATTCCTGGTTCTCCAATGCTAAAACATAGTTTGGAGACATGGGGCATGCTAAGTGAGTACTAAAACTATAACTATATTACAATTTCAAAGCACATGTTGTAGTAAATTAATTTATAGTGGCTTCCTTTTAATCAAAGAGCATGGGCTACACATCCATCCAAATTGTGTACTACTTTGAGGATGAGTTCCTTACAAAATATTGGGACGGTATGGGATTATTGACTCAAATGGAACTAATGGGATGACATGTGAACGAATCATCATTACAAGACAAGACAAAACTGGTGTTCATGACAACAAGAGTGAACACCTTATTACATTTGACATCAGGCCTCATTTGGTAGCTAAGAAAGAGAGAGAGAAAGAAGTGTTGTTGCTACCAATGCCAAGATTGCACCTTTCGTTGTCCATCCATAAGCATGCTATCAGTCTTGCTTCTTGCATAACTGCTTCAGCATCACTCCATTCCAAGTGTTCCTTCTAGATCCAATCCTTGTTGTATGATTGCCATCTTCACACACAACATAGTCTTTATATTAGCAAGGGTAAATGAATTTCAATGCAATTGATACCTTACATAATTTAACTGGTGCACCAAAGAGGAATGTCAATGGGTCCTCCCCAAAGCAGGCTTATGCCCTTAATGCCCTGACAACCCCACATTCAAAGAGTCCGTAGGCTCTGGGAATGTCATTTGGAATAAGAGTTAAAGTCTTAACCACAAGAATTTACCAAAAATAAAATAATGCATCAACCAAAATATATACAATAATCATACAACTAGCAATGAGGTGAAGAATGGAGAGAAGGGTGGAGAGAAGAGAATGGAATGGAGTCCCAAGAATAAGGTGTTGTACAGCCCCTTGTGTAGTTCATGATTAATGTGACTCAGAAAATCTCATTCCAACTCCAGCCTCAAACAAACCACTTCCAGTGACTTTGCATTAATGCATTTGGCCAAACCATCCTCTTGAAGTAACAAGAATGCCTTCCCCAAAGAGCCACCACCATTTCGACGAAACAAGGAGGAGAGAATGGAAAGCGAGAAGGGTCTTAGTTAGAGGGAACATTTTTATTTTGAGTTCCATAACCAGTGCTTGTAGCCCAAATGGTTATTTTGTCTAAGGGGTGTGCTTTGAATTCTCACAGTTNTTTTCTTCTTGAGTTTTCTTACCATTTTGATGTTACTCAATCATCGGGAAGTNCCATGCAAAGACTCTGTTATTTTTATTAACTCAACTTCCCGATGATTGAGTAACATCAAAATGGTAAGAAAACTCAAGAAGAAAACATCCAAGCACCCAAGAGAATGGCCAACACAAAAGCATCAAATTCCCTTGAAGTCACACCCTTTTCAATCCTTGAGTCCTTCCTTAGTTTGAGAAATGCCTAGTCACCGATTCGTTATAGTTCTTATTATTGAAAGGGACTGTACATTTCCAAGCCAAGAGAAACCATAGAAATCCGTGGATGTATGGATGAAGTGAACTCATTTCCTGCTATATTAAAAGAAACATACCTTAGTATCAACATCATGACTTAAAGGTAAAAACCAAACATTAGCAATCAATAAGAAAACAATTCATACCATCATGAAGAACACTTATGGGGTGACAAACTTACAAGATGGATAACACACACACACACACACACACAAATGAAAAAGTATAACGATGTTGTAAAACAAAAATAAGAAAAGTTAAAGAAATTTGTAAAACAAAAACGTGTAAAACAAAAATCTGTAAAAAAAAAACTTGTAAGAAAAAAATGTGTAAAACAAAAACATGTAAAAAAAACTTAAAAAGAAATAAGGGCCCCAAATGATTAGCATAGGTGGCCATCTCCCCCATGACTGAATGGAAAGGGAGAGATCCAAAATAATGAACGCCTGTTTGAATTTCTTAGAAGTGTCCAACTTCTCCCAATTGATGTTCTTAGATTAAGGGGTGGAAGTTGGTGACACTCATATTCCAATGTATCTATGCCTTCGTTGTTTCCATGAGTTGTTCCCCAAGTTCATTCCATGCATATTTGTCAGTTGCTCTTTCGACTAGCTATTAACCACGAGGTGTCTACTACTTGTTGTGTGGTTACTACATACAGGCATTTTTGTCTCAAAGTTTCAAGGGCACACCTACTACATGGAGGAGATGTGGAGCATTCCTCCATGTCATCACCCGATGAGTCACTATATGTGATGCACGAAACTTTCTTCTTCTCGATCTTTCCATAATTGTTTACCTTAGATGTCTCCAAGGAAAGATCGCAAATTCCTAGGCATGCATCTATTGTGCTTAGCCATGCCCTTCCCATTATAATTGGAAAGTCCCCTTTGTTGTTCTTGACTTCAATCACCAGGAAATCAGCTAGGTATGACCAACCACACACAGTGGTAATGATGTCCTCCACCAATCCCAAGGGAATGGTGATGGACTGGTCAACCAACTCTAGTGGAATGTTGTTCTTCTTAAGTTGGGGCAAGTTCCAGGCTTGATACATTTCTTGTGAAATTAGGTTAACTCTGGAACCTAAGTCAAGAAGAGCCTTATGAGGTTTGTTCCCAGCAACTTGGAGGTAGATTAAGAGACTTCCAGGGTCAGATAGTTTCCTAGGAAGGTGGCCTACCTTGATCCAGTCGATTACGATATGTGTTAACATAACCATATACGTTAAGCTCTGTTGTTGGATGGAAGGAAGCTCCGAAGCCTTGTGTGTTGGAGGAGTGATCACAGACTCAACCACTTGTTGTTGTGAGAGCTTGTCTAGGCTTTTGGTTCTAAAGAAAGGTCTTTTTTTATGGTTTTTAGAACCAGCAATGGGTTGAATGTTTATGGCTCTCATAGCGTTACGTTGCTACGGTTGAGTGGGGAGTTCCCCTTGCATTGTTAGAGCAGGAGGTATGGGAACTACCAATGGAAGAGGTGCAGATGGATTAGGAGGATGGTATGGATATGGAACATCTCCCAGAGGAGAAGGAGTCCTTCTAAAGTACTCCTGAACTTGGTAGTGATGTTGGGGAGTTGTGTGATCCATGGAGTCACTTGGAGAAATCAGCTACTACACGTAGTAACCATATGGATCAGGCTACCGATAAGGGTATTGTTGTTTAGGCAGTGGCATCCCCCATGACTGTGGGTGTTGCCATTGTTGATGTTGCCCAATGGGTTGTGGTGGAGTTCCACTTGGATAGTACGTCAATGGTTGGTGGAACTGTCTTGGGTTACCTTGAGGATAAGGTAACCTCTGGGGTGTTTGCCGTCTGTTGAGTCTCAGGTTGAGTGCATACACCCCAGACTCTTGTAGATGTGAGATGATTGAACAACATCCCTTGGGATGGTCATATTGGCAAATCTCACATCCACCGTCATCGTCTGTATCTGAATCCACAACCTCATCAAAGATAGTTATTTTCCCCTTACCCTTGTCACGTGCAGGGCCTGAATCTCTTCACTTTTTCTTGTCCTTGTCACTACTTTGTTCCTCCTTAGACTCCTCTACAATC
>MNCI01000472.1:0-125752 GCA_015680685.1 Gnetum montanum | reverse complement strand
TGAAGCCTTTTTATAAGGTTCATAAGGTAGTTACATTCCAAAATATCCTAGCTAACTTTTCTCCCAAGTAAGGAGATTACAACTTACCCATTTAGTTAAGAGGAAGTTATGTAGTTAGGAAGTTATACATAAAGTTAGAAGGAATTTATGCTAACATTAATATTTGTAAATATTACAAATATTGCTTTTGTAACTTATTTATTTATTTATTTATTTATTAAAATAAATCCAAAATCCCTAATTTAATTTAATTATTTTATTAAAATTTTAAACACTAAATGTCATTAAGCCTTAAAAAATTTCTTTCTTTTTTTTTAACAAAGTGATGGTAAAAATATAATATAATATCCACCTTGGGGTGTAGACATTGGTGGTAGCGGTAGCTAATTTATAAAAATAATTTATCTGCTCTTGCACCCTTGGAAATATAAATTTAAATCCGGCGATGGCTCAAAATATGAGTCCGAATGTGAAGGCACCAACCCTGTAACTGCCAGCAACTAATTCCAAATTATCCTGCCCCGCCAAAAATTGTTACCAACTGCCACCACGGGAGAAGGCTCTGCCACCGCGTTAGGAAATGTTGTTGTGTGTTCATGAAAAACTATGGTTGTTGTAACCTTTGCTGCCACTGTAATGTACAGTTTTGAAAGCATCCATATCTCTTGCAATGTAGTCCCTGTAGCTTATTTCTAAAAACTCTATTGCTAATTTCTGAAAATTTCTCAATTTTTGCAGTAGGGCAGAGACATAAAAATATACATTTATATGAACATATAAAGTAAAGTATATAATTCTTTGTAAAGACTATAATGAACTCAAAGACAATTCCATAACTTAATCCCACCAAAAGAACCGCAGCTCTACACCACCATGACTGCCAACGCTGTTGTTGCTGTTGTTTATTTAAGGCTATCCCAAATCTTCAGTTGGTCGCGATCAGTGCATGGACGATGAACAAAGTTATTATTTTCATGCTTCACTGGTGAATCAGGTCCATTAAATGTTTATGAGAAATTATCCATACCACAAAAATATTTACAGAAGTGGGGCGCTATTTCCTGAGTTCCCTGTTCATTCACCCCTTACTATTGTGCCTTAAACGTGGGTAAATCTCTGCTGTTGTGGCCAATGTGGTTTGTAAATTCGCTACCCACCTGTACTTTCTAGGTTCTATTTTTTTCTTTTAAAAAAAGCGAGTTGTCAATTTCACAGCAACCAAAGGCACGTTCACGAATTTCTTTATGGCCCTGGATGTTTTGAATTAAATCTACAATGTGCTTGGGCACTTTTGAAAATTGGAGCTTCTTTATACCCAGTGTCGTACCCGTGACCTCCTTGGCCAACCCAACCATGGACGCTGCATGTTTTTTCAATTTTGGGCCAGTTATGAACTCTTTGGCCTGGTTTATGGCATTTTCTGCTGCCGAGAATGCCTTCTTGATTTTGCCAAACAGTCGATTCGTGTCTGCATCTGCATCCATGAACAGTCCAACATCTGCATCTGCATTTGTGTTTACATCTATATTCACCTCTGAGGAGAACTGTGCTTTGTTGAGGGACAACAACCCTGCTCTTTTTCCTTCTCCTCCTGTTTGTGTGGAGGTCAAAGCAATACCTGTAACCAGCATCAGCATTACTGCCTGCTTAGTAACTACCATATGTGTTTTCTTCATTCCTTTAGCTTGCTACTGATCTCTTTCTTGTCTAAGCTTTTACATTCTTTAGTGAGTTTGTAGTTCTTTGGAAATTATTTTCATATTATTTGAGGCAGAGCACAGATGCTTTGAACAAATATCGGTAGCCTGAAACATTGTTTTCTACCACCTTCCCCTGCTTGTTCTTTACCAGTATCCAAGGATTTGCTAGTTATTCTATTTATTGTTTTCATTCGTTCCATCTTTTCTTCCAATCCATCTCTTCTTTTTTTTTTCTAAACAAGTGATAGGAATCAATACCTTTTCAGATTACATCTTTCCATTTCAAATATTTGTATTGAAATATTTTGGAAATCTCAATCATCTCATGTCTCTATTCCATAAAATGGCTAAAATGTGCCAACAATTGTCTAATGAGCTCCATACTTCATCTACCTTAGCCGCTACTTCCATTATTAGCTTCTGAAGTGGCAAGGTTTTTCTGTTCACCAACTCTTCGAGTGGTGACTCATCCTTTTCATTGCAAAATCTCACTCCCTTCTTGCGAAGAGAGGGATCACGGTTATATTCTTCTGCACTTTCCCTTTTTCGTAGCTCCGCTAATTGTTCCAACAAGCAATGAATTTCATGGGATCTAAGTTCTGATAGTCTTCCTTGGGCATAAGTCCCAAGGGTTCTCCTAGTTTCATACCTTAGCCCATCTACGAGATGGCAAAGCTGATCCCGTTGTGCGTAACCATGGCCCAAGCAACGATGTAACAATGCATAGTAGCGGCCCATGGCAGCATCCAAGGGTTCATGAGTACCTTGCTTCCATCCTTAGATCTGCTTACGCAAATTAGACACTCTGGAGTACATCTGATACTTATCGTTGAAGAGTTCTAACATCGTACTCCACCTCCTAATGGTTTTCGATTCTAAGGACCAATACCAACTCTCTGCTTTCTTTATGAGTGTCCTGGGAAACAACTTTAGCTTTTGCCACTCGTTTTCTATATTTTACAAGGCACAGGCATCGTGGAATGCCTGTAAATGATTTTTTGGATCCACGTTGTATCCCCCTTTATATCGTGGGATATTGTTCATGTCTAAGCGCTTGATCTGACTATCTTTTTGATGCCTTGTTGGTATTCTCACTGCCTCCCTAATATCTAGCATACTTCGGGTGGCCAGTAGGGGTTCGTCATGATCATCCCTTTCATGACGTCTATGATGTCTACATTGTTCCCTACTTTCCCTTCATTCATGCCTTGATTCTCTTGATTGCCCTCGTCCTCTTTCTCAACTCTCTCATCGAGGTCTCTCATTTCTCTTACCCTTATTCTTTCCGTTATGCTCTTGATGGCTGCACCCTGATGTGGAAGGAGAGGGTGAGTGATGTGATGAAGGTGAAGAAGAAGGAGAACCATCGCCATAACAATGTTTCTTACCTTCTCTTCTGTGGCTTCAGCCCCGATCGTGGTGACAATCTGAGTGCTCGTCCTTGTCATTTGTTGTTGTTCCCTTAGTGAACAACTGGTGTTCATGGGGATCAGAACCAGGGTTGTGTATCGTGGAGCATAGGTTCTAATACCCTCCCCCCCCTCCCCCCNNCCCCCCCTCCTCACTTTCGTTAGGAGGGGAAACATCTTTCGATAGAGAACCGATTATGAGTGGTTCACCATCTCCATTTTCACTTAGGACGTGCGGGACCTCTTTGCCCTTCAACAGTGTATGTTGGCTCTCCTGCCTTGAGTCCCTCATACGTTGTGCAGATGTAGGATAGTAATCTCTTGTGTCAAAATCTGCTATAATGTATTTAGCATAGAGCTAAGTCATGCCAATCTGTGCCAAAGCACGAAGGAGCATGTTGGGGACTGCACGATCTAGAGGTAACACTATGTTACCTTGCAAGTCTCTCCAGCACATCTGTTCATCCTGATGGAGGATAAAATTAAAATTGGGTATGTACTCATCGGGATGAGTATATACCACCCTATATTATTGAGGAACCGGCTAATTTTGATTATGTGTTTTAGACTGTCAACTGTTCTTAGTATGATCCCTAGGTGGTGTAATGCTCTTATGAGAAGAAGAAGAAGACATTGTGTCTTATTCGGTGTGCTATTTAACTGTTATAGAAATTTCGTTTAATTAACCCTAAGGTTCGTTTAAGCTCCCAACGATGTGAGTAATTTCCTATGTTCTACTCAATGCATAAACACTTAGTCCTTGGCAACAGTGCCAATGATGAGTGGCGAGGTACCCCTACACTCAACCATACGAATACGAGCATAACACAAGCGATCTAGTCGAACTTTGCAGACTAAGTGCCTACACGCCTCATGGAACACTTAAGGTTAATTATTCGTTGTCTTCCCAGACTTACTTGTATTTGTCACGGTGTATGATTAAGTAAGTCCGAGGTATATGATTTTTATAGCTTTTCAGTTTTTATCTCCTATGCTGATAAGGTGAAGAGTAAAGAGACTAATTAACTAACTTTAACTAACTAACTAAGCCTTAATTAACCTAGCGTCAGCATTCATTCCCACTTACCGTTCACACCTTGAACCAATGCAACCTTGGTTACCAAATGCTAATCGTTGCTGGGATCACCAAGCGTAATGCACGTGCTCAAAGCGGTCGTACTGTGGCACTTAATTAGGAGAGAAGGGTTGAAAAAGATTTAATCAACTAATAAAGCATTAAATGACAAACAGTAAATAACAATAAATAAAATCCTATTTAGCTTATTCCATGCATTGCAAGGTTTATCCAAGAAGTTCGTCTTTATTGTCGTACACAAACATGTGTTCAAGTACAATATTTGCTCGAATAAAGATCCGTTCACTTTGGAGCTCCTACTGCGGGCACATGGAAAATATTCTATCTCTAGGGAGGTAAAACTGCCAGAGTTTCGCTAAGGGTCTAGATCTAGATGAGAAACAAAGGGAGAGCCACCTCTTATTTATAGACTTAGCAGCACACTGCGATATCGCAGCCCATGCGATATTGCATCCCATCATGAGTTTTTTAGTTCTAAGTTTTAAGTGTTAAGTTTTAAGTAGTTCTTCTCTTAACCCTTCTTTCCCAGTGTATGCTCGCAATGTGGTGATTGTAATTGTATGGCATCCTTATTTGAGTGTGACGTACTTGGACATGCACATGATAGAAAATAAAGATCGAGATTACTTCATCATTATAGCATTCACTTGGTTTAATTATTTATTTAATTGTTATTTACTGCTTCCTTAATTAATATCTCTTCACCCTAAACTCCTGTTAAACGTGGAATGAGTACAACTTGACTATGAGCATTTAAGTGTGACTACTTGGTAACCCAGTAGCGTACCTAGGATTTACGCTTGGTAACCCCAATGGTAGTCATGCACAAAGTCCAAGATGTGTACAGATGATCAAGGAACGGATGCTCATTGCACTTAGGCTAGCTTAGATTCTCTCTCACCCTCTCTCTCTTAGCTTAGTTAATATCATTTTCCATTACACCCAAGAGTAGCATTAGTATAGGAACGCATCATACACCTCATTCTAGACTAAACCATACATGACAAAGTTAACACTAGTCTAGATGGGAAGACAACGAACTGCGACCTAAGAATAACTGTCTGGATACCACAACTAGTTCATCTACGGAGTTCGACCGGATCGTGCGTGAAACACTCGTATTCGTATGGTTGAGTGTAGGGGTGACTTGCCACTCATCACAATACTTTATTATAATTGAACTAGATCATAAGGTTATTGCAACATATCTTTTGACACAAATGTGTGACTTCATCACTAAGAGTCATGTGCTTTAACCAAGTGAATTATGTATTTAATAAACCTAATTTGTAAAATGTGTTTACAAAGTAAAAACAGTAATATCTAAGTAATAAAATCTATACCTTCTTTGCAATAATGTGTAGAATTTATGGTATACTATTGTTGTTTATCCCTTATTTTATTTTCTTCCTTTCGAACTTTTTAAACATTGCTTAAGAAGTGGGGGTTGTTGGAATCATAATTGACACCTTGACAAATAGACTAACATGTAACATTTTAAGTAACATTACATTAAAAAGCAATGGGTATCCATACATAGGAAGTAATACTATGTTAAGCTAAGTGCTTCTTAAGTATGATTTATGGTTTTGTGATAAGATATATTTATAACTTTACTTATGCAATAGTGTTCTTAAAAACACAATGTCATAGTACTCAAAAGTACATACATAATAGTAGCTATATTACTTGTGTATATATATATAAAAGGATCATCACTTGAAGCCACAACACTCATATCTTTAGGCGGGTTCTAGGATGATTGGTAGATGGGCAAAAAGTCTAACCTTTTTGAGTGGCTACGTGTAGGCTCAAATCCAAGTCTTCAACTTGAAAAATGAGCACCTTACCATCACTCCAAACGATGGTCCCTATTACCTATGTATATATATGTGTTGTATTGGTTGAGAAGATTTTTTTTTCCTTATGAAAAATTAAATATTAGAATAAATCTTCTAGTGACGAGATGTCCCCGCCTCCTCTTGATTCATGACTAATTTGTATTATTTCTTGTGATAGGAAAACTCACCCTTCACATTATGATCAACAAAAATTATTTATCATGATTGTAAGCTCCCTCTTGCCATTGTGACCCCAACAACAATAACAACAATAAAGCATGATCAAAAAGGGCCCTTTTCGTTAGCTAGTTGGCCTCTCAACCAATTAAATGCATGTGCGCATGCACACACACAAGGTTCTAAGTTATTTGAAATAAGCTTCAATAATTACTTTATGATTTTTGAAGTAATACATCATCCCCATTACTTATTGATCATTCATAATTATAGAAATTTTGTAGATCGTTCATGTTGATATGTTTGTAATACTTGGTTTCATAAATACCAAATCCCCTCTTCTTTGGCATATCCAAATATATTTTATTTAATTAATGAATAAATACAAACTTTAGCTTATTTATGCCTTTACGTCATCAGCATAAGTGAACTTGGTACCTTTATCCCATCAACGTTGGTTAAGTAAAGTAATTCAATATGGATAGCTTTATACTTGACACCATAGTCATGCACATGTATTTTTATAATACCCCAAGTAACATGTGTCTTAGCATATACCCTAGGATCAAACTAGTGATTGACTTACACTTTGCAAGTCATATGCATGGGGCAAATTAAGAATTAGATTACCATAGTCATGCATAAATATTTTTATAATACCCCAAACAACATGGGTCTAAGCATATCTTTTAGGATCAAATTAATGGGGGTTGTTGGAATTAGAACTAGATGAATATAGATACCCCTAGACATCTAACTAACATGAAATTTTCCTAGAATTTAAGTAGGACCTTATAATTTAGTACCACCCATTGGTTTCAAACCCATAACTTAAGAGTTTCTAAATCGATAATCTTATCACTAGGATAATCAAACCAATGACTTACAACAATGAGGTGTTAGCCTAGTGATAAGGCTGTAAAATTTTAATTAGACCATATATCTTGAATTTAGCTATATTATAATTATTTTAGATTCCAAAGACACTCAAAGTGCAACTTAACACATGTTATAGATAACAAGTCACATGCATAAGCCAGAAATTCATAGGGTATTTTTCTTTTCCTGCAGTAACATCCCTATCATTACTTTTTTAACAAACTGAAAATTAAAATTATTTTTTTAAAAAATTAGAAATTAAAAATTTTTAAGCAGTCCAACAACTGAATGGTTACAAAGCCTCAATGTATCCTTTTTTTGACAAGGCAGGTAAACCTGAGCTGAGGGAACCATCTCTGTTAATGCTTCTGCACCGTTTGCCGGAAACGCGTCAGGATTTGAGTTTGTTTGGCACGACGTTCCCAGTCTAGAGATCTTTTTTCTTCCAAAGAACTTCCATCATGTTTTTTCCGTCCTTGAATGAAATGACTCAACATGGTGTTGCAGCAGGGTCGACATTAATCAATTTCCGGTTCTCTGGATTGACAGAAATCTGGTCCGATGAAAAGCCATGAATGCTCATGCAAGGCTCACTTCAGAAAGTCAGAGTAGTCAAACTCAGATTCCAGAAGCGGCAGCCATAGCCAGAGATGGAGACACAGACAGTGCAAAAAGCTCAGACGATGTTCATGCATGGAGGAACATTCAAAACCGCTGGATTTCGCGTCTGCGGAGCACGAATGGCGTACGGGAAGGCCAGCAGATTCACGCTCAAGTTATTCGCGCCGGACTGGGGAGCGCGCCGGGAATTCAGACGAATCTGCTTCAAATATACGCGCAATGCGGTGTTGCCGAAGACGCAATAAAACTGTTCGACGAAATTCGGTTTCCGGCATTGTTGCAGTGGAATCTGATCCTTGCGAGCTGTGTTGCTAACAAGAAATTCAGGCATGCAATTCAACTCTACCGCCGTATGATTATGCAGAGCAATAACGCCGTCGTTAAGCCCGATTCTTACACCTTTTGCTTCGTTCTGCGCGCAGCTGCACGCGAACGCGATCTTGAGCTGGGACGCAGCATTCACAGATCAATACCGCAGGATGAAATCAGGTTTAATCCCGTGGTCGCCAATGCCCTACTGGTTCTGTACACAAAGTGCGCGAGGATCGACGATGCGCGCCAGGTGTTCGACGAAATGCGCAACAAGAACGCGGTTTCGTGGAACATCATCATCGGAGGGCTTTCGCAGAGCGGCCAATGGAACGCTGCAGTAGAGATGTTCTGCGAGATGCAGAGACTAGGGTTTTGCCCGAATACGGTCACGTGGAACAGCGTAATTGCAGGATGCAGCCAAAACGGGAAGCACCGAGAAGCGCTTCTGTATCTGCGCCGAATGCGCGCTTCCGGCGCCGATCCGGTGTCCGTAACGCTCGTTAGCGCGTTGCCGGCTTGCGACCGGCTCCACCGCCTTGGCGCCGGCCGCGAGATTCATGCCTATGCTCTGCGTATGGCTCTGCTCGGGATCAAAAAGGATGATCCTCAATGTTTATCTTGCCCAGTGGAGTCCCGGATTGATCACGTGGAGCCTCAATGCTCATCTCACTCACGGGAGTGCCAGGATGATCGCATGCAGCCTCAATTCTCACCCACGGGAGTGCCAGGATGATCGCATGCAGCCTCAATGCTCATCCTTCCCAGCAGAGTCCAGAGATCACTTGGAGTCTCAATGCTCATCCTACCGGGTAGAGTCCAGAGATGATCACTTGGAGCCTCAATGCTCATTCTGCCCAGCTCCGAAGATGACCTCCATGCTCATCCTGCTGAGCCAACTCCGAAGATGATCACTTGGAGCCTCCATGCTCATCTTGCCAGGTGGAATCCCAGGGTAATCAAGTGGAGCCTCAATGCTTATCCGCCGAGTGCCAGGATTATCATTGAGAACCTCAATGCTCCTCGGGGGAGTGCCAGGATCATGGCGTGATCCTCAATGCTCACTGTGCCTAGCAGACTCCCAGGATCATCACCAGGAGTCTCCATGCTCATCTGGCCTGGCGTGGTCCTTGAAGAAACAATGGATAAGTAAAACCCTAACCTCTTTTCCGGTCTTTGCCTCAAGGTTGGAATCTATTGACTTGAGAAACAAGCATCTTACCATCTGCATGAATCTTAGCGGTAGTGAAATACTGCAAAACGCACTGATTTTTATGTACGCCAAGTGTGGTTGCCTGCAGGAAGCATTTAGGGTTTTCCTTCAGAACAGCGGCAGCAGCGTCCAGAGATGGAATTCTATCATCTCCGGATTCGTTGGATTAGGGCTTTTTAATGAGAGTATGAGATTGTTGCAGAAAATGGCCCTGGAACGAGGATTCAGGCCCAATTATGTGACTGTGATGAGCATTTTGCCGGCCGTTGGCCGACTGGCATTGTTGCGACAAGGAACCGAAATCCATGGATTCTTGCTCCGGAACGCGTTCCGCGGCCAGGTTTCCTTGGAAAACGCGGTTATCGACATGTACTGCAAATGTGGAAGCGTTGGGTACGCGCGCCTGGTTTTCGATCGAATGAGGGATAGGGATCTGCTTTCCTGGACTGGATTGATTGCAGGTTACGGCCTGCAGCGAATGGGTAGGGTTTCTGTAAATCTGTTCGAGAAAATGCTCAGAAGCGGTTTCGAACCAGACGGAATCGCTTTCGTGGCTGTGTTAAGCGCGTGCAGCCATTCCGGTCTCGTTTCTGAAGCTCGGCACTGGTTCAGCGTCATGCAGGAGGATTACTCTATTGTTCCTGCGATTGAGCACCATTCCTGCATGGTGGATCTTCTGGCTCGAGCAGGTCATCTGAATGAAGCAGAAGAGTATACTTACAGAATGGGAATTGAATGGAGTCCTGAGATTTGGTGCACGTTGCTTGCCTCGTGTCGTGTTCATTCAAATGTTGAAGTTGGCGAGAGAGCGGCGCAGAGGCTTTTCAGGCTGAGGCCCAAGAATTCTGGATTCTATGCGCTTATGTCCAATATTTACAGTGAAGGTCAGCGGTGGGATGATGTTGCTAAAGTGAGAAAGCCAATGAAGGATCAGGGTCTGCGCAAGTGCCCTGGTTGGTCTTTCATCGATATTGCGGGCAAGATTCATGAGTTCCGTGTGGCTGATACACGACACCCACAGTCTGATGCTATTTATGCAACCTTAAGCAAATTGAGTGTCCAGATGAAGGAACATGGGTATGTTCCGAATACCAGATTAGTGCTCCATGATTATGGGTAGGGAGGGAGACTGTCTGAATGGTTGGAGTTGGACCTGTTTTTGAGATAACTGAATATGGAAAGGATTTGATCGGGAGGAAGCGTTTCATTGCGTTATCGATTGAAGGGATGAGTTTCATGAGCTCTTCCTCCAGTGGTAAGGGTCATGGCCGGGTAATTTCAAGTTCAATTTTATTAAGCAGCTTTAGTAAAAAGAATTCTGAAACTAGTTTTGATAGATTCAAAGAGAATAGTTTCAAAGGAATTCTGAAACTAGTCCTAATAGATCCAAAGAGAACAGCTTCAAGAGACTGAAATAAAAATTTCAGTTTCAATCTTACAATTTAAGTATTATTACATGATTTTGAAATAATTTTAAGTAAATTGCAAACTGTAATTTTCTAATTTTTTTTCATTCACAGGTTTGGAAGAAAAATAGGCGTTCATCTTCAAAGTAAGAGAGTCTACAGATTCTTTCTTGGTCCAGAAAATTTTCACCGTTCTCCTTCACAGAAAATCTTTTGCCATTTAACAAATTCATCGACGAAGAATTTTTTTATTACTGTTTTTCTTCACAGAGAATCTTTTGCCATTTACTTGTCTTCATTCAGATACAATGAAATTCCATTCTTGCTGTATTGATTTGAGGTCCATTCTTGCTGTATTGATTTGAGTTTACCTCAGATGGAGAAAAAAAATGCTAAGTAACCTTTTCCTCTACCATTTTTTGAGCAAAGTTTTTTTTCCATCTTTCAAATTTTTAAGGCATTTTCATCGATAATTTTTCTGTATTGCAATGGAATAGTAGCCTTCTCCTCTACCATTTTTTGAGCAAAGTTTTTTCATTTTCTCCATGTTGTTTCAAACTTTTAAGGCATTTTGATTGATAATTTTTCTGTGATGCAATGGAAGATAATTTCCTTAATATTCCATTTTAAGCCACATTTTTCCTTGGTGTTTGATACACAAAGAACTTTCTTATACTAGCTTAGATATATATAGATATATCTCTATGAATTTACTGAGACTATCTTATAAATTAACATTATGTTTTACTGAAAAATTGAAAAATCTAATTTACTTTCTATTTTTATTTTTTACGCTAATTTCAAACTTCAAATTATCGTAACTACCTCCATTCCTGCGTTTTCTCCCTCTATAACATAATTTCTCTCCAAATCTCTCTGCATCTCAATCTGACCGATGATAGTAGCTCTAGGAGATAATTGAGCTTCAAAAGATAAAATTCTATGCAATTGCTCTCCACAAGGGTTATCAACTTCTTAGCTTATCTTAAACAATAGGCTCCTTAGAGGTATGCCACTTGGAACGATGGATTTTATTATGCTTTTCTCAAGGAAAGACATGAGTTGTGTTTTTTTATTCACACTTGGAAAAGTTGAAATACCGTGGTGTTGCCTCTTGTATAAAAACAAACAATGAAAATACACACCAAAATGTTCCTTAAGTTTGGCTGAATTTTGGTAAGTTTTGTATTCAATATTAAGAGGCAATATGTTATGGTTAAAAGTTGAGGTAATATATTAAATTTTACTTTTTAAATATTCTATTTAAATTATTAAAAAACTTATAAGCAATAAGATTTTAGGAGGGAAAACCCAAAAATCTCAATAACAAGGATGATATGCATGAAACAAAACTGTGACTACAAACATTAAGTTTTAATGTAATAATGAATTTAGGACATGCTTGAAAAATTATAAAAGAGAATACTTTGAAAAGATATCAATACAAAACTATATTTTATTGGAAAATATTAGACTTAAGTTGCATGATGAAAGATAAAGAGGAATATTTAAATTTAGGCATTTTCATATCTATGTGAACATTAGTAAAAGTAATATAATGTCATTTTAAAGAGTAGGGTAATGTGCAATATGAAGACCAAGTAAAATAACAACATAAGTTACATGGATGTCATTGGGAAATGGTCAAAATATATACATTTGAACTTGAATGGTTAGTCAAAAAATTTCAATTTTGGGAAAAAGTTAAATTTTATCATAGAAACAAATTTGACCTATTAAATTAAAGCATTTATAAATTCAAATGACATGGTTGTGTTACTCTTGCATAGGTTCCTCTAAAGCAATTGTAGTATTATTCTCAACATGGATCTTGATACTATTAGTCCTAATAGCGAAGTTGTAGAATAGTTTGTTTAAGATTATCTACAACAATCATCTATTGTAATAGATAATGCAATTCATGAAGGTTGTGTTCGTGGGTGTGGGTGTGGACAAGGTCGAGGACAACCATTGATCTTTGAGACTACAAGTCTAGAATTGATGAGCATAGAGGAGAGAAGATGATTTCATAAATGAGAATTAAAGTGACGTTAGCAAGAATGATAATCGATTACAACATTTAGGAGTATGATAGCAAAATTATTTATGCATTTTTAATATTTCGAAACATTGAAATTTTTGCATTTTACATCTCAAACTTTAACATTGTTGAATCTTATTGTGTTATTTACGTACTCAGATTCCAAACTTTTTTATAGGCTATATTCGTTTTAATTCTCTTACCACTTGAAAATTGATCCTTTGTAATAATCCACTGTATTGATAATAATAACATAAATAATCAACAAAAAATGTAGGTTATCATTATGTGTTCATACTCAAGTTTTGTATATATTTTTATTGAATAATTTATTTATGTTTCCAAACATTATTAACTATTGCAGCACATTGGAAATGCATCTATGCTTACTATTTAGCCTACATCCATGATAGAAATCGTAGACGTAGAAGAACAATTGCAACAAGATCACCAATAGGCATACAATTGTGAGAAAGAGTACCGAACAAGGCAACATCAATACAAGGAAGAATTATATGATCGAATGTATGAAGCTTCATATGTTGCTATTGTACCAACAATGGAAGTGCATTCTTTAGAAGTTGTTCAGTCTTTTCCAAACTTGCAAAAGACACTTCTAAAAATTGCTCAGGTGATACAAAATTTTAATACTATAGTTGTGATTTTTGCAAACATTAGATTTTGCAATGTTTGTAATAAAATGTATCTTGGCATATTATTGGATTCAATGAAAAGTAGATGTCTGATATACAATAAGTGTATTAATAAAAAGACAAAATATTATTGATGATTTTGCTCGTGAGATCAAATGATTTTTTGTCGAAAATAACATGGATTTAGAAACCCAACCACATATCCTAACCTATTGAATTAAGGTTGAAGAAATGTTAATTGCAAAAATCAATTCCATATTACAAATTACACAAGCCATTGGTGTACAATCTAAATATAATGATCACACAATTAGCTTTTCTCAGGATGTTATAGAGATTTTTAAGAGATTTAGTTTTAGAATTAAAGATATCTCTTTTTTGGTTTTGAGAAGAGTAGATCAAATGGGCATCAAGTATAATTTCGTTTTTAACAAGAGACGATTTTATAATGCTTTGCATTTTAAAAAAGAAAATGATTCATATTATCAGGATGTTCATATCAATATGTATGTATTAGATAATGTTGTTGATACCAGTGATGGTAATATCTTTCATAACATTGCTTATATTACATTGTCAGAAAAGGATGGAGAAATGAGATTACAATTTGAAGATTCATTGCTTCGATAAAGAAAACATCATTGGACATACATTGTCGAGTGCACAATGTCTTGCTATTGTAAGAAAGGAAATTGATTGGATAACAACATGATTTCATAATCCATCATTATAGGATTCAAATATTGTTCAATGGGCTTCTATGTTTGATTTTCTTATTAACATGATGGGGTTGTTTACGATGACATTTTCAACTCTTTTTCTTGAAGAAAAATGTAATTTTCTTAATTGAAGAGTTAAAAGATGTCAAATTGCATGAATATGCAAAACATTTCTACAAATATGGTAGATTTAAATGACACAAGCATTTGAGGTAAATATCATATCTTGATTTGTTTTTTATTTTCATTATTCTAATTTTTATTATTTTGACGCAATGATGTATGATTTATTCTTAGGTATTATATCTATAATGTTATTAGAAGACGATGGGCAATAGAATCTATTTCTATATTTTTTTAAGAAAATATTGTTGATGTACCATAGCTATTGAGAAACTACGTGAGCAATTGCATAATGCTTCATTGCATGTCATTGTTGATAATTTGATGCAATATCATACCTCCATTTGTATACATTGGCTTATTGGAGAAAATGTAAAGCAGAGCTAATTGACATGATGAATCAATTAAGAACACCTTCTATTTTTTTTACTTTAAGTGCAACAAATCTCTATTGACTTGAGTTGCATAATTTAATGGAAGGAGATTTACCTGAGAATTCATCAAAATTGATACAATGGAGGCAAATTAATATCATAGAAAATCCACATATAATTGCAAAGGTCATGCACTGTCGTCACATGGCCTTTCTAAAAACACTTTTGATGAAGAAATTCCAAGTTGTTGAGTACTGGATGCGATATGAGTGTCAACATCATAGATCTTCACATGTGCATGGTTTCCTATGAATACAAGGTGCTCTAAAGGTAGATGAACTTGACCAAAATGATCCTAGTGTCATAAGTAGGATAAAGGAATTTTTTGATTCAATTACAAATCCATGGAATCCAATTTTAAAAGATAAATGTGAACTTACATTATTTGGTTGCCCATTTGCTGTAAATTTTGGATTCCATGCATTTGTAATTGAATCAAAAAATTCTTTTGCCCTATGCATGATAGTTATCTTTGGAGCACTTTGTATCCATAAGAAATCATGCAAATGTGGAGATCTATAATGATGCCACTCATATTGCATCTATTCGTCAACAACTTGGAATTCCTTCATCAAAAGTGTTTTTAGAAAGGCCGTGTGATGACGGTGCACAAACTCTACAACTATATGTGGATTTTCTATACTATTGCTTTGCCTTCATCATTTCAGTTTTGATAAGTTCTCAGGTGGATCTCCTTTTATTAAATTATGCAACTCAAGCTAATAGAGATTTGCTGCATTGAGAGTAAACAAAATAGTAGGTGTTCCTAATTGATTCACTATGTCAAGTACCTTTGCTTTACATTTTCTTCAATAAGACGATGTATTTTGAATGAAGGTATCATATCGTATAAAATTATCAACAATGATATGCGATGGAGCATTATGTAATGACTCACGTAGTTCCTTAATAGTTATGGGTGCATCAACAATATTCTTTTTTAAAAATATAGAGATAGGTTCCATTGTCTATTGCCTTCTAATGATGTTATAAATATAATATGTAAAAATAAATCATACATCATGTGTCAAAGTTAAAAAAAAGGAATAATGAAAATAAAAAACAAATTGAAAAATGATATTTACTTGAAATGCTTGTGCCATTCAAATCTACCATCTTTTGTAGCGAATAAGATGTTTTGCATATTCATGTAGTTTGACATCTTTAGTTTTTTGATCAAGAAAATTACATTTTCCTTCAGTAAAAAGAATTGGAAATGCCATCATAAACAACCCCATTATGTTAAACTCATTAATAGGAGAATTAGATATGGAAGGCCATTGAGCAACATCTGAATCCTATAATAATAGATTATGACACCATGATTTTATCCTATCAATTTTCTTTCTTACAATGCCACGATGCTATGCAATTGATGATGTATGTCAACTAATGTTTTCTTCATTTGTGTGAAGCAATGGATCTTCAAACTGTAATCTCATTTCTCCATCCTTTTCTAACAATGCAATAGAAGGAATTTTATGAAAGATATTAACATCACCGGTATCAACATCATTTAATGTGCATATTGATCTTGACAACCTAATAGTACAGGTCATTTTCCTTCTTAAAAAGCAAGGCATCATAAACTTGTCTCTTGTTAACAATGAAATTATCCTCAATGTCCATTTGATATGCTCTTTTCAAAACCAAATAAGGAATATCTTTAATTTTAAGTGAAAGTCTCATGGAAACCTTTGTAACATCACAAGGAAAACTAATTGTGTGACCTATATACCTAAATTGTCCACCAATTGCATGTGTAACTTGCAATATGAGATTGATTTTTTTATTCAACATTTCTCTAACCTTAGTTAAATAGGCTGGGACATATGTTTGGGTTCATGATCCATGTTATTTTTTTACAGAAAATCATTTGATCTCACGATCAAAATTGTCCATAATATTTTTTTTTCATTAATACACCTATTACATGTCATATCTTTATTTCCTATTGAATTTAATGATATGCCAAAATACATTTCATTGCAGACATTGCAAGATCTGGTGTTTGCAAAAGTCATAATTGCTGTATTAAAATTTTGTATTACCCAAGCAATTTTTGTAGGTGCCTTTTCCAAGTTTGGAAAAGAATGAATAACTTAAGGCACTTGCATTTGATCATATGATTTTTCCTCATGTTAACATTACATTGTTCAATGCTGACTCTCGATGGTGTGCATGTTGATGATCTTATTGCAATTGTTCTTTTACGTTTATGATTTCTAGCATGAATGTAAGCTGAAGAACAGGTGTAGATGCATTTCCAGTGTGCTATAACAATTAATAATGTTAGGAAATTGATGAGCGGTGAAGTACCCCTATGCTCAACCATACGAATATAAGCATTTCATGCACGATGTGATCGAATTCCAAGGACTAAGTGCTTATGCGTCTTTGTGGAACAAGAATGGGTTGGTTAATCGTTGTCTTCCCAAACTTACTTGTATGTCACAATTGTATGGTTAAGTAAGCTTGAGGCATAAAATTTTTATATCTTTTATGTTTTTATGTCTTGTGCTAATAGGGAAGGAGAGAGATAACTAAGTGACTAATTTAACTTAACTACTCATTAACTAAGTTCTAACTAATCCTAACATTAGCATCCGTTCCCACTTGCCGTACACATCCTGAACTAGTGCAACATTGTTGGGATTACCAAACACTAATTGTTACTAGGTTACCAAGTGTTACACACATACTCGAAGCGGTTGTACTGAGTGTGCTTACTTAGGAGAAAGAATCATTAATTAACTAAGAAAGTATTTAATAATAGTAATTAACATTAATTAATCTATTCTGGATGTTGCAAGGTTTATCATAAAGTTCGTTTTTATTGCTGTACACAAGGTGTGCTCAGGTACACAATGCTTGAATAAAGATTCGTTCACTTTATGACTCCTACTGCGGGCATACAGAAATAATTCTAACTCTGAGAGGGAGAAAAGGCAAGAGTTTGGCTAAGGGACTAACTATCTATTCAAAACCAAGGGTGCCTGTCTCTTATTTATAGGCAAGAAGGCAGGTTCCGATATCGGGTATCCGACATCACATGGTAGGCTCTGATATCACAGACCCAATATCGTGGTTTATCAGAAATGCAAATAAATTATTCAATAAAAATATATATGAACTTGAGTATGAGTAGATAATGATAACTTGCATATTTTTGCTGTTGTATTATTATTATTAATATAGTAGATGAATTTCCAAGTGAGAGAAGATTAGAAACAAATACAACCTACAAAAAGTTTGGAATGTGAGTACGTAAATAACACAATAAGATTTATGAACATTAAAGTTACAGATATAAAATGCAAAAAATTCATTATTTTGAAACATTAAAAAAGCATAAATAATTATGCTATCATATTTTTAAATCTAGTTGAATTTGTTGATGTCAATTTGACTCTCAATTTTGATTTTGTCTTATCTTCGTTGTGCTCATTGATTTTGGATTTGTAGTCTCTGCAATCCATGGTCATTCTTGACCTCATCCACACCCATGGGCATTGCCACAACCTCCATGAATTGTATTATTGATTGCAATAGATGGTTGTTGTAGATGATCTTGAATAGATTGCCCTACGGCTTTGCTATTGGAACTAATAGTAGTGGGATCTATGTTGAGAACAATACTGCAATTGCAATTGCAATTGCTTTAGAGAGTAACACAACCATGTCATTTGAATTTATAAAAGCTTTGATTGAAGAAGTCAAATTTATTTCTTTGATAAAATTGAATTTTTTCGCCTAACTATTTAGGTTCAAATATAAATATTTTGGTAATTTCCCAATGACATCCATGTAACTTGTGTTGTTTTTTGACTTAGTTTTCATATTGCACATAGATAATGTTATATTACTTTTTCACGTAGATATGAAAATGCCTAAATTCAAATATTTCACTTTATCATCTTTAATAATGTAGTTTAAGTTGATGTGAACATTAGTATTTAAAATTATAATTGTTTCATTTGGTATTTAAAATTAGTTAGCATAACTAAGAAACCAAATTCGGATTTTCCTTTTTGTTTGAAATTAGCATAAAGAAAAAATGAAATTAGAATTTTCCATTTCTTTGAAAAATAATAAAAAATTTACTATGGAATGGAAAAAATGGTTGCCCAAGAGCATGGACGGAAAACAATGCATGTACATCGAGCTAAGTAGGTGGTGGTTGCTGTAATACCGCATGCCCACGCAGGGTGGGTCCACATGAGATTGAGGCGCTTTCCTGCCTCAATCTCATGCCCACGTCGGGCCCACAGGAGATTGTAGAGTAAATGCAGAGCGGAAAAATACATAGAAATGCGAAAATGCAAAAAGCTTCCTCGAAATGTCTGTCTGCAAAGATTTCGAAACCCTACGCCAAGCGATCCGAAATTGTGCCGCGTTTGTTCATGTATAGGTTCCTGCACAGGTGAGGCCAATCGAGATCGTCGTAGAGGGAATAATAGAAATCGAAATCGTCCGTCAGTTGCAAAAATTAAGTACGGTAAGATACGATGATTCTGCAAAGATTTCCTTTGCTTTGCTTTAGATATCCTGCATTTTTTCCCAGGATTTGTAAAGCAAACGGAGTTTCTGTGTCTTACCTCGGCAGCGTGTCTGCTGGGCTGGCTCCAAACCCTGCACTGCAGAATCCACACGCAGACGCACAGAAGTTGTTGGCTTCTATTTTTTACGGTCGCCAATGCTGATTTTTTCTTTGTCTTTTAACTGTACTTTTTTGTGATTTATTTTGCCGAGATTATATAAATTTAGAAATATGGAGTCAGGCCTCTCATCCCATCACTGTTCTACCAAATGGATTGGTCTCTCGGCCAAAAAAAAACATTTCATATAACTTGTATGTATAACCTGCGAACCAATAAGTAGCATTAACTTGAAGGGAATCAAGTTATACTGCAATTCATTTGTAGAAACCATTTTTGCACTTCTATTTTCCTTCAATACGAGTAGCCGACTCATTATGTTGATGATTTATTTTCTGATCAAACGACATTCCTCATGCGTTTAGTAGAAACATAATTTTGTTCCATGTGTCGCTGATAGAACATCCTAGGACCTAGACAGTCTCCACAGCATTCTTCAAATTCCACAAACTATAATGTTACCCCACAACCATAATGTTGGTTGTTTGAACATGGATTTTTTAAGGTTTTCACAAGTGAAGAAGCAGCACAGAAAATGCTACTACGCATGTGAATTACTTACCCACTATCAAATTTGATGCTGCAGGTAAAGGCAGGCTGGCCGTGCTCGCTAATGTTAATGTTCATGCAGTCTACAATCCCGTCAAAAAAAATGAAGAGTAGTATCGTACAAGGCTGAATCCATAAACACACTACAAAATTATTGCATTTCTTGATTTTGTAAGAGTTTCAACCTATTGTACAATGCTGAATCCATAAATGCACTGCAAAATTATTGCATTTCTTGATTTCATACCTGAGACCCACTAATCATCTTATTATCAGACTGAAATTATGCAAAAATTACAACTACAATGGTGCAGAGGGGTCAATATTAACTTGTATCAAACATGAGAGTTCTAATTCAAAAGAAAAGTAGTTCATTTTATTAGATAATCAAAATGTCCTTTTTGCAACTAAGTATTCTTAAATTGTTTTAGGTGAGAGGCTAACTAATTGGTATCACTAAATAATTTTGGTCAACAACCCAAAGACCATGAAATAATATTCCAGCCATGACACTCCATAGAGCCTATCTATAATGTTAAATAAAATTTCATCATAATACTCAAGGTTATGATATTGTTGGCCAAATTATAGATATGTATTCTAAACACATAACTAAACTACCATTTCCTCTAGAATGCTTTAGGAGTCTTTTATGTAATGCTTGGGAAGCCCATTGGTAACTCTAAATAATATTCTCTCCATACCAGTGTAGGGGTTGCTTAATGTGACCTTGAAAAATTATTTTCATTCGTCGAAAAAAAGTTAGGATATCGAGTAAGATAGAATTAAAATAATGTTTTGAAAAATCAAAAAAAAAGTTAACTATTAGTACAGAGAATAATCACAATTCTAACAACATTTGCATCTCTTTTAAGGTAGTAATAGAAAGCTTTGTTGAAATACCAACTTTTGTAGGGTAGGAATATCCAATAGAAAATAACGATATAGATTGTCAAACAAATTATTTACTCTAGTTGACCTTATGTCAAGATTTTTTGCCATTAGCATTATGTCACTTCTTTATATAACGTTTAACCTTTGAGTTAACAGTATTTTTGTCAAATGAAAAATGTTTGGATAGATCAATATTTCCTCCAAAAAAAAATATTCATAGAAGTTTCTATCTTCTCTGGTTTCTTCTTTGTCATCATTTGCAGTAACTTGATTATTCAAATCTTCAACTTCAATATATTTTTTCTTTTCATTAGTATCTTTTTTATTGAGCAAAGAGTAAAAACATTAAACAAATGTCCTTTATGATGACAAAAGGTACATGAATTAGGAAGATTATAATATGTGATTGGTTGAATTTGAGTCTTTTTACTTGTAATACTAATTACTTTTTACAATTAAGAAGATTAATCTTAATAAAAAAAGGTCTATGAAAACCAAATGGTGTGGAAATAGATTATGTATACTTAAATAGGACCAAGAAGACTAACAATTTCTTGTTAAGCTTTTTGCGAAATCAGTGGAAGATTAAATAACTTGACAAAACATGAAACTCTAAAATATTATTTAGATTTGACATCAAAACTTGGAGTCTTGTTATGAACGATCAACACTATATGTTTATATATAAATGATCCTAGGGCATGTTACACCATTGCCTAGCTCAATAAGTAGAAAACAATGAGGATAATATTTGGCCTAAATAACTTGAATGTCATGTTTTTACATTACATCATTTTAACTATGGAGTGGAACTTTGATTACAAGGAAGGTAATGCAAAATTTGGATGAATATATATCATGATCAACTACCAATAACTCCTATATATCATCAAAGAGAATAAAATTGTGTCTTACTTGCATCAACATTAGTGAAAGAAGATGTCTCAATTTTTTTCTCACCAACTTGTACATATGTATTATCCAAATTAACCAAAATTTCTACATCAATAGAAGATGTAGAAATTTTGACATCAATCGAAGAAATTAAAGGTAAATCTACTTCAATTATGAGGAAGGTAATGCAAAATTTGCATGCATACATATTGTATTGACCTAAATCGTCAGTGTTAGGCTGGAAGGAAAACAAACACCAAAAGATCGTTAGACAGGCACAACTGACCCTGCCTTCACCTGAGGGCAAGCTGGAAAAAGGAAATGAAGGCAAAGTGCCTTGGATGGTCTGCACGCAAATCAACCAAGGACTTCCTCGAGCGTAAACTACAGCTTGCACTCGGGATATTGTAATTGATGTTCGAAATGTAAGCAGTGACACACGAAATGCAAATAGAACGTATACAGAACTAGTATTGTAAACAAAGCATAAATTGAATTTAAAATAGAGAAAAAATATAATGGCTGGCAAAATGAACTGTATTGTATTGCTTAGAAAGGATGTGCACCGGTCAAAGTGTAGCTGCATGTGTAGATGGCAAGTCAAGTGCCAAGCCCTAGGGTGATGTGTTTCAGAAGTGCTTAGATGCTAAGAGTCAAGTGTGCCTAAGCGCCCAAGGATTGTTGGTCTGAGATTCCTAAGCCGTCAACCTTCAAAATTGCCAACCCTGTTTATGTGAATTGATAGGGTATTTATAGGGTTCGACTGGGCTCGGGTGTGGAATTCATGGATGGAATCAACGGTTGAGAAATGAGAGGAAAATGGATCAAGTGACACATGTTCGATGGACAACTGTGTGTGAGTTGGACACGTGTAAGCAAACTATGTTCTTGACTAGGTGCATTGTATCTTACAGCGTGTGTTGGCTTACTTAAGCTAGCTTACGCTCATGGAAGCAGATACAATTTGGAGTGTAAGAGCTTGGCCAGCTCACAAATGATGAAAATTTACAATGAAAATGACAATTTACAACAAGAGAGATTGGCTCTGGATTGCTTGAAAATTCTCAGTCCCTAAATTGATTGCTGCAGGATGTCTATTTGAGTGGTTTTGTGGCTGTTCTAGGAATCTCTATTTCATCATAACTTCCAACATGAGTTGATTTTATCTTAGCCTATCCTTAGCATGTGTTTGGCATGCTTTCGTTCGAACGTGATCAGTACTCACACTGCACTCACGCTGCCGACGTGACCTCAACGTACGTAAGCTAAAAATGACATATTTTTCACCAAATATTGATCTTTGAAGCCTATTTCTTGAGTACAACAATTGTCTAACTGTGGTTGACCTTGCGAGTGATCTACAAGTCAAAAATTGAGCTTGATGTGCCTTGTTTTGAACCATTTTAGTAACTCAAGCTGGACTCACGTTGCCAGCGTGAGTGCAACGTGACCACAACGTGAGCTACAAAAACTCTTAAAATCTAGAATTTTGGAGGCTAGAACTTGAAGTTGTCGACAATGGACCCTGAGGATGACTTGCACCTTGGAAGTCCAATCATTTTGACTTAGTTTTGAGGCTTTCAGAGTTGGTCACGCTATACCCATGTTGCCAGTGTGACCTTAGCATGACCACAATGTGAGTGAGAAAATTTGCACCATTTGACCTAAAATTTGAATTGCTGAATGCTAAAATTCGAACTAGATATAACAGTGACCCTTGAGAATGCCTAGCACCCTCAATTGAACCACCTTTGACTTGATTCTGAAGTCGTCAGAGTTGCTCATGCTGAGAACAAGCTAACTTGAGAAACTAAGCATGAGCAAGCTGAGCGTGAGTTCCATGCCTTAGTCAAATTTTGCTTTCCAAAAGCTAAAAGGACTATGGGTTGTTCTCATTTCAAAGTGTTAGGCTGAAATTAGTGGTATTTCATTGGCCCCTCTTTGTTGATGTATGGAGGAATCCACCCGAGAAGCATCGACAAAGAAGTGCAAAACACCATGAACAACCAAGTACCAAGCATTAACCGTCGGCCCTTGGCTGGACGTCATCGCACTATGTTCAAAAGTACATGGGATTGGGGAAATGTAGTTCAAGATGCAAGGGGATTGATTATAACCAGGGGAAGTCAGAAGTTGATCAAGGGTTATAATTACTGTTGGAGTTGTGGGAGAGGAATGGTCTCACGCAAATGAGCTATATCTTTGATCCTTGTCGGTAGTCGGTGTTTAGCAGACTCAGAGCCAAGACATAGAAAGTACATTCTTTGGAGAAATGGGACTCTTGTAGAGTGTTTACGGGGCCCGTTGTAAACAACGAAAGCCACGCAATGATGTGCAACATGATCATTTAAGACACGAGTGTAACTATTTTCCAAGACAATTGCCTTCTTGCCTGGGGATTGTATGAGAATAGCCAATAGTCTTTGGTCTATAATGTCAACAGGGTCAAGAAGACCTTTTCCGCGTATTTTGCTCTTTGACCTTTTTGTTCTTTTTCTTTTTGTTTGTTTCTTCTTTTATTTTATTTTTGTTTTTATTTTCTCTTTTTTGTTTTCCTTTTGGTTTATTTTTGGCCATTTTGAAAGAGCTTGTTTTCAGTGCTGTGCTCATGCTCATGCGTTTGCATTTGTATCATATACCATGTACTATGTTTTGCATTGTAATTGCTTAGAGAATCACAGTTTGCAATAGTGTATCAAGAGCTTTGGAATGAGTAGAATGTGTCCAAGGGTATAACTGGATAAGATAAAGGGGAGCATGATGAGGAGTAGGGAATGTATCAGGAATTAGGAATGTACTTATGAATGGATTGATTAACCCAGTTGTGAGCATCAGGAAGAATGTGATACCTTGTCGTCATGATGAAGTGCATCTATGCACAAACGCCTTAGGTGTGTCATCTTGCAAACAAAACTCCAAAAGGATAAGAAAATCACAAATGACATGGTTAACTAAGTACTTTAAACTTGAAAACAGACAAGGAGATGGAGCCACTGCGTGTAATTTTAAAGCAGACAAAATCATAAACAACATCAACTTCATTAGGGTCTATGAGACAAATTACGCAACAAGTCTTTGTGGAATAGGTACAGCCAATTGTAGCAACATGTCTTTTCAAGTATTGCTTGGTTGTCGATGATGTCGCCAGTTTATAGTCTTAGCGGATTATTGTGGGTTAGTTTCACATCATAACCCCTTGGACGGTGCCAGTTTAGTGTCATAAAAGATGGTGCATTGCTAGTTTATAGTCATAGTGGACTATGAAGAGGCAAACCAATTTGTAGTCTTAGTGGACTTTGGATGCTAGTTTCACATCATGGTGGACAAATGTGGCAGTTTAGTGTCCTACTAGATGGAGCTTTGTGGTGTCATTTTACTATCATGACTTTAGGACATTTCTGTGGTGCCAGTTTCAAGTCATAGCCCCAGGACTGTTTTATGGTATTAGTTTTAGGTCATGATGCCAAGACCATTCTATGGTATTAGTTTTAGGTCGTGATGCCAAGATCATTCTATGGTATCAGTTTTAGGTCGTAATGCCATGACTTGTACGTACCTCAAGTTCATCAGACATAGTACCGTTTTAGGTATAGGTGATTTGTATGATTAGCGAACTTGTTCCTGTCCATGTCAGCAAGTTTGAATGCTTCGTTATTGTACGCTTTGGTGACTAACTAAGGCCTTTCCCAGTTGGCTGAGAATTTATTTGGGTTTTCACAGATAGCCTTAAGGACTAAGTCTCCTTCTTTAATCAGGCGTTTATGTAGATTGTGTTTGTGTCATTGCTGTTGTTGTTTCTGGTACCACTCGATTTGATCACGTGTTTGCACCCGTTCTTCCTCCATTGAGTTGAGGTCAACAATGCACAGTTCATTTTTTTGACTTTCATTGAGAACGCCCGAGAGAGCTATCCGCAATGAGGAAACTTGCAATTCTAAAGGTAAAATAGCTTCAGATCCATACACAAGACTATATGGAGTTTTACTTGTAGATGTTCGATGTGTCGTTCTATACACCCACAATGTGTAGATTAATTGTTTGTGCCATTGTCTCTTACTCTGATTTAACATCTTTTTGAGCATTGTGATGACAGTTTTGTTTGTAGCCTCTACTTGACCATTGCTCTATGGATAGTAAGGTGACGAGAATGCATGTTTAATGCCTAGGCTTTCATAGAAGCTTTTAGTATCTACACTGCTGAACTGTGGTCCATTGTCAGTAACGATGGTCATCGGAACACCAAAATGTGTCACGATGTTCTCTATTATGAAAGTGCAAATGTGTTTTGAAGTGGTCTTCCTAAGGGAAATAGCTTCTACCCATTTCATGAAATATTCAGTTGCTGTGATAATGAAGCTATGTCCTACAAAGCATGATGGTGTTATTAGTCCAATTAAGTCTAATCCCCATCTTTGGAATGACCATGTGATTTGTGTTATGTGCAATTTGTTAGCTGGCACATGTATTAGGTTATCATGCCTTTGGCAAATGTCACATGTCCTGACCTTGGAGATGCAATCGTACTCTATGTGTGGCCAGTAGTAGGCCAAATGCCTAATCTTTGTTGCCATTGCTTTGGGTGCTATGTGCCCTTCATGGACTTGTTCTACATAGGATTCATGGACTTGTTCTACAATCATTTGACCATCGATGCTACTATGCACATCAACATAATGCCTTCATAGGATTTACGACACAAGGTGTCTCCTATTAACGCATATTGCCAAGAGCATTTTTGCACGACGTCCTTTTGAGTGTTTGTCAAGTGTTGTGGAGGTTTGCCTCGTAGAAGGTACTTTTTTATGCCATCATACCATTCTATTGCGTGTGTTGTGGTAATGGATGATATAGGCATTTCATCGAGAGTGTCAGTTATAGGTTTGGCATAATTTGTTATAGAACTAGGCATCGCATGGAACATTTCGGGTGTCATGTTTAGGGCTAGTGTAGCAAGTGCATCGGCAATAGTATTTTCGTTTCTAGGAACATGCTGTATATCCGCTTCTACTAATTGCCTCAACAGATGTTTGGTTAAATCACAATATAGTTGCAAATGGAGAGCTTTACATGCATAAACCTTTGTGACTTGATTAATGACTAGCTATGAATCACCTTGAACTACAAGACGTGTGATTTTCAAAGTCAATCTGCTTGAAGACCTCTAAGAAGACCTTCGTATTCTGCCACGTTATTGGTACAAGGAAAGGTTAACTGGTAGGTGAAGGGTTGGATTTCTCCTGAGGGGTATGTTAAAACGACCGCAACACTTCCTCCTTGGGAAGTTGAAGCTCCATCGAAATAGAGGATTGCCTCGTAGTTATTGGGCACGATGTCTATACTGTTAATATTCTCATTGGGGAATTCAGGGTTAATTATTGCTTGATCATGTGTTGGCAAGATGATTAATTATGTGACTATTACTTGACATTTTGTGGAAGATTGAGCAACATAGTGTAGGTCAAACTTTGTGATCATTGCTTTCCACCTAGCTATCATACTTGACTCGTAGATGTTGTTAGTGATGGTACGGAGTACATTATTCTTGCAAATGATGTAAACCTGATTACAGAAGAGATAATGCCTTCATTTCTTCAAGGAGAAGATGAGGGCAAGGCATGATTTCTCTACATCATTGTATCATTGTTCATAAGCAATTAAAGCATGGCTTAGGTAATATACAGGGATCTCGACTCCATCTTTATGTTTTTCACAAAGCATCGATGCAATGGAAGAATCGGAAGTTGCAAGGTAGATGTAGAAGGGTTTATCGCCTTATGGGGGATAAACTGTTGGTAGTTGAGCTAACTCTTGTTTTATGTTCTCGAATGCCTCCTGGCATTGTTGAGTCCATTGGAAATGCACATTCTTTCATAATAGGTGTTGCATGGGTCTCAACTTATCTGTCAATCTCTTGATAAAGTGTCTAATGAATTGCAGTCTACCTTGGAGACCATGTAGTTTAGTAAGGTTTTTTGGTGGTTGCATGTTAGTTATTGCCTTAACCTTATTAGTGTCTACCCATATCCCTGTTTCAGAGACTATGAAACCAAGCATTTTGTCAGTTTTGACACCAAAGACACACTTCTTTGGATTGAGTCTAAGGTCATATTTGAGACAACATTTAAGCACTAGGTCTAGATCTTTTGCGTGTTTCTCGGTTTCTTTAGATTTAACCATGATGTCATCAACATAATCATTGAGCAAATTGAGCATGTAATCACTAAATATATATGTCATTGCTCATTGATATGTAGCTCTCGCATTTTAAAGACCAAATGGCATCATCATATAGCAGAATGTGCCCCAAGGTGTCATAAAGGTTGTTCTGAGTTGATATTCCGGGTTGATTCTTATTTGGTTGTATCCTGAAAATCCATCCATAAAGGATAATAGTGCATGCCCAAAAATTATGTCTATAAGTTGATCAATGCTAGGTAGCAGGAAGTCATCCTTTATAGTGGCTATGTTGAGATCACGGAAGTCAATGCATATGCATATACTACCATTCTTCTTAGGGACTACAACAATGTTTAATACCCAGTCGGAATAGTCAATTGCCTGGATGAAATTGACTTGGTAGGGCTTTGTGATTTTAGTCCGAATTGCTAACACCACCTAAGGTCTAACCTTTTGTTCCTTTTGCTTTACTGGTTTGACTTTCTCATCAAGGATGATATTGTGTTAGATGACTCAGGGGTCTAATTGTGGCATATCGGTATATGACCATGCAAATGTTTTTATGTTATCTTTCAGCACTTGAGTGATGTCATTGACAAGTTGTGAGTCCAGTAGGGTGCTTAATTTCAATGTTCTAGCTTCACCATTGGATATAGTAATGGGAACTTCAACAAGAGGGTCTTCAGTGATATTATCGGCCTCTAGATCTAACGTCTTAGTCACATTTTTAGGCCAGTCTGATGTTTCCTGAGTGGAAGCTATTAAATTAGTATAAGTAAATGGGTCTAGATCCAAGGATTCTAGATTGATTGCTATTTTTATCTCCCTGTATGGTCCACTGAGAGACAATGTTGAAAAAAAATTCTTGGTGGCCATGTGCTCGCTCCTGCCAATTTAAACCAGAAGCGAAGTGAGTGACATTCCCTTGATGAAGGATTTACTAAATGTAAATGAGTATAGGGTAATTAAACTATGTTCTGATGAAACCACAGAACATAGCGATAGTCATGGCAGTTTTAGGCTATACCAGGCTAGTAATATTCATGTTAACTTGCCATTTTGAATGAGTATATGCAGCATTTTTGATTTTTTAAGTTTTTGTGTGAACAATAAGTTTATGAGGCTTTAAAATTTTCTAGATTTTTAAATATTTATATATATATGTATATTTTTTTTTCATGTTGATTTTTAAACTTTCTCCCCTTCGTTATATAAATTTTTAATATTTTGGCCTCATCTCTAGGGTCTAGAATAATGAGGAATACTATGCAAGCATGAAATAAAGATGACACAAATAATAACATGCAAATAAATTTAAACATGAAACATGGTATATGTAAATAATTAAGAGAAAATAAAATAAAATAAAATAAATTAAGAATGGATATTAGGGGTTAGAAAAGGGGGTTTTGAGATATAAGGGCATCATTTGTGCTAGTGTGAGTTCTTGGACACTCGAACTGCAATGTGAGCTAGGGAGTGCAGCGTGAGCTACAACATGAGTTACCATGAAGGGCAAAGGAAAAACAAGCTAAGGCAAAGGGAAGAGGCAAGAAAATCTGGCGTTCATGGAGGAGAGTGAAGAGCTACTCCATCGTCTCCTCCAGGCTAGGATTCCAGCATGGAATGAAACTTTGCATAGGTAGATTTGTTTCCTCTTTTTTTTCTTATTTCCAGTGTTTGTAAACAACGTTAGCTAGGGGAGAATTTCTATCGCCTCAATTTTGGATCATTTCGGGATTCAGGACTTATTTATGGGGTTTGGGGCTTGCTGTTTTTGATTTTTTGTGGGATCATCTAGGGCGTGATCGGTTCAGGGCTTGATTGGGGCATGAGTTGAGTGCTTAGTGTGAGTGGAGTGCCCTAGCATGAGTGGCCTAGGAAATGTGCAAGGCATGAGTGCCTAGGGGATGCACAAGGTATGTGCAAGTACATGTGTTGCAGGGTGCCCAGGGCAAGCTGTAGCGTGATCTTTCTAGGACAACATGATTGCCAGCATGAATGTAGGCTAGGAAGGCTAGCATGAGTGTGGGCCAAGAAGGCTAGCATTGTAGGGGAAGGTCTTTTTTTTCTGGCAGCATGAGTTGTGTTGCAAGGAAGGCCTATTTTTTTTGGCAACATGACTACCAGGTCCTGGGCAGCATCAATTTTTCTTGTGCAGCGTAACTACCAGGGTCCTGGGCAGCGTCAATTTTTCTTGTGCAGTGTGACTACAAGGGTCCTGGGCAACGTGAGTACAAGGTTCTCTAGGCAGCATGAGCTGAAGGTTTCTTAGTGTGAGTTGGAATGTAGGGAACTCAGCGTGAGTGCGGTGGGAGATAGGCAGTGTGAGTTTGCTAGGAACAAGCCCCAGCGAGCGTTCCTGCAACGTGAGTTGCTGGGAACATGCCCCAATGTGAGCTAAAACATGAAGATGTGCATTGTTTGCTGGGATGTTCATTACTTGCTGGTTTCATGTTTATACCATTTATTATTCTCATGAGATCAATGATTTAAACCTTGTTTCAGTGTGTTCATGTTCTGTACTTGTGTGTGGATTTACTATGAAATAGATTTCAATGTACCCCAGTGAGCATCAAATACACTGAATATATGTTAATGTCCTTGTCTTGTGGGATGAATCTATGTATTTAAATTTTGTTTATGTGTGTTTTTGGTTTATGTGATTTTGCCCTATTATTAGCACTTAGACCCTTTACTTACCTAATGTTTTGGCTATATGCAGGGGACCTAAATCTTTCCTCCTTGTGTGAGCTTGTTGGTGTACTTGCTTGGTTTGGCCCCTTTGGGCCGAACACACCTCCTTATGACATGCGCATTGGGCCTCATGTGATATGGTTCTATCATGGTGTTGGTTTATTTTTGTCATTCATCCTACAAAATTTCAGTATGGTTATATGATCTCACTTAAGTGAATAATTGGCTTGTGATATCATTGAGAAAATGTTGCCTGGGTCTACACAAGGCATTCTTGCCTTCATTACTGATATAGATGAGGGACTGTTAAAGGAGGTCCCCCTCAAGGATCCTAGATCTACTTGTCCCTTGACACGTGTGTGGGAGCTGCCTACTTGTAGTCATTATAATAGTAGCAACACACTTTTCCTAGCCTTTCATGTGCACACTCTATTCCAGAACCCACCTGAGATAGTATATAGGGTGGATAGGTATGCCCTCTTATGCCTTGCTTAAATTTTGATTCTTTTAAAATTATATCATTATCTATACATTAATATTCTATTTTCTATGCAGGCCTCATTTTGACGAGAATGGGATGCACGATGATGATGGTGGGCTTGCCTTAGCACGCACAGTGTTAGAAACATTCATGGCGGGCTCCATTCTTCATGCTGCAGTACTGGACCAGACAAAAGTGGCTATTATTGACTACCATAGGTAGTTTTCGAGGACTTTTGAGCACTGCTAAGTTTGTATCTGGTTACATGAGGATTGGTTTTCTAGTGGCCCAATTTTTCCTCAGAGAATTGATCCTACACCTACCTTGCCTATGCCATTTATTGATGGTAAATGACCACACCCTAGACTCCATTTTCTTTTTGTTGCATCATCATGTACTATGTTTTTAGTCCTTCATTCTATGTTTTCTTTTTTACAGTAGCCATCCCCTCTAATGAAGTTACCATTATTACAGGGTGTACTGACGCCACCCTTTTTATGAAATATGGGGAGGTAGAGCAGTCACAACAATGGTTGCAGAAGAAAGCTCCTAAGTTGATCATCAGCCACCGTACCTGGGCAGGTTTGATGGACTTGTTCACAGCTTTGATTCCTAGTATTCCGGCTACTGAGATGATCACCATTGTTGATTCTTTTAGTGATGATGCTTCCCATTTTAACACGCGGGTTCGAGGAGTCAAGGTATCTTTCCACATGACCCCTGAGTTCCTTTTTGATCTTTTTGGCATGCCCTTGAATGGTGCTAGGGTGACCATAGATAAAGCAACTAAAGAAGGCTAGGTCACAAAAGAGCTTGAGGAGTGGTTAGGCATGTCTTAGGGTCCTAGAGGCTTTGCCATGCGAGATGATACTTGATCAATGAAGATGAACTTCTTGTATCCCCTCTTCTGGGCACGGGCATTTCCCAAATCTCTTTCTCAAGGAAGAAACCTTGGGATTGAGTTTGCACATGTCATATGTGCAATTTTAGAGACAAGCATGTGCTATAACTGGGCACAATTTCTTGGATTTGGTTTTCATGGAGAGATTGTTAAGTTACGTTCAAACATCCATGCCAAATCCCATTGCACATTTGCTTTTTTTCATAGGGTACCTACATAGGTTTACTGAATTCCTAGTAGTTTATGGTGATAATAGTTATATTTTGAGGGATCGTTCACAACTGTCTCGCCCTTGGATTTGCCATTTATTTAGAACCACTAGATCTCAGGACCCACTGAAAGGTATCGAAGAATCAGTATCAGTTACTACTAGAGGTGCCTCTAGCCATTCCCATCATTCCTGTGATAGCTTGGGATTGGAACTATCTAGGCTGCACATGTCTGTTAAAGGAGATGAATGGTTGATTCGTGAGACCTTTGGGAAGTCTAAGGCGAAGGTAAAGAGGGATGAACGCCCAAGGGAGCTTGCTCTAGATGTGAGACCACCAAGTGCAAAGAAGATCCATTTTGTACTGACAGTGGAGGGTATGTATTTTATTTTATTGTTTTATATATTTATTATTTTTATTACATTTTAGCTTATATGTTATATATGCTATGTTATACTAACACTAAGATTCTGGTATTATCAGAGGAAAGTCCTGAGAGGGAGAGAGAAGTTTTGGCCCTGATGGTTGATCCTGAAGTGGTTGTCATGGGGCTAGAGGAAGAAGCAAAAGAAAGGGAAGAAGCAATTGAAGAACTTCTTGTCTCACAAGAAGAAGATGTAATAAGCATCATGGGGATGAGGCTTGCAGAAGCTTTGGATGCACTTAGGCATTCAAGTGATGAAAGAGGTATCTTCGATGGATCTTTGTAGCTTGGTGATCTACCCAAGCTGACAAGCAAAGGCCTTTTTGGTATGTTCCTTTTAGCTCAACCCACATTTTGTACCCTTTTACTTTTGTGTGCTATTTTTTTTGATTATCTTGATTATCTCTAGCATCAGAGGTAGATGTTGAGATTTCTGAGGCACATACATCCCAAGCAGAGGTGTCAGGATCATAGATTCTGATTGAGGTGACCTACCCTACTTGTCCCACATCAACTGATTAGCTAAGGCCATGGCCTGAGATGCCTAGCAAAATGGACTTTTTTACGGGCATCGTTAATGATGTGGTTGCTCACCTACAACAAGCTCATCTAGAACTAGGTATGTGTATATTATGTGTCATGCTAAGTGTCTAGGTTCATTGTGTTTCTTTGCATTCATTTTTGATTATAGTTGATTTATGTATGTGGTACTTACACCTATAGGTGCCAGGCTTTAGTGGGATCCTTCTGAGGCTACTCATATTGATGCCGTCCCCAAATTGCTAGGGAATATTGAGGAAGTCCCTAGGAAGTTTTACGATGTAGTTTCTAGTTGTGTTGTACAAAATACTAAGTTGCTCTAGACTTGTAGGCATTCTGTTGAGTATCTATGGGATGAGGTTCACTCATTGAAGGAGGAACTAGCAAAGGAGAGAGAGGAGAAGAGGGATCTCCAATCCCGTTATGATTTTGCTATTGCTAGGCTATTTGGTGATTGTACTTGACACACATCTGAAATCACCTATGCACGTTACTGGATAGTTTTGAACAGCAAAGTGCAGGCCACATGAGATTTAGCTGAGCAAAGGGCACAGATGAATTTGTTGAACATGAAATGTCACAATTGGAAATCCTTTGTTGCCAAAGTACGTAAATGGATCCAAGATTAAAAAGATCACATTGATATAAGAAATGGTTAAAGGAGGAGTCAGTTGAACATCGATGGACTAGGTTTGTGGCCTGCTTATGATAAGTTCACCGAGTGCACCAAGGTGGAGGGATCTCCTGAGAGAACCATTACCACCGCTTCCGAGAAGGCTTCGACAGGCATGTTCTCTCTTGAGCACCCCACTTGGACCTTGGTGGACAAAGGTAAAACCTTGGTTGGTATTGATCTTGGCCTAAAGGAGGATTGGGCAAATGTGCCCGAGGAGGAGATTCTATGACATTTGGAGGCCAGCCTAAGGCCTTCCTCACTTGTGAGTGTTTTATTATGGCATTTATTTTTGTATGGTTTTGTTGTTTTCATTGTTAGTGTTACTGTTTTTCTTAGTTTTGCATTCATAATTTGCTTTATTACTCTGACCTATTTTTTGTTTTTTGCTCTGTTATAGGGACATGTTAATGATGGAGCTAGCCCCAGTGGAGCGAGAACGGATGATGAAGAGGATCTTGGGGACCAGCCCCCTCCATGAGCTTATTGTTAACTGAGCTTTAGCTATTAAATGTTTTGGATTTTTTGGATGTTTGATGGAAATATATGGTTGACAAATGTAATAATATGGATCTAATTATGGCATAATGTGTTGAAATTTTATTACCTTATTGACATATCATTTTTTTTATTTTATATGTTTTCTCTTTTTATTTTTTTCTCATGTATTATCATGAACATATGCATGTAGCTAAATGTAAAATGAGGGAACAAAATGTAAATCCAATATTTTTAAAAGAGGAAAGTAATGGGAAGGTATGAAATGAAATTATAACTTGTAAGTTGAGCTCTAGTTTAAAGCCATTTCGGGCTGTGTAAATTAGTTTAAAGTCATGATGGACTGTCACATTTATAGTAAGGAAAGAAGGATCACTAGTTTTAGGCCATAGTGGGTTGAAAGTAATAACAATTTTAGGGAGCTTAAGAAGGGACCGACCATTTCTGACTATGGCTAGCTTAACATCATTGTGGACGTTCGTTGGCAATTTAATGTTGTGTCGGATGGTTGGTAGTTTAACATCATTTCAGATGGTTGGTGATAGTTTTCCCTAACCATTAAGTTGCCTTTTAATCCGTCGTAGTTTGATGTGAGGGGTAGGGCATGTAGGCATGATCTTATACTCACCTTCCCCTTCACTAGTGATGTCAAAGGGTAATTCTGACCAAGAGATGTCAGTGGGAATGGCTCCTATGTTTGTGTTGTTCAGTGCTTCCTCAGTTTTAGTAGGATCATGAGTTAATGTTGGGTTCATGTCTTGAAGTATACTCATGGTTCCTTGATTAGGCTTAGAAAACTTAATTTCTGACCCTTGATCCATTCCTGAGTGCGAGGAAGTAAGTGATGTTGTCATATTCCCATGTATGATGATCTCACCGTCCTCATAAGGTAGGAGGATCTCTTGATGGATTGGTGAGGATACAGCTCCAAGTTGAGCTAGTCAAGGACGTCCTAAAATTAGATTGAACCCCAACATTTTATCAACCACCACGAATTCAGTTGATGTGGGGAATTGGTCCCCTGCTATGAAATCCAAGGTAATCATACCTTTCACCACAATACAGGAACCACTGAAGGATTTTAAGAAAGAAGTTGTTGTGGGCTATATTTGTTCAGTAAGTCCTAGTTTTTTGATGATGGGAAAAGGTATTATGTTTGTCGCCGCACTGTCATCAACATGCATCCTCTGTATCTTGAAATGATTGACTTGTATCGTTATGGCTGTGGTGACTTCTCTCGTTTTCTCATCTAGCTTAATGTCATTAGCACAAAACTCTAGGGATGTGTTCTTTGATTCCTGAGGCTATGGGGACAATACTACATACATGGATGGCTCATTTGCAGGAAGGTACTTACTAACAGGAATCAACATCAACATTCGCACGAGAGCTTCCCGATGTACTGGTGAAGTCATCACTAGGTCATACAGGCTTAAGGAAGTATTCTTTTGTTTCAAGGCTTATATAATCTAGGTCAACGTGCTTGCTGGGTCTTTACCATTTGGGGCACCCTTGTTTGTGAAGACTTGGTCCATTTGACCTAGCATTCATATTTCTCGTGGAGGAATTTTTATGTTGGTAGATGAGGATGCTGGGTTTGGGATGCGACCTGTGACATTATCCTTGTTTTGATGACTCGTGCTAGGCTTATTAGTGGACGGAACCATGGGAACAATGTTTAGCGGTATGGGCTTTGATGGTCCTAATTTGGGCTCATGATGTTCTCTTTCCAAGTGCTCTCTTGTTAGCCTATCGGCAAGATGTTCTCGTAGGGGTTACGGGGGAACGGAAGTGGGTTGTGTGTCAAGGTGTTTTGGCATCCAGATCACAAAGGGAGTGGGTTGATTTTTGGATGGTGTGGTTGTTGTTGCAACAGAAGGAGGTATGTGGACAACGAATGGCTTTTGTGATGTAGGGGATTTGCATATGATGAAAGGGGTTTGAGGAGATGTTAGGATAGGTGTATTTTTTGAGGGCCTGTGAATCACAAAAGGTTCTCGCGGGACGTCCTATTCATTCTTCACATGGATAGTGTTGATCACATATGGTGCATCATTGGTATTGAGAGGATCTTTATAGACTTCCATGGGTTGGTTTTGGGGCCTTACTGGGTTTGCCTCATCAAATACTATTTGACCCCTATCAATCATGCATTGTATGTCCTATTTTAAGGTGAAACAATAATCAGTTCTGTGCCCACACTATTGGTGGTATTCACAAAACCTATTCAACTTAAAGTCTCTTGGAATGGGGGGTTTATTAGCTGTTGCTAAAGTTGGGTTCTTGGCTATCTCACAAAATAAATCATGCTTTTGAGATGCCGTAGGAGACATTTTTTTATGTTTAATTAATCCAACCTTTAGAAGTTGATCAAGGAATTGTGAAGACTTCATAGGCAAGGGTGTATATTGAGTGGGGTCTTTTCTTTCGAATGTACGAGCATGATCCATGTTGGTGTTTCTATTTGAAGAAGATTTGAGTGTAGGCATGGGTGTGTTTCTTTCATGGCCAGTTGGAGCAATAGGTTGTTTTCCTTTCTATCCTGGATGATTAGGTCGGGTTGTCTCTGCCATTGCTGCTACCGTCGTTTTGGATTTATCTTTATCTTTCCTTGTATGTTGGCTCCTAAAGGTCGAGTAAGATGGGTCATTACTTGTTTGTGCCGCCTCTTCTATGTTCTTAATTTGCACAAATGCTTGAATTAAGGTACGGGCATTCAAATAATAAAGTTTTGATTTAATAAAGTCATTCATGGCCACTTTAAGGATGGTAAGTAGATATGTTTCAAGGATGGGCTCATGAAGTTCATTCAAGGCTACACTCCACCTTTGGATAAATTTATGTACTAGCTCTAATGGCACTTATTTAATCTAAATCAAGCTATCCAGCATGGCTTTGGGCTTTAGATTGTATTTGAAACAAGTAACGAACTAATGTAACAAATCCTCCATAGAGGATATGGAGTTATGGGGTAGAGGTTAGTACCAGTCTAAGGCTTTTCCTATTAAGGACATAGCAAACATATGCATAATTACATGAGGCCATGCCTGAAGCAATAGACATTCTGTTTGAAATGTTACTAGGTGGGTGTTTGGATCTCCCTCTCCATTGTACTTGGTTAGCTGGGGTAATAAGACTCCCTTTGGCAAGGTTAACGGTGGAACTGAGGGGTTGATTGGATTATCTTGATAGAAGTCCAATACCTTAATTTCCTTAGTGTTCATAGTGTTAAGGTGCCTTATCTCCTCTGTTAATGAGTGCATCATTTTCTTTGTGTCTTCCCACTCTTGGGTGGTAGGTAGACCAGTGGGTTGAGTGGGTTGTGGTTGATAATAATTTGATTTTTGCATCATTTGTGGAAGGAGAAGTTGCTGGACTATCATTTGTTTAGGTGGAGCAACATTCAGAGCTAAGCCTGCAGGGTGTGGTATGCTGTAATGAGTAGATTGGTTTTGCTGAACAGCTAGTGGAACCCACTGTCCAGCCACATGTTGTGAGGTGAAACCCTGAACATGTTGGGTTGAAGTAATCAATGGTGCTCCCTGGATTTGCACTTGCGGTATGTAATGGGTGGACATGGAAGTTGGTATAATCGATGGCATCCCAATTACTTGAGGTTGAAAAGTCGATCTTGCATTAGTTTGGGGAGGGGGTTGTTGGGACTGTACATGCGGAGGTATGATGGAAGTGGACGTATTAGATTGAATGTTGAGCTTGGAGAATATGGGAATGGAGGTGGGTACTTCCTGTAGAGAAGCCAGTGGTTGAGCGTTCGCAGATGAAGGTGAAAGTATGGTCTCTTCCAGGAAGGGTTGGAATAATAAGTTTGTATGGGCATGGGGATTGACGGTATGGTACAAATCCCCATGCTCAGATTGGGCTGCAAAGTCATCTTCCTCATATCCACTCTGAGGCTCTATTAGAGGTGGTTGTAAGGCTTGAATTCTTGCCATGAGAAGTTGGGATATGATTCTATGATGATGTTTAGAAAGAAGGATTATATCAAATGATGAGGGGATAAACTCACGACCTCCTTTGTAAATAAGTTCATAGTTTTGTTTCTCTTCTCTCTCTACACTATCAATAGGTAGGTTGGCCTAAATCTTCACACAAATAAATTTATATTGTTCCAGTGTGAGGGTTGCATAAGCAGGGTCTTTGCCCTATAGCCTAAGTGACTGGCACATAGGGACTTGAGGGTTTATCTGTTCGATAATAGTTAGGGGTTCTGTAGCAGTCATTGGGTTCAAGGTTTCAGCCCCAAAGTCAAAGATCAACAGTGTCATCGTGTTGACCTGGGAGGATTCCATAGTGAGCATGAATAAACTAGTGTGGATGAGTTGAGCATGAGTAACTGACAACGTGAGTAAACCGATAGTGTGATCAAGCTGATAGTGTGAGCAAGCTAACAGCGTGAGTGCCTAACAGCATGAGTAGCTGACAACGTGAGTAACTGATAATGTGAGCAAGCTGACAATGTGAGTGCCTGATAACATGAGTAGCTAATAGTGTGAGTAATTGATAACATGAGAAAGCTGACAGCATGAGTGCCTGACAGCGTGAATAGCTGACATCGTGAGTAACTGATAACGTGAGCAAGCTAATAGCGTGAGTAGCTGATAGTGTGAGTAACTAAGAGCATGTGGTATTTGGGGATAGGGTGAGTAAGTCAAGCTGAGCATGCATAAGCTAGCTTGACAAGCTGGGCAAGTGGTGAGAGAAATTCACTGTGATTGGTGGATGGTGGTGGTAGGGGCGTTACTTGGCAGACTACCTATGAAGTGTCTCGTTTAACTAGCGTGTGTATGCTGTTTGGGTTCTAGTGGTGGAGTTGCAGAGTTTAAAGTGCTCGCTGCAACATAAGAGTTTTGTAGGCTCGTAGTCTTGATTAATGTAATAATTTTTGCAGGTAATGCCCTCCTTCTAGTACCAATTTACTATATTGACCTAAACCATTGGTGTTAGGTTGGAAGAAAAACAAACACTGAAAGAGTGTCAGACATGCATAGTTGACCCTACCTTTGCCTGAGGGCAAATTGGAAAAAGGAAATGAAGGTAGAGTTCCTTGGATGGTCTGCATGCAAATCAACCAAGGACATCCCCAAGCATAAACTACGACTTGCATTGGGGTTATTGTAACTAATGTTCGAAATGTAAACAGTGACACAAAAAATGCAAACAGAACGTATATAGAACTAGTATTGTAAACAAAGCATAAACTAAATTTAAAATAGAGAAAAAAATATAATGGCTGGCAAAATGAACTATATTGTATTGCTTAGAAAGAATGTGCATGGGTCAAAGTATAGCTACATGTGTAGATGACAAATCAAGCGCCAAGCCCCAGGGTGATGTGTTTTAGAAGTGCTTGGATGCTAGGAGTCAAGTGTGCACGAGCACCCAAGGATTACTGGTCTGAGTTTCCTAAGACATCAACCTTCAAAATTGTCCACCCTATTTATGTGAATTGACAGCGTATTTATAGGGATCAGCTGGGCTTGGGTGTGAAATTCATGGATGGAATCAACGGCTAAGAAATGAAAGGAAAATGGATCAAGTGACACGTGTTCGATGGACAACTATGTATGAGTTGGACATGTGTAAGTAAGCTACGTTCTTGACCAGGTGCATTGTATCTTATAGTGTGTGTTGGCTTACTCAAGCTAGCCTACGCTAATGGAAGTAGATACAATTTGGAGTGTAAGAGCTTGGCCAGCTTACAAATGATGAAAATTTACAATGAAAATGACAATTTACAACAAGAGAGATTGGCTCTGGCTCACTTGAAACTTCTTGGTCCCTAAATTGACTACTACAGGATGTTGATTTGAGTGTTTTTGTGGCTATTCGAGGAATCTCTATTTCATCAGAGCTTCCAGCGTGAGTTGATTTTGTCTTGGCATGTCCTCAGCGTGTGTTTGGCATGCTTTCGCCTGAGTGTGATCAGTACTTACGCTGCACTCACACTGCACTCATGCTACCGACGTGACCTCAGCGTGCATAAGCTAAAAATGACATATTTTGCATCAAATCTTGATCTTTGAAGCCTGTTTCTTGAGTACAGCAATTGTCTGACTATGGTTGACCTTGAGAGTGATTGGCAAGTGAAAAATTGAGCTTGATGTGCATTGTTGTGAACCATTTTGGTAACACACGTTGGACTCATGTTGCCAGTGTGAGTGTAGCGTGACCACAACGTGAGCTAAAAAAACTCCTAAAATCTAAAATTCTGGAGGCTAGAACTTGAAGTTGTCAACAATGAACCCTAAGGATGACTTGCACCTTGGAAGTTAGATCATTTCAACTCAGTTTTGAGGCTTTCAAAGTTGGTCATGCTTTACTCACACTGCCAGTGTGACCTCAGCGTGACTACAACATGAGTGAGAAAATTTGCACCATTTGACCTAAAATTTGAATTCTTGAATGTTGAAATTTGAACTAGACATAACAGTGACCCTTGAGAATGCCTAGCACCCTCAGATTAAACCAACTCTGACTTGATTCTGAAGTCGTCGGAGTTGCTCACGCTGAGGACAAGCTAGCTTAGGAAACTAAGTGTGAGCAAGCTGGCTTGAGCAATGTAGGCATGAGTTCCATGCCTTAGTCAAATTTTGCTTCCCAAAAGCTAAAAGGGCTATGTGTTGTTCCCATTTCAAAGTGTTAGGCCAAAATTACTGGTGTTTCACATATCATGATGCAATATCAACTATCAGTGACTCCTATACATCATTAAGAAAAATAAAATTAGGTGTATTATTTGTATGAATATTAGTAAAAGAAAATGTTTTAAATTTTTGCTTATGAATTTGTAAATATGCATTATTAGAATTAATGGAAATTTGTACATAGAATTTTAGCATCACTTGATGAAATTGAAGGTAAATCTACTTTGATTATGAGGAAGGAAACACAAAATTTGACTAAATACATTTTTGAATGAATACCTATCATGATGTAATATTAGCTATCAATGACTCGTATACATCATCAAGGAGAACAAAATCAAATGTCTTGCTTACATCAACATTAGTAGAACATGTCTTAAATTTTTTTTCACCAACTTGTTTTGGTTGAGAGGCCAACTCATCTCATAGGATTGGGGGGGGGGGGGGGGGGAGTGGATTTGTTGCCCTCCACATAATGCACCATGTTTAGGGGAGCCAAAGAGGTATTGCAGGGGAGACGAATCTGAAAAGTTAAAAAGCCAAAGAGTCACTACAAGGGAGCTAAATCTCTATTCAATTAATGCCTCCTGACCCTTGGGCTCTGCATTTGTCTCTTTGTATTTCTTCACGTGCATGCACCACATGCAAGGGAGCCAAAGAGTCACTACAAGGGAGCTGAATCTCTATTCAATTGATGCCCTCGACCCTTGGGCTCTCCATTCATCTTTTCATATTCTCTTATGTGCATGCATCATGTGCAGGGAAGCCAAAGAGTCATTGGAAGGGAGCCAAATTTTTTTATCAGGTAAGATATATAGTAATTGATGAAATGAGTTTTGTGGGAGGAAGATTATTATAATGCATTGATAGATGACTAAGAGAAATTTTTTTAGAATATCACAATGAAGTTTTTAGAGGAAGATTAGTTATATTGATAGGTGATTTAGGTCAACTTCCTCCTGTGCTTGATGTTGTACCTTATGCATCCAAAAATCTAGATATTATAGGGGTTTGGGAATCATTTGATACATCTGTTGTTTTAGATGCAATTTTTTGTTAGTCTGGGAATGATCCTCAACAACAAAGATTTAGGAAAGTATTGATGCATATCAAAGAAGGAAAAAGCCATGATGAAGATTAAAATTTATTGGCTACTCGAATGAATCTTCCATCCACTTTAAGTGGATTAGATGGTTTTGAAGAATTAATGCACTTATATGATACAAAGTATAAAGTCCATTCACACAATAAGAAGATGTTGTGAACAATGCAGAGACTTGTTGCATTGTGTGTAGCAGATAGAGATAATGATGCATATTAGAATCTTAGATGATGACAGTGATGATATAGACTGATCTCTACTAATATGTGAAGGTGCAAGGGTAATGCTCACCGTTAACCTTTGGCCAAAAGCAAGATTGGTGAATGGTGCACTTGGCACAATTCATAGTATTATGTATCCTCAAGGTAAATAGCCACCTGCATTACCATCATATGTTATTGTTTATTTTGACTCCTACATTGGATGTGCATTTGATAATGGTAATTCTCATCATGTGCCAATTATACTTGTGGTCTGAGGAGCATCTTGTCAGATATCATTACGGTTGGCATGGGCCATGACTATTCATAAATCTCAAGGAATGACACTAGATAAGGCTACTATTGACATTGGTTCAAGAGAAGTTACAGGTCTAAAATTTGTTGCATTATCTAGAGTCAAGACCATTGCGTGGATATAGGCACCTTGTTGAACCATGAAAAATCTTTATGCTTATTATTTTTCCTACATTTTATTTCTTGAGTGTTTTATTATTATTCTTAGCATTTTTTGCATAATTCAGTTGTTTGATCTCAGATCATAATCCGTGGACAAGGAAATGTGATTATGTTAGTAATTGGTTAAAGTTAGGGATCTTTGTCTTCCCACGTGAGCAAGTAAAATCTAGGTGCATGGTTTAACTCACTATGAGGTATTTGATCACTGATGTTGTGTTAGCCATGTCTCCTATCTATGATGGTAAAGTGTGGAAATAATTCTAAGTCTAAGGAAAAACATAAAATAATCTTCTCTAGGCTAGTGTAATGAGTATCTGTTCTTGCCTTATCGTACACACCTTGGGCTCATGTAACTGTTACTAGGATTACCAAGTTAGTTCACTACTAAGCAAGTCAGGTGAAACCACTACTGAGTTAGCAAAATAATACAGTTAATGCTTGAAACCAGTCATACTCATTCTGCTTTACTAATGAACAAAGAAAGTAAAGTACTCAAAATATAAATGGTTAAGCTAAGGAAACATTAAAAACTATGCTAAGTAAAATAGTAAAGCTAAGTGGATATTGTAATGATGAAAAGCAATCTCTATATTTATTTCTGTCATGAACTATGCCCAAGTACACTTCACTTGAATAAAGATTCCATACAATTGCTCAACATCACATTGTGGGCATTCACTTTATTGCTAAGGTACGAAATTAAATTACAAGAGTTTGAGTACAAGTTAACTGAATTGTGTGTCAGACCATGGCGCCTAAGTGTCATATTTATAGGCAAGCATGTGTCCCACAATATCAGATATCCAATGTCGTAGCTAGGTCTTTGATATTGGATATGTGATATCATGGCCTTGATATAGGATGCTCGATATTATAGCCTATGTAAAATGCATTTTATCATACCCCCATGACTAACTGAAAATTCATCTTTGAGTTAAAACAAAATGAGGATAGAGTTCCTTACAAAATTTGGGACGTAGATTTACATGACTGATTGACTATATACATGAATTTTTATGTTGCAATGGTGTGTTACAAAAATGACACAAGACATGACATGAAAAATTTTAACAAAAAAAAAAAACAAAAAACAAAATCTGGATGAAGATTGATGCAGCCTAGGTAGTTCTTGGTGGTGGTGGCTCCTCCATCAGTTGCTTCCCCTTGTTGTCAATCTTCTAAAAGTTATATATGTTTAGAAGTGCTTGAAGCTTTTCTTACTTCATTCTTGGATCATGTATTATCCATGCTTATTGTGCAATGCGTGATGGAGTGGGTATATCCCATGGACACAACAACTGTGGGAACATTTGATAGGCTTTAACGTACCAAGGCATGAATTGCCTCCTCTCTTTTTCAAAAGCTATGACCTTTTCTCTTAATTCATGATAATTTGACAATCTCCTAGCTATCTTTATTGCTACATATTTTTTCTGGTAGCTAGTCTTTATTGCTTCTAATTTAGAATTTACCAATTGAAGTTTCTGTAAACCATCTTTACGATTTACAAACTCTTTTTTGTATTAGGCATATGTGGTTGCTACTTGCTATTCTTGTTCATTTTTGGGCCTACCTGCTGTTAACATGGCCAATTTAGTGTAATGAAGGTTGGCTAACCTTATGTACTCTTTTAGATCCTCAATCTACAAGTCTTTACTCTTGACTTCTACTTAGTGAACATGGGCATAACTATCCAAGATGGGTTGCTAGTTAGGATTCTATGCTAAATTGATATTGATTTTGACCTTCACCATCTAGATTTCTTTCTTATTGATCTGCTTGTACATGCCCACTTAGTCATGGAAGTGTTCTTTGAGCCTCTCATGTTTCTTTGCCTCATTTTGCCATGAGCTTATTTCAATGGTTGATTTTTGGCGAATGGCCCATACCTCCTCCGTTGAGAGGGTTTTATTTTCTTGTGCAAGGTGGCTCATGTCTTGGCTGACCCTCACTAGTTGTTCTCTTAATTGGTGAATGCTTTCCTCTAGGATATTCTTCTATTTTTCAACAATGGTCAACCACATATTTTCTATAGTGAGTTGTTTATTTTCTTGTTGGGCTACAGTTAGTGCCTTAGTATGTATATACGTTTGGGCTTCTGCTATTAAGGCATTTCACATTGCCTTCTCCTTCTGATTCTCCATATGTTTGTTCTACTTAATACGGTGGTTCATCTACTCTATCTTGAATTGTTCCATCTAGTCAAATGTAATGAATTAAGTTGGGTCTCTACATTTGACCCTTAGGGTCACAAGTTCTTCTTGTAGTTCAAGAAGTTTTGCTTCTACATGCTTCACCCTGGTCTTTGCCATGACCAATTTACCTTGAGTAGTAATCAATTCTGACTACACTGTAGTGACATTACTTGGGATGTCAAAAAGTATTGTCATCACTTATCCAGTTTGCACTAGTCATTTGATCACATCTTTGTGGTCTACAGGAGTCATTGAGGTTTTAGCTAACATTTGAGCATCTCTTACTCTAGTTGGATTTACCAGTGGCACAATAGGTATGTTGAAAGAGTCTTTAATGTGATTAGTGATCACCTCTACTACACCCACTACATCTTGGTGCTGCATTACCACAATTGTGGCTCCTTCTCTTGTCTCTAGCACCACTTGGAACGATGTAGCGTTCTTAGAGATCGGTTGTGATCATTGGTCTCCTCCTCCTAATTGTAATGACATTTTTCCACTCCTAGGATTTGCTAAAGCTATGGGTTGAATGACACTGTTGATAACTTTTTAATGACTGTCCTCCTTTCTTATTCCCCAACTAATAATCTTTGTAATTTATTGTAGATGACTCATTGACGATCTATAATCCTATGGCAGCGATGGTGGAACTTGTTGTTGCTGTTACCTACCACCAGGACTTACTTGCTATTGTTGTTTGGTTTGTGTGGTTTCTCTAGTGCTAGTTTGTTCCTTACCTTGGTCTTTCTTGGGTGGTGCTAATTTGAGAAATTTAACATATGAAGCATTCTAGGCCTTCCTGGGAATGTTGTTGGTATATCTTAGGATTCTAGCTCATCTGCACAGCTTCTTGATAAGGCAAGAAAATGAAAGTGTTAGATTCCCTATCTTCCTTTCTTCAAACTACCTTTGGATCTCCATAAATTAGAGTTGTGCGATGTTGGTATTGTATTTTTCCATTAGGATGACACTTCCTCTGGCTGCATAGGTGGATGACCTATTTAATCCTTTTGTTGTAAAAAAGTAATATGTGTCAATTTTGAAGTAAATCATTTTCTCCAGACTCATTGTATCCCTTATCTTCTTTGCCATATGCATGTTTCAACCACATTTTTTTAGTAATGTGTTACCCTTGCCCCTTCATTGGATATGTTTAGAGTTGCAACTATCACCTTGATTGAGTATGACACAGAGATTTCTCTAATGCTGACATGGTGCATTCTTCTTTATTATGCTAGAATTGATAGGTTTTCCCAGGGTACCATTCACCGCTATTTGAAAGGATGGGCCATAACAGTAATACATGGAGTTGCATCTTTACCGCTTTTGGAACAAATTCCATGAATGGGCCAAAGTTCATTTCCACAATGACTATGGTAAGGATTAATTTTTCTTGGATAGCTTGGAGGAATTCTTGTGACAATGTGAGGCATTGTCCTTGTACTAGTGGTTCTACTGCCTCTCCTTGGGCTGTCTATATGGTGGTAGGAGTTTCCTAATGAATGCTAAAGGATTAGGCTTCCTGCTCTGCATGTTCTAGTTTTTGTCCTCCTGTTCAACATCTACGTTGGCCTCTTGGTCTGTTACTTGTGGCCTGTGAGGGTCCTCCTTGTGCTCCTCTCTTTGGGGCCATCTACAATTAATTAAGGATTTAGAATTAATAAGGTGTTCTCATTTATTGTTAATGATCCTATACATTACCCATGCCCTTAGTTACATTAAGTTCTTAGTTCATAATGATTGTAGAGTTAGCGAATTTTCAGAAAGTTACTCCATAAGTGTTACTTTCATTATAATCCCTCACAATGGTCTAATTTTTTCTTATTCATGACTTGTAATGATGGTTATGGTTCCTTGAGAGAATTATTCAAGTGTTTTGGCATTAATATGATTGATATTTATTAACAATTTTCAATTTTTTTATACTTACCCTTAAAATACCATACGGGCATTAGGATTTTTTGAAAAATTGGCTCAAATTTTCCTCACTAGCACCCCCAGGACTAAGAAGAGCACTTTGGGGTCAAATAGATTTGAAAATTACAAAAATTAGAGTGATAATGTGTAAGTTATGGCTTGGTGAAGCTAAGATGTTAGAGTTGGAATCAGAGAAGAAAAGTTGAAAAATATTCCTTAGGTGCAAATGTGAGAAATGAAAAATTTGGCTAAGTGTCCGCCTATTTATACTTTTTGTTGGATTTGATATCAGGGATCCGATATCAGGGTAGCTCAAATATTGGAGAGGCCAAGAATTTTCCATTTTCAATGAGCTTTGAAGATGGAAAATGAATCCTCTTGATTTTTTGGAAGGTTTGAAGTGTATTTAGAGGGTCTTGAATGATGGTTGATGCATATTTCTTCAAAAATTTGGCATGGATAGTGTGTAAAGAAGGAATCTCAATATGAAAGTTCATGAAGTTTTGATGAGATGGGTAATGTATTCTTTGGTATAGAATGGAGTCATGTGATGTAAAGGGAAGTTTTGATGAACATTTATTGCTCTTGGAAGATTCAAGATGATGTGCAATTGTTGGACAAGTATAAGATACAATAGTTATATAAGTGGGTCTTCCCCAAAGCAAGCTCCAAACCCTTAATGCCCTTGTATAACCACGCCTAACAGTATCATTAGGCACTTAAAGAGTTGAATGTAACACATACCTATTAAGGAAAATACACATGTTAGTGCCACCAAATGAGGAAAATGACTCTATGTTACACAAAAGCACAAGTTATGATTATTTAAACAATGAGATGAGATGGACTTAGAAGGGACTGCAAATATTGAGACGTGAGGTATCTTACCATAGGCATAATGAATTCTTATGTTTTATTAATGGTTAAAGTACAACACAAAATAGGATTTCTGATTTTTAGCATGTAATGTTACTCTATTTTTAGCATGTAATCGTTACTCTATTTTTGGCATGTAACTGTTACTTTATTTTTAGCATGTAACCATTACTTTATTTTTTGAAGATGGGACTCTATAAATTCTCATCCTGCACTTGTTGCTCAAATCACATTTTATCATTGCTTCTATAAACATACTGAAGAGGGATGAGATTCCCCAAAAATGTTTTATGTAGTAGCTTTGATTGTATGTTTTTTTGAGCCTAAACCCTAAAAATAGGCATTGGCTGCACTCGTAGTAGCATTGGCAACACTGAGGGTTTGGCAAATGTGGTGTCACTAGGGGTTTTTACAGGAAGATGGGTGGAGTAGCGTCAAGTACATAGTGTGGTCAAGGTAGGTGATGCAGAGCATGGTGGTAGTAAGTAATGATGATGCACGCAGTAGGATGGTAGTGACGGTTAGGGTTTGATGTTGCTGACGAACAAGGGTTTCACTGTTTCACAGTAGTGTAGCAAGAGTAAAAATAGTAGAATGCAATGATGGGGAGCATGGCAGCAAAAAGTGCACATGTGAGACAAGTAGTGTGGCAAGGACAATGATAGCAGGCATAGAGCACTAGCGATGTGGGCTAGGATAGCGTCGACATACTAGCCACTAAGCAGAAACAATAATGCATGTGATGAGATGCAGCAAGATGTAGTGACAATGGATGTAGTTGTGGCATGAAGGTAGGTGACAACAATGGCAATGGCAGGTGACGATGATAGTAGGCAAGCACATAGCAAGGGTTTCATTGTTTCAGCAAAATAGTGGCAGCTACAGGATGCACAAAGGATTTTACTATTCCAAGTTAGCTATAGGATGTAGCAAGGATAGTTGGCAATAGTGGGATGTTCCCTACCGTTATGTTTTAGGATGACTCTTCCACCATTTCCATTGGAGTCCATGATCCCAAGATGCCAAACTCGACATTTTTACTTGATACTAGTAGATTTATGTTATCTACCTATTATTAAAATAGTTATTTTTAAAAATTTGTGAAGTATAAATAAGACTTCAAATTATAACTTGAGGGGCACCATTTGGACATTTTTTAGCATCTTTTGTACAACTCGAATGAATCCAACATGCACCCAAGGTGTGCACTAGGATTGATACCCAAGTAAACCCACATTAGATTGAAGCCTAATTTTCCCTTAAAAAATTATTATGTGAGGATTGGTTGAGCTTTGTAGCAATTATAGACCATTAGAGTCCATTTTTGGGCTATTGAGGTTGCTGCATTGTAAAAATAGCAAGGCAGAATCACAAGATTAGGTGAAGTCTCCCTTATAATTTTCATCATCATCTATGATTGTAACTTTCACTTCAATTTGATTTAATTATAAATATTTATTCTTGAACTTGTGATTAGAAGTTAAGATAAAGGTTCATAATTTTACTTATGAATGATAGGCATAAGTGTAAAATTTGTTTAGATTCAATTCTAATTATTTATTGTCTTGATGATTTCTTTTGACTTTTTAAACCGTTCCTTCACAAGTATGACTTGTGGGTCAGTCATAGATGAGGTGATAATCTCTACATCAAAGGAAAGATAAAATTTTAAAGGTATCCAACATTGAATTTTGCTTGGCTAATCATCAAGCCCAAGGGTATGGTTTAAGTGCAATTGAGGCACATGATTTTTATCTATTAGCCTAATACAAGTACTTGTTTCCACTTTCTAAACACATCTTGAATGCATGTAGCACTTCTGGGTTACCAAACATTAAGTATTTTTGGGTTATCATGTGTTATACGTATGCTTAAAGTGGTTGTGCTTGTGTTTCTTAGCAACTAGAAATTAATTGCTTAATGAAAATGCATTAAAGTAAAGTGATTGAATTATGAATGCATTAAAGAAATAATAATCTATTCTCAATGCTACAAGGATGATGAAAAGCGCTCATCTTTACTCCCATTCCACTACTATGCTCTGGTACATCAGTGTTCGAATAAAGTTTTGTACACACTCAAACTCCTATTGCAGGCACTTAGAAAATATACTAATTTTGAAGAAAAAAAATTGCAAGAACTTTGCTATGCTATGAAAAAAATTGATCCAAAATTGTGAGCACAAGCACTATATTTATAGGCCAACATATACCTCAAGATATTAGATATTTGACATCATGTCTTGGGCTCTGATATTAGGTATCCGATATCAAGGCTCTAATATCGAAGCCAGTCAAATCATGACTCATCACAATGAAACCCACAGAAATTTATTCTATGCTCTTTTATTTTTTATCTATGTCAACCTTACCAAAGGACTACTTTCAGGCATGGGTAACATGTCTTTCTAATGACATGGTAAGGTAACACTTTTGATACTCTTAATCCCAATTTTCATTAGATCTACAAGGATATAATACAAGCTAGAGAACATGATAAAACTTAATAGAAGTAATCCAAGAGAGTCCACAAATCCCCTTGATGTAACACCCTTTACATGGCCACTTGGTTCTTCACTTTTCGGTCCAAGCATAATGATCACAAGTTTATTCATAGTTGTGTGGTGAGAAGAATATCTTTATGGCCATGGTAAGAACCTCTTATTAATGGGATGGATGGTGTGGGTTCACTATTCAAATAATCAACCCTTTATGACTTGATAACATAGAGAAATATTCACTTTATTGGACTACATCTTGCCTTATTCATAGTGTGTTTTATTAATGATCAAAATTATTTACAAAGGAAATGAAAAAAAAGTATGAAAAAGATAATAAGAATTGGGAATATATGTAAAGAATGAAAGATGTCAAAGAATGAAAAATCATTAAAGAAGTGAAAAATGTGAAAGAATATCAAAAATTGAATAAGTGAAAAAAGTATAAAAGAATGAAAAGGTATTAAAGAATGTGTAAAATTAAAAGAAAATAAAAATTTAGTGAAGTACATACAGTTCTAGATTGACACCCCCACAATTGAACTCATGGGCAAGTATTCAAAAAATGCTCCCTAGAATCTCCTGGATCATGCAAATCACTTACCATATTTAGTGATTTAACATTTTGATTATTGTACCATGTAATCTTGATGGTAATGGAATCTTAATCACCTAAGTCCTTGTTTTCTTTTCCTATTGGTGTATGATCATAGTTTAATATTTTTTTTTGGTCCTTAGTTGGAGTTATTTTCTTAGAATGGGAATTAATAATTAAATTAGATTGTTCCATGCATATTTTGGATAATTTAATGTTCTCAATTTTTGGCCACGAGGTGTCTTTTGGGTTAGTGGCCACTCTTTCTTGTGCACACTTTTGTTTTTCATTGTTTTTGTGGATTGGTATGATAACTGTATTGACATTCTAGAAGCTTGGTCCACAATGGCACTCTTGTTTATCAGTAGTAATTCATGGAATCTACTTTGTATGTATGGCTCTGTGCATGTCTTCCTTAAAGATTTAAATAGATAAATCTCTCAGACTTAGTTTAGCATCAACTATGCTAAGCCATGTCCTTCCCTTGATAGTTGGAAATTCCTTATCATCATTTTTTACATCAATCACAGGAAAGTCTACTGGATAAGATTAGCCATTGATAGTGGTCACTACATCATCAACCTATCCTAAAGGAATGATTATAGATTGATCTACAAGCTCTAACCAGATGTTGCACTCCTTTAAGGGTGGTAAGTTCTATGCTTGATATGTTTTGTAAGAGATCAAATTTACCCTAAAACCTAGGTCTAATAGAGCTTTTCATGGAAAATTTCTAGCTACTCATAGATAAATCAATGGAACTCTTGGATCAATTCTTTTCTTAGGGAGTGGCCCTGCCTATATCTAATTTATGACTATTTTGGTAAGCATGATAGTTTGCATGTTTGTGTTTGACAATGATGGAAACTTGTTTTTGATAAGAGGATTTGTTGTGGGAGAAGTTGGTCTCGATGAAGTCTTAATTTTTTGTGGGAAACTTGTTTTTGATAAGAGGACTTGTTATGTTTGTTCATCATCTTGATTATGTTTGTGCACTAGTTGTAGTAGTGCCTCCTTTTATGTTCATCCCTTTCATGATCTCTTTGATCCTTTCATCTTCTGAATCAGAATGTCTTAAGTAACAATAATGATGGTCATGGTGGTCATGAGTTCTCCTCTTTTCCCTATCATGATATTTGTACCTTTTCCTCCTTCTGTGAAAGTCTTCTAATGATCATGAAAATATAGATGAGGTAGTAGGAAAATAGTGCTAACTTGTCCTCTTATGATGACTCTAATCTTCTTCTTTATGAGATCTAGCAAGAAATCTTAGCCTTGAGTATTTTTTGTCCCTCCTACCTATCTCTACTAAGTCATAGTGTGATTTATTCCTAATAGGTTCCTCTAGTTGAATGGTAGATGCTTGTGACTGAAACTCATGATTTCAGTGGAGTTGTTCAATAATAAAGGTATCTCCATCAAGCTCCTCCAAGATAATAGTAGAGTTAGTTATCTTTTCTTTATTTTGATCATTTTTGGTTTCCATGGCATTGTCTTTTCTTAATTGCTCATTAGTGGATTCATTGGGTCTAGTCATGTGTTTGGTCATATTATACCTTCCAAGTGCCTCACTTAGTTTCATTCCCTTGAGAGTAGTTTGGAGCATGATGGGTGTTGAACATTTTGGTGTTAGAACAATGTTTTCTTGAAGATCTCTCCACTTTAATTGGCCATCCTGATGGAAGATGAAGGGGAAATCAAGATAGTAAGGATTGTGATGAGCATATGAGATCCTTGTCTACATTAGCATAGTCTAGGCTTCTTCCTCTTTGATTCTATCACTACTTATTTGTAGTTCCTTGGCAAGTGATAATGTATCCTTGCTTGAAGTCATGTCATGGTTTAAGACATTTGTTTTAAGTTTGCTTAGTTAGAGTTATAAATTTTAACTTTGTGTTTCAAGTACAACAAGCTTTGTGTAATCAATTACTTAGCATACATTGACATGTCTACAAAAATGATGCTAATTATGAGTAATAGAGTAATCCAACACCCAACCATATAAGTTATGAGTATTCATGCATAAGTTGATCATAATCCATGGATGAGGCAATGTGATTATGCTAGTAATTGATTAAAGTTCAAGATTGTTGTCTTCCCATGTGAGCTTGTAAAATCTAGGTGTATGGTTTAACTCATTTTGAGTTATATGATCACTAATGTTTTGTTGGCAATGTCTTCTATCTATGATGGTGAAATGTGGAAATAATTCTAAGATTACACTAGTGTGATGAGTATTTGTTCTTGGATCATCATACATGCCTTGGGCTCATGTAACTATTACTAGGATTACCAAGTGAGTTCACTATTGAGCGAACCAAGTGAAACCACTATTGGGTTACCAAATGATTACACTTAACATTTGAAATCAATCATACTCATTCCACTTTACTAAGGAACAAAGAAAGTAAAGTATTATAAATATAATAGTTAAGCTAAGAAAATAGTAAAGCTAAGTGAATGCTGCAATGATGAAAAAAAATCTCGATCTTTATTTTCATCATGAACTATGCCTAAGTACACTTCACTTAAATAAAGATTCTGAAAAACCACTCAACACCAGACTATAGGCATTCACTCTATCACTAAGCTATGAAATTAAACCGTAGAAGTTTCAATACAAGTTGACTGAATTGTGTGTTGGACCATGCGACTAAATGTCATATTTATAGGTAGGCACGTGTCCCATGATATCAGATGTTTGATGTCGTAGCTAGGGTTCCGATATTAGATATGCGATATTGCAGCTCTAATATCATATGCTTGATTTCATAGCCTACGTAAAATGCATTTTATCACCAACCACTCATCATTGGCACTATTGTCAGGGATGTTTCAATGTTCACTAGGTAGTTGATTTTACAAAGTCTGTTGTGTTCAGGATCATCATGAAAATCCTTCATACTTAAATCAATTTTTCCAAAGTACAAACTTAAGGCATTAAACATTTAATATGGCTTCTACACATAAGGAGAAATCATCACTTGCTAATGAATTTAATAAGAGTTATGACATGGAATTATAATGAAGAAGACTAGAGTGCACCCATGCAAACATGAATCTCCTATGATCACACTTATCCATATTATCCTGACTTCACATTTGTCTTTTACCAGGATGAATAACTAAGGTGGAAAGATTCACAGGACAACATTGTGTTACCTCCAAAATGTTCTACACCATCAATGTTGCAAGCAACCCTCATAAGGTTAAACCTTAGTCACATATAAGAAGGGTACTACATCACAAAGCATATGACTAGGCCATACCAACCAACAGAAGCTTAGGTTAGAAGGGATGCTACTATGGAGACAAGGCATGAGCTTGACCAATGAAAGAAAGTACCTCAAATAGTTGTCCTAGAGGAAAGAGCTGGTGTCATGTTCCACATGGAGAAATTCTAGCCCTTAGGACCTTACTAGTAATTGACTTATTAGGAAACAAAGCTTCTTAGCCTTGACACCATTTTTCCATTTATCCATTAAATGGACAACAAATTAAGTATATCATAGCCATTATACTAATCCATTATTCAAAAATAGGGGAAATCAATTTAGAAACTACACCATAAAGTCAAATTGCATTGTGGATTTACTATAACAAACTTGAAAATGAAATAAGAAAGTGAGTAGGTAAGTAAGCAAGTTCCTACATAATGAAACTTTATGACTAAGGCAACAAGGAAAACTATGAGGAACAAGAAAGGCTACAAGGAAAAACCTTTGAGAGTCAAAAGTTAGATGAAACTCCTTCCACATAACCATCATGAGCTAAATCCCTTCATCAGCTTGAGGGAATAACATTTGATGAAGAAAGTTTTCCTTACATGATCCATAGTTAAGTGTAGCTGATATTAATTTGATTTGAATGACTCACCCCTTCCCCCCTCTAATTCCATGGCTAGAAACGTGACATTTATGTGTTGATTTTCCTTATTTTGAAGATCAAAAAATGTTCTAGATTTTAGTAAATATTCATGAATTCCTAAAGTTATTTAATTATGTGGATGTGGCTTGGAATAGCCTAGTGCAACCATCTCTAGAGGTGTTGGCCAATCCCATGGACTAATTTCCCTACCCCTAAGGATATGCACTAAAAGGCTCATATCATCATATCATATATAAAGCTTGTACGTAGGTGAGAGCACAAGGAAATGATCTTCCCTAGTTCTAGATATATGAGCAAGGTGGGCTTTATCCTATTGTTTGTGTCTCTGTTACGTTAGTGGATGGATTATTTATTTTGTTTTTCGTGAAAGTAAATAGTAATTTGCTTTAACCTTCTAAATAGGGAGTTAAAACTATGCTTCAACAACTACATCAACCATAATCTAGGGATATAGAGGTGCTTACGGTGTGTCAATTCATGCTTGGGAAACTAACTTAATGAAGAGGCTCACAAGTAATGGTAAGCTCTTTAGTAAGGTTCCAAGAAACATGTTTGGATGAGGTTGGAAGTAGTGTAATGGATTAGAAAGCCATGCTCGAGAACTGATGTTGTTACATAGAATCCAACTATTTGTAAGGATGAAAAATTGTACCTTGATCAAATTTTAAAGGGAAGGTTGTATTGACCTAAATTGTCAATGTAAGGCTGGAAGGAAAAACAAACACCGAGAGATCGTCGGATAGGCACAGCTGACCCTACCTTCGCGTGAGGGCAAGCTAGAAAATGAAATGAAGGTAGAGTGCCTTGGATGATTTTCATGCAAATCAACCAAGGTCTTCCCTGAGTGTAAACTATAGCTCACGTTGGGGTTATCATAACCGAAGTTCGAAATGTAAATAGTATGCACGAAATGCAAACAGAATGTATACAAAACTAGTATTGTGAAACAAAGTATAAACTAGATTTAAAATAGAGTAAACAATATAATGGCTAGCAAAATGAATTGTATTGTATTGCTTAGAAAATATGTGCACTGGTCAAAGCGTAGTTGCACGTGTAGATGACAAGTCAAGTGCCAAGCCCCAGGGTGATGTGTTCTAGAAGTGCTAGCATGCTAGGAGTCAAGTGTGTCTGAGCGCCCAAGGATTACTGGTATGAGTTTCCTAAGCCATCAACCTTCAAAATTGCCAACCCTATTTATGTGAATTGATAGGGTATTTATAGGGTTTGGCTGGGCTCGGGTACAGAATTGATGGATGGAATCAATGGCTGAAAGAGGAGAGGAAAATGGATCAAGTGACACATGTCTAATGGATAGTTGTATGTGAGTTGGATGTGTGTGGGCAAGCTACATTTTTGACTAGGTGCATTGTATCTTACAACGTGTGTTTGCTTACTCAAGCTAGCTTACGCTCATGGAAGCACATACAATTTGGAGTGTAAGAGCTTGGAAAGATCACAAATGATGAAAATTTACAATGAAATGATAATGTACAACAAGAGAAATTGACTCCAGGTTACTTGAAACTTCTCAATCTCTAAATTGACTACTGTAGGATGTTGACCTAGGTGGCTTTGTGGCTATTTGAGATGTCTTTGCTTGACCAGGACTTCCAGTGTGAGTTGATTTTACCTTGGCATGTCCTCAGCATGCTCACACTGCACTCATGCTACACTCATGCTGCACTCATGCTGCCAGTGTGACCTCAGCATGACCTCAGCGTGAGTGAACTAAAATGATAGGTTTTCCACCAAATTTTGATTTTTGAAGCCTAGTTCTTGAGTGCAATTGCTATCTACTGTGTGGTTGACCTTAGGAATGATCTGCAAGTCAAAAATTGAGCCTGATGTGGCTTTTTTTAGACCATTTTGGGTAGCTCATGCTAGACTCATGCTGCCAGCATGAGTGCAACGTGGCCACAGCGTGAGTTGCAAAAACTTACAATTTTAGACTAAAATCTAGAATTTGGAGGTTGGAACTTGAATTTTGTCAATGATGAACTCCAAGGATGACTTGGAAATGGAAATCAAATCGTTTCAACTTAGTTTTAGACTCTAAAAGTTTCTCATGCTGTCAGTGTGCCCTCAGCGTGAGTGACAACGTGAGTGAGAAAATTTGCACCTTTTGACACTAAAATTTGAATCCCTAAATGCTGAAACTTTGAGTGAACAATAGTGACTCTCAAGGATGGCTTATACCCTCAGATTTGGATCATTTTGACTTGATTTTTAAGCTGTTGGAATTACTCATGCTGAGGGTAAACGATCTTGACAAGCTAAACATGAGCAACCTAGCTTGAGCCAACTAGGTGTGAGTTCCATGCCCTAGTCAAATTTTGCTTACCAAAAGATGAAAGGGCTCTGGGTTGTTCTTGTTTCAAAGTGTTAGGCCAAAATTAGTGGTGTTTCATTGGCCCCTCTTTGTTGACGTCTGGAGGAATTCACCTAAGAGGCATTGACAAAGAAGTGCAAAACACCATGAACAACCAAGTACCAAGCATTAACCATCGACCCTTGGCTGGACGTCATCACACCATGTTCAAAAGTACATGGGGTTGGGGAAGTGCAGTTCAAGATGCAACAGGATTGGTTGTAACTAGGGAAATCAAGAGTTGATCAAGGGATATAATTATTATTGGAATTGTGAGATAGGAATGCTCTCATGTGAACAAGCTATATCTTTGGTCCTTGTCAATAGTCAGTTTTTAGTAGACTTAGAGCCAAGATATAGGAGGTGCGTTCTTTGAAGAAACAGGACTCTTATAGAGTGTTTACGAGGCCCATTGTAAATAGCCAAAGCCACGCGATGATGTCCAACATGATCTCTTTGAGACACGAGTGTAATTATTTTCTAAGACAATTGCCTTCTCACCTAGGGCTTGTATGAGAATAGCCAATAGTCTTTGTGTTATGATGTCAACGGGGTCATGAAGACCTTTTTTGTGTATTTTTCTCTTTGACCTTTTTCGTTCTTTTTCTTTTTGTTTGTTTCTTCTTTTCTTTTATTTTTTGTTTTTTGTTTTCTGTTTGGGTTTTTTGTTTCCTTGTTCTCTTTGGTCTTTTTGAAAGAGCTTTCTTTTAGTGCAATACTCGTGCTCATGCGTTTGCGTTTGTATCATGTATTGTGCATGTGTTTTGCATTGCAACTACTTACAGAGTCGCAGTGTGCAACAGTGTATCAAGAGCTTTGGAGTGAATAGAATGTATCAAGGGGGTATAATTGAATGGGATAAGGGTAACATGATGGGGAATAGAGAATGTACCAGGAGTGGGGAATGTACTTATGAAAGGATTGATTAACCCAATTATGTGCATCAGGAGAAATGTAATACCTTGTCATCATGATGAAGTGCATCTATGCACGAACACCTCAGGCGTGTCATCCTGCAAACACAACTCTAAGAAGACAAGAAAAATGCAAATGAATCTGTTAACTAAGCACTTTAAAGAAGGGGATGGAGCCACCACATGCAATTTAAAAGTAGATAGAATCATGAACAACATCTGCTTCATTAGGGTCCATGAGATAAATTATGCAACAAGTCTTTGTGGAACATGCATAGCCAATTGCAGCAACATATCTTTTCAAGTATTGCTTGGTTGTTGATGATGTCACCAGTTTATAGTCTTAGTGGACTGTTGTGGGTTAGTTTCATGTCATAACCCTTTGGATGGAAGTAGTTTAGTGTTGTAGCAGATGATGCATTGCTAGTTTATAGTCGTAGTGGACTGTGAAGAGGCAAACCATTTTATAGTCTTAGTGGACTCTGGATGCTAGTTTCACATCATGGCGGATAGATGTGGCAGTTTAGTGTCATATTGGATAGAGATTTATGGTGTCATTTTATTCTTATGACTCCAGGACATTCTGTGGTGCTAGTTTCAAGTCATAGCCTCAAGACCATTCTGTGGTATTAGTTTTAAGTCATGATGCTAGGATCGTTTTGTGGTATCAATTTTAAGTTGTAATGCCATGACTGTTCTATGGTATCAGTTTTAAGTTGTAATGTCAAGACTGTTCTATGGTATCAGTTTTAATTCATAATGCCAGGATTGTTCTATGGTATTAGTTTTAAGTCATAATGCCAGGACTGTTCTGTGATATTAATTTTAAGTCATAATGTCAGGACTGTTTTGTGGTATCAATTTTAAGTCGTAATGCTAGGATTGTTCTGTGGTATTAGTTTTAAGTTGTAATTCCAGGACTGTTATGTACCTTAGTTTGATAAGACATAGTACCATTTTAGGTACAGATGATTTGTGGGATTAGTAAACTCGTTCCCATCCATGTCAACAAGTTTGAATGCTCCATTATTGTATGCCTTGGTGACTAAGTAAGGCCCTTCCCAGTTAGCTGAGAACTTATCTAGGTGTTCATGGATGGCTTTAAGAACTAGGTCTCCTTCCTTAATAGGGCATTTGTGCAGATCATGTTTGTGTCATTGCTGCTGTTGTTTCTGGTACCACTCGATCTGATCAAGCATTTGCACAAGTTCTTCCTCCACCGAGTTAAGGTCAGCAATGCGTAGTTCATTGTTTTGACTTTCATCGAGGAGGCTCGAGAGAGCTATCCGTAACCAGGGAACCTATAACTCTAAAGGTAAAACAACTTTAGATCTATAGATAAGACTATATGGAGTTTTACCTGTAGATGTTCGATGTGTCGTTCTGTATGCCCATAATGTATAGACTAATTGTTCGTACCATCGTTTCTTGCTTTGATTTAACATCTTTTTGAGCACCATGATGACAGTTTTGTTTGTAGCCTCTGCTTGACCATTGCTCTGTGGGTAGTAAGGTGATAAGAATGCATGTTTGATACTTAGGCTTTCACAGAATCTTTTAGTGTCTGCACTGCTGAATTGTGGCCCATTGTCAGTAACGATGGCCATCAGAATACCAAAATGGGTCACGATATTTTCTATTATGAAAGTGCAAATATATTTTGAAGTGGTCTTCCTAAGGGAAATAGCTTCTGCCCATTTTGTGAAGTATTCAATTGCTGTGATAATGAAGCTATGTCCCGTAGAGGATGATCGTGTTATCGTTCCAATTAAGTCTAATCACCATTTTTGGAATGGCCATGTGATTTGTGTTGTATGCAATTCGTTAGGTAGCACATGTATTAAATAACTATGCCTTTGGCAAATGTTACATGTTCTGACCTTGGAGATGCAATCGTACTCCATGTGTGGCTAGTAGTAGCCTAAGCACCTAATCTTTGTTACCATTGCTTTAGGTGCTATGTGCCCTCCACAAAGTCCTTCGTGGACTTGTTCTACAATTTTTTGATTATTAATACTATTGATGCACATCAGTAGGATAACTTCATAGGATTTGTGACATAAGGTGTCCCCTATTAATATATACTATAGAGAGAATTTTCGCACAGCTTCCTTTTGAGCATTTGTCAAATGTTGTGGAGGTTCGCCTTGCAGAAGGACTCTTTTATGTCATCATACCATTCTATTGCATGTGTTGTGCTAATAGATGCTATAGGTACTTCATTGAAAGTGTTAATTATAGGTTCGAGAAAACTTGTTATAGAGCTAGGCAATGCATGGAACATTTCGGGTGTCATGGTTAAGGCTAGTGTAGCAAGTGCATTGGCAATGGTGTTTTTGCTCCTAGGGACATGATGTATATCCACTTCTACTAGTCACCTTAGCAGATGTTTGGTCAAATCACACTAAGATTGCAAATGGAGAGCTTTTCATGCATAAACCTCAATGACTTGATTAATGACTAACTGTGAATCACCTCAAACTACAAGACGTGTGATTCCTAAAGTCAATGCTGCTTGAAGACCTCTGAGAAGACCTTCGTATTTTGCCATGTTATTGGTACAAGGAAAGATTAATCGGTAGACGAAGGGTTGGATTTATCAAGAGGGGTATGTTAAAATGGCCGTAGCACTTCCTCCTCAGGAAGTTGAGGCTCCATCAAAATAGAGGATTGCTTCATAATTATCGGGTATGATGTCTATACTATTAACATTCTCATCTGGGAGTTCAGGGTTTATCATTGCTTGATCATGCGTTGGTGAGACAGTTAATTGCGTGACTATTGCTTGACCTTTTGTGGAAGATTGAGCAACATAGTGTAGGTCAAACTCTGTGATCATTACTTTCCACCTAGCTATCCTACTCGACTCATAGATGTTGTTAGTGATGGCATGAAGTACATTATCCTTGAAAATGATGTAGACTTGATTATAAAAGAGATAATGCCCCCATTTTTTCAAGGAGAAGACAAGGGCAAGGCATGATTTCTCTATGTCATTGTATCATTGTTCATAGGCAATCAAAGCATGGCTCAGGTAATATATAGGGATCTCAACTCCATGTTGACGTTTTTGACAAAGCATAGATGCAATGGAAGAATTAGAAGTTGCAAGGTAGATGTAGATGGGTTTATCGGTATGTGGGGGGTAAATGGTTGGCAGTTGATCTAGCTCTTGTTTTATGTTCTCGAACGCTTCCTAACATTGTTGAGTCCATTGGAAATGCACATTCTTTCGTAATAGGTGTTGCATGGGTCTCAACTTATCTGTCAGCCTTTCGATAAAGCATCTAATGAATTGCAATCTACCTTGGAGACCACGTAGTTTAGTAAGGTTTTTTGGTAGTTGCATGTTAGTTATTGCCTTAACCTTATCAGGGTCTACCCGTATCCCTGTTCCAGAGACTACGAAGCCAAGCATTTTGCCCATTTTAACACCAAAGACACACTTCTTTGGGTTGAGCCTAAGGTCATATTTGAGACAATGTTTAAGCACTAGGTCTAGATATTTTGCATGTTGTTCGGTTGCTTTAGATTTAATCGCGATGTCATCAACGTAATCATTGAGCAAATTGAACATGTAATCACTAAATATATATGTCATTGCTTGTTGATATGTAGTGCCTACGTTTTTAAGACTAAATGACATCATAGTATAATAGAATATGCCCCAAGGTGTCATAAAGGTTGTCGTGAGTTGATGTTCTGGATTGATTCTTATTTGGTTATATCCTAAAAATCCATCCATAAAGGATAATAGTGCATGCCCAATAGTTGTGTCAATAAGTTGATCAATACTGGGTAGCGGGAAGTCATCTTTTATAGTGGCTATGTTGAGATCACAGAAGTCAATGCAAATGCATATACTACCATTCTTCTTAGGGACTACAACAATGTTTGATACCCAGTCAGAATAGTCAACAACATGGATGAAACCGGCTTGGTAGAGCTTTGTGGTTTCAGCACAGATTGCCAACGCTACCTCGGGTCTAACCTTTCGTGCCTTTTGCTTCACTAGTTTGACTTTCTCATCAAGGATGATATTGTGTTGGATGATTTGGGGGTCCAATCTTGGCATGTTGGTATATGACCATGAAAATGTTTTGATGTTGTCTTTCAGTACTTGAGTGATGTCATTGACAAGTTGTGAGTCTAGTAGGGCACTTAATTTCAGTGTTCTAGTTTCACCATCAGATGTAGTAATGAGGACTTCAACAAGAGGATCTTTAGTGATATTATCAGCCTCTAGATCTAAAGTCTTGGCCACATTTTTAGGCTAGTCCAATATTTCTTGAGTAGAAGCTATTAAATCAGTATAAGTGCATGGGTCTAGATCCAAGGATTGTAGATTGATTACCCTTTTAACCTCCCCATATGATCCACTGAGAGACAATGTTGAAAGGATATTCTTGGTGGCCATGTGCTTGCTCTTGCCAATTTAAACTAGGAGCAAAATGAGTAACACTTGCTTGATGAAGGAGTTTTTAAATGTAAATGGGCATCAGGTAACTAACTTATGTACTAACAAAATTGCAGAATATAACGATTGTTATGGTATTTTTAGGCTGTACCAGGCTAGTAATATTCATGTTAACTTGTCATTCTGAATGAGTGTATGTGGTATTTTTGATTTTTAAATTTTTGTGCAAACAATAAGTTTATGAGGTTGTAAAATATTATGGATTTTGAAATTTTTATATATACGTATATTGTTTTTTTTTATTTTTGAACTTTTCTCCCCTTCTTTATATAAATTTTAATAACTTTTTTGGGCTTCATCTCCAGAGGCTAGAATAATAAGGAATACTAGGCAAGCATGAAATAAAGATGACATAAACAATAACATGCAAACAAAATGAAACATGGTGAATTTAAATTAAAATAAAAATAGGAAATAAAATAAGAGATAATAAATTAAATTAAATTAAATTGAGAATATTAGGGGTTAGAAAAGGGGGTTTTTGGAGTAAAAGGGCATCATTTTTGTTAGTGTGAGTTCCTAGAAATTTGGACTACAACATGAGCTATAGTGTTAGCGTCCGTGTGAGTTGCAGCGTGAGCTATAGGGCAGCCATGAAGGGCAAAGGGAAAGCAAGCTGAGGCAAAGGGAAGAAGCAAGAAAATCTAACGTTCATAGAGGAGAGTGAAGAGCTACTCCAGCATCTCCCCCAAGCTAAGATTCCAGCATGGGGTGGTGCTATGAACAGGTATATTTGTTTCCTCTTGTTTTTCTTGTTTCCAACATTTGTAAATGGCTTTACCTAGGGTAGAATTTTTGTGGCTACGATTTTGGGTTGTTTCGGGATGTAGGGTTCATTTATGGGGTTTTCATGGCATCAACGTGAGTGATCAAAGGCATTGTAGGGCATGAGTGACTAGAGCATTGTAGAGTGTGAGTGTCTAGGGATATCCTAGATAGCGTGAATCTTTTCTAGGGCAGCATGAGTTGCATTGAATTCTATTTTTCTGCTTGGTCAGTGTGAGCTGCGTTGTAGGGGAAGCTTATCTTTTTTGCTTTTTGGCAGTGTAAGCTACATTGAAGAGTAAGGTTTTTAGTGTGACTGCCAGGGCTTCCTGGGTAGCATTAATTTTTCTAGCTTCATAGTGGCGACATGGTTTTCCAGCCTTCTTGGGCTGCAGGTAGCATCAATTTTTTTTGTGTGCAGTGGGTGACTACGTGACTGCCAGGTCTTGTGCCATGTTGATTTTTCCTTATGCACAACATGACTACTAGGTTCCTGGACAACATGAGCTACAAGTTCCCAGGGTAGTGTGAGCACACGATAAGGTTTCTAGGGCAGCATGAGCTACAGGGTTCTCAGTCTGAAATGTGAGTTTTGCGGGAGATAGGCATCATGGGTTGCTAGAATAGGCCTTGATTTCCTGCAACGTGAGTTGCTAGGAATAGGCCCCAATGTGAGTTGCTGGGAACAGGCCCACACTTAACGTGAGGTTTAGGCCATGAAATGGCTAGCGTGAGTTTCGAGCCACGAAAGGACCAACGTGAGTTTAGGCTACGAAAGGGCCAATGTTGTAGGGGAAAGCCTATTCTTCTTGGTAGCGTGAGCTACGTTGCAGGGAAGGCCTATTGTTTTTTTCTATTTTTGTGTTGACAGCATGACTGCTAGGTTCTAGGCAACATCAAATTTTCCCTTTCTTGTGCCCTGGGCAATGTCAGCACAAATTTATCTGGGCTATGTGAGCTGTAGGTTTTCAGTGTGAGCTGGACTGTGTGGAACCCCAACGTGAGTTCTGTGGGAGCCAAGTAGCATGAGTTGCTGGAACAAGCCCCAGCATGAGTCACTAGGAAAGCTGCAATGTGAGTTGTCCTAGCGTGAGTCACTTGGGAGGAAGCTGCAGCATGAGTTGTGGTAGGGGTTAGCCTAATGTGAGTGTCTAGGCTCCCCTTTGTTGAGACATGAAAAGGTAAAGTGCTTGCCAAGATGTTTGTTATTTGCTATTTTTTTTGTTTATATCATTTATTATTTTCCTAAGATTGATGATTTAAACTTGTTCCAGTGAGTGTTCATGTTTTGTACTTGTGTGTGGATTTATTGTGAAATGGATTTCAAATATAATAAACTAGACTTCAATGTACCTCAGTGAGCATTAAATACACTAAATAAATATTGGTGCCCTTGTCTCATGGGTTGAAGTTGTGCATTTAAATTTTTATTTATGTGTTTGGTTTATATGATTTCATACTAACGTTAGCACTTAAAAATTTTTACTTACCTAATATCTTGGCTGTATGTAGGGGACCTAAGTCTTCTCTCCTTGTGCTTGAGCTCGTTGGTGTACTTGCTTAGTTTGGTCCTTTTGGACAAGACATACCTCCCTATGACATGCGTATCAGGCCCCATGTGATATGGTTGCACCCTGGTGTTAGTTTGTTTTTGTCATTCATCCTGAAAAATTATAGTGTGGTTATATGGTCTCACCTAAGTGAACAGTTGGCTCGTGATATCATCGAGACAATGTTTCCTGGGCCTACACAAGGCATGCTTGCCTTTATTACTAATATTAATGAGGGACTTTTTAAGGTTGAGGAAGGCCTTGCTAAGGATCCTAGATCTACTCATCCCTTGACTCGTGTGTGGGAGCTACCTACTTGTGTTCATTACAACCAAAGCAACACACTTTTCTTAGCCCTCCGTGTGCACACTCTATTCCATAACCCACCTGGGATAGTATATAGAGTGGACAAGTATGCTCCTTTGTGCCTTTAATTTTTGATTCCTTTTCAAATTTTATGTCATCATCTAAATGTAAATGTTGCTTTCCTATGTAGGCCCCGTTTTGATGAGAATGGGATGTGCGATGATTATAATGGGCTTGCCTTAGCATGCACAGTGCTAGAGACATTCATGATGGACCCCATTCTTCGTGCCACGGTACTGGACTAGACAAAGGGGGCTATTGTTGGCTACCATAGCTAGTTTTCAAGAGCCTTTGAGCACTACCAAGTTCGTGGTTGGTTACATGAGGATTGGTCTTCTAATGGACTGATTTTTCCTCAAAGAGTTGATCCTGCACCTACCCTGCCTACGTTATTTATTGATGGTAAATGATCATACTCTAGAATCCATTTTTTTTTGCATCATTGTGTACCATGTTTTTAACTTTTTTCTCTATGTTTTCTTTTTACAACAGCCATCCCCTCCAAAGAAGTTACTATTATAATTGGGTGTACTAAGGCCACCCTTTTTATGAAATATGGGAAGGTAGAGCAGTCACAACAATGGTTGCAAAAGAAAGCTTCTGAGTTGATCATCAGCTGCCTTACTCAAGTAGGTCTGATGGACTTATTCATAACTTTGACTCCTAGTATTTCAGCTATTGAGATGATCACTATTGTTGATTCTTTTAATGATGATGCTTCCCATTTTAACATGTGGGTTCAAGGAGTCAAGGTATCTTTCCACTTGACCACTGAATTCCTTTCTGATCTTTTCGGCATATCCATGGATGGTGCCAGGGTGACTATAGATAAAGCAACTAAAGAAGGCCAGGTCATAAAATAGCTTAAGGAGTGGTTAGGTGTGTCTCAGGGTCCTAACAGATTTGCCATGCGAGATGATACCCGATTAATGGAGATGAACTTCCTGTATCCTGTCTTCCGGGCATAGGCATTCCCAAAATCTCTTTCTCAAAGAAGAAACCTTGGGATCCAGTCCACATGTGTCATGCATGTAGTTTTAGAGATAGGCATTCGCTACGACTAGGCACAGTTTCTTGGATCTGGTTTTCGTGGGGAGATCATTAGGTTACATTAAAACATCCACACCAAATCCCATTTTACCTTTTCCTTCTTCATAGGGTACCTACGTAGGTTTGTTGAGTTCCTAGTGATCTACAGGATAACAATTATATTTTGAGGAATCGTTGACAACTTTTTTGCCCTTGGATTCACCATTTTTTTAGCACCACTAGATCCCAGGACCCACTGGAAGACCTTGAGGAATCAGTATCAGTTACTACTGGAGGTGCGGCTAGCTGTCCCCATCATTCCCATGATAGCTTGGGGTTGGAACCATCTAGGCTGCACACATCTCTTAAAAGGGCTAAACGTTTGATTAGTGAGACTTTTGGGAAGTCCAAGGTGAAGGTAAAGAGGAATGAATGCCCAAGGAAGCCTGCTCTAGATGTGAGACCACCAAGAGCAAAGAAGATTCGGTTTGTACTACAAGTGGAGGGTAAGTTCTTTATTTTATTTTTATATATTTATTTTTATTTGTTGTTTTGGCTTAAATGTTATATGTACTATGTTATACTAACTCTAAGATTTTGGAATTATTAGAGGAAAGTTCTGAGAGGGAGAAAGAAGCATTGGCCCCGGTGGTTGATCATGAAGTGGTTGTCACAGGGCCGGAGGAAGAAGAAAAAGAAAGAGAAGAAGTGATTGAAGAAACTTCAAGCTTGCAAGAGGAAGATGTGACAAGCATTATGGGAACGAAGCTTGTGGAGGCCTTGGATGCACTTATGCATTCAAGTGATGAAAGAGGTATCTTTGATGGTTTCTTTGATGGATCTTTGCAACTTGGTGATCTGTCCAAGCTAAACAGCATAGGGCTTTTTGGTGTATTGCTTTTAGCCCAATTCATATTTTGTATCCTTTAATTTTCGTGTGTTGTTTTTGATTATTTTGATTATTTCTAGCATTAGAGGTAGATGCTGAGATTTCTGAGGCACATATATCCTGGGCAGAGGTGTCAAGATCATAGGTTTCGATTAAGGTGACCTCCCCTACTTGTCCTACATTAACTAACCAACTAAGACCATGGCTTGAGATGCCTAGTAAAATGGACTTTATTAAAGGCATCATTAATGATATGGTCGCTCGCCTACAAGAGGCTCAGCTAGAACTAGGTAGGTGTATATTACATATTACGCTAAGTGTTTGGGTTTATTGTGTTTTTTTGCATTCATTTTTTATTATAGCCGATTCATATGCACATTGCTTACACTTGCAAGCACCAAGCTCCAGTGGAATCCTTCTAAGAAAACCCATATTGATGCCCTCCCTGAATTACCAGGGAATATTGATCAAATCCCTAGAAATGTGTACGATGCAGTTTCTGGTTGTGTCGTATAGAACACTAAGTCGCTTTGGACTTGTAGGCATTTAGTTGAGTATATATGGGACGAGGTGCATTCATTGAAGGAAGCACTAACAAAGGAGAGTGAGGAGAAAAGGGATCGCCAATCCTATTATGATTTTGCCACTACTAGGCTGTCTGGTGATAGCACTTGGTGCACATCTGAAATCACCTATGCACATTACTGGACGTTTTTGAACAACAAAGTGCAGGTGACACGAGATTTAGCAGAACAAAGAGCATAGATGGATTTTTCCTTCATGTGTCCTCAGCGTGCTCACACTACACTCATGCTACACTCATGTTGCACTCATGCTGCCAGTGTGACCTCAGTGTGAGAGAGCTAAAATGATAGATTTTCCACCAAATTTTGATTTTTGAAGCCTAGTTCTTAAGTGCAACTGTTGTCTAATTGTGTGGTTGACCTTAGGAATGATCTGTAAGTCAAAAATTAAGCCTGATGTGGCTTGTTTTAGACCATTTTGGGTAGCTCATGCTAGAGTCACGCTGCCAGCATGACCACAATGTGAGCTACAGAAACTTGTAATTTTGAACTGAAATCTAGAATTTGGATGTTGGAACTTGAATTTTGTCAATGATGAACTCCAAGGATGACTTGGACATTGGAAATAAGATCGTTTCGACTTAGTTTTGGGCTTTGAAAGTTGCTCATGCTATACTCACACTATCAGCGTGCCCTCAGTGTGAGTGACAACATGAGTGAGAAAATTTGCACCTTTTTGACACTGAAATTTGAATCCTTGAATGCTGAAACTTTGAGTGAACAGCAGTGACTCTCAAGGATGGCTTGTACCCTCAAATTTGGACCATTTTTGACTTGATTTTGAAGCTATTGGAATTACTCACGTTGAGGGAAAATGATCTTGACAAGCCAAGTGTGAGCAAGCTGGCTTGAGCCAGCTAGGTGTGAGTTCCATGCCTTAGTCAAATTTTGCTTCCCAAAAGCTGAAAGGGCTCTAGGTTGTTCTTGTTTCAAAGTGTTAGGCCAAAATTAGTGGCGTTTCAAAGGTAAATATGGTATTTTTCCCTAGCTAAAGTCCCTTAGTGCATTAGCATATTTCCAAGAAAGTTCCTATTTCTAGGTGGATGCTTAGAAGTTCACATGTGCACTTGAATAAGAAAGCTTCTTATTATAAAGCTACAATTTTTGGAAAGTAACTGGATCCTCAGGGAAATAAGGAATTTATTAGTTGATTAGCTATTGAAGCATCTCTCATCACTTGGTTGTTGATTGATACATTATCTTGCTAAGCAATGATGTGATGGAAACACAAGTTGCGGAATAGCTATGTGGTTATGTATTACATAGGAAATCCATAAGGCTAGTCTTTAGATTTTGGGTTATTGCCTAACCTTGCCACTTCTTGTAGCCTTGCTGTAATGCCTACCTCATTTGTTAATTCTAGCACCATTTGAAAAAATTCTACTAAACTTTATTAATTCTTATGAATACACTTGTCTTGATATTTGACAAATTCTGGCAAAGTACTCTTGTCTACCTTCTATGCTAAGAAAAAAATTGCATTTGGCAGGCTCTTACCATTATGGATTTCTTTGTAACACTAAAGAATGAAGTAGCTATGCAACCTACTAAAATGAAAAATGACTGAATAGTGTTCTCCCTTAGGACACATAAGTAAGGGGTTGTAATTCATGATCATTAGTTGATCTAATTAACTGTGTAGTAAGCTCCTTAGTTAATCATGATGTTGGAGGGGCTTGTGGTCTTTCTTTGAGATTATAACTAGGTACGCCTTCTACTATGTTTACTACTAAAACTTCTATCCCTTGTTAAATTACTTTTTCTTAGCTAGATCTATTGTTAGGCTAAGTTCTTCCTATAAACTGTCTACTGCCATCCTTGTTTTGGTATGCATTTAGCATAAAAAAAGCACACTAATGAGGGATGAAATTTCTTGAAAGCACTTCATGTTACTTCTAATGTCTATCATTTTTACCACTTTTGTAGTTCATTTTTAGTAGCTTCTTCAATATTTTGCAATATCTTTGCTTTTTCTACATTTTTTTTGGTCTCTGCCAACTCTCTTTAGCCACTGCATGTGATTTGTATATAATTTTTAACTTATAAAGCTTCTTCTCTCTTTGCACTTTTTGGTTAAAGATGTAACCTAGAACCTTTAATCTTCTAGATTCCATGATTGATTAAGATCTTCTTACTGGGCACCTACTAGTTTTTTTGAGTTATAGATCCAAGAGCAGCAATGATAATTCTACCATTACTATTATTTTTCCCACTACTTCTACTAGCTGATTTAGCTCTTGCTTTGTTAGAATGACACAATTCATCAATGTTTAGATTCTTTTAGAGTAAACTCTGTGTGTCCAAGTCATGGTGGAGTATAACCAGTTAATCAAGCGATGCTACATAAATTTTTGGCTTCATATGAAGCTACTCTCCTCCAGGTGATCAAAGGAAGCATGTACAGCACAAGTTGGATCCCTCTTGTTCTCTTCATGGATTTTGGTCCTTTAACTAAATTCTTAAATGTGAGGGACCCTAAACTCTTACTGCTCTAACAACAAGATCCACATCTTGCAAATGTCTTCCCTAAACATATCATCTATTAGAGAAAGTTTCAAACTATAGAGGTTCTTGATGTTGTAGTAGATTCAATTTTGATGTTTACACTTTTTGATCTTGGAATAGTTAGTCTACCCTCATATTTTCAAATGTGAGGGTTACCATTTTTTTTCTTTCAAACATGTGTCTACTATTTTCTTTCAAAAAGAACCAAGTTCTTCCTATAAATTGTTTGCCACCATCCTTTTTTTTGGCATGCCTCCAACATCAAAGCCATGCTCATGAGGGGTGAATTCCCTGAATATGCTTCATGCTACTTTTGAAGTTTATCATTTTTATCTTTTTTGTAGTTCATTTTTAGCAGCTTCTTCAATATTTTGAAGTATATTTTCTTTTCTTTTATTTATCTGCATAAATTTTTTTAACTCACCACCTACTATTTTATATGATGCTAAATATTGAATAATATAAAAGAGGTATCAACAACAAATCAATGTGGCAAAAATGCATATGCTTCAATGGATGTTGAATGTTACTAGAAGAGATAAACTACATGATAAAGATATTAGAGGAAGACTTAGAGTCACTTCTATTTTAGATAAGCTACAAGAATGAAAACTTAGATGGTTTGGATATGTGCAAAGAAGATTAGACAATGAGCTTATAAGCAAAGGTTGCTAGATCACTATTTCAGGAAAGCTACAAAAAAGAAGATCAAAGAAGACATTGAAAAAAACAAAGATCTACCTCTTCATAGAGGTGAATGGTAAAAAAGAACTCATGTAGCTGAGCCCATTTGATTGTGACAAGGCTATGATGATGATGATGATATAAATATATTATAAATGTATAACTAAGGTCGTTGTTACATTTAAGAGGAAAGACATGTAATTCATGCTTCTTTTTTCTTGTAGTAATTTACATTATGGGATGGTTTTTTAAACAAATTTTTTTCTGATACAACTTTTTTTATAATGAGTTGTAACTAAGTATTTTTCATTAATGTAATGTTCCTTAATTGATTTATATTTCATTATCTTGTATATTTTTGAATTAATATTTGATAGATTAGGAGGGTTAGAATATAATTTTTATTTTTGAGATCAAATTAGAACATTATACTTCAACCTTGCTCAACATAAATCCTATTTGAATGGGATTATTACCTACTCCCTAGTAGCCCATGCAAATTTTGTGACTATTGGTACCTTTAATCTATCAATTACATTATAAACCTTGAGGGATCATCCTCTCCTTACTATTTAGGAGGTCTAAAGGGTTAGGTTATGAAGTCATGTTGTGGTTATAATATTTTGATTTGTATTTATATAATAGAGAGATCTAGATAGATTAAGAATAGTTTAATGTCCTTGAAAGGTCATCCTTTCCTCACTATGTAGGAAGGCTAAAGGGTTATGTTATGAAGGTATGTTATGGTTAGAATATTTGAATTTTACTTGATCTAAACAACAAATTTTTTTTGGGTCCTATTTGTAAGAAACATTTTCTGTAAAACATTGATCAAAATGTGCATCTAATCAAATTGCACAAAATCATTGAAATGTAGACATAAACAAAAAATTGACCTCTAGCCATTGTTGCTCTTGTTTGGACTACATGAATGAGTTTCAAAGAGTGTCTTAGATTCTTCTATCACACGAACGCTCAACAACGATGATGTATCCATACTTTGAGTGTTTGTGATAGGGACCAAAATTGTAACATTGTTGTGAGTTTGATATCTTCTAGTATTGTTTGTTCTCCCGTCAAGAACATTTTATAGGCCAGAAAATATGTTACCAAAGATTAACTTATGGTTTAAATGTGAAATATAAGACTATTGTTGTGAAAACCATTACAACAAATTTAGTTGGTTTCAAATTTGAAACCATTTGTTTTCCATAACACATAAACGATTACATTGAAACTTTCCATATTGCGTAAATGGTTACATTAAATATTCTATAATGCGTAAATGGTTACATTGAAACTTTTTGTAATCATAAATGGTTACATTCTCCCACTTGATCTTCATATTTAACCTAATATCCATCAAACCCAACATTCAAGAAATAAATACATGAATCATGGTGATAGTTTCTTTGAATGTGAGTACTATCTTCCATGTATTACAGTGTATTATTTCTCAAATTTAATTCTGTTGGCACATTTTGGCCATTTCATGGAATAGCAAAAGTAGAGATACTGGCAAAAGGAAATTTGTAAAACAACTGCATAAACAACCAATCTGTTATGAAACCACTAGAAAAATATGAATAATGCTGGGTAAAATCATTGAAAAAGTCTCAAATTAAAAAAAAAAATTTGAGGTTGATGTTGTTGGTGGTTATGAAAATGCACGAGGTAAAACTGGAGACGAGTGCTCATCAAAATCAAACATAGATGATGAACATGATGCTAGCAATAAAGAAGAGTGGGCAAATAGTGAATCAAAATAAGAGAAGTGATATAGATGATGCATCACTGATGTGGAAACAATGTGCTATACTATGCAATTCATACATCATCACATTCTCGGTGATTCTGAAGTTACAGAGCATATTTTATTTTCACTATGATGCTTATCTGCGGCATGGTTCACCCTCTGTTCATTTTCTGATACACGGTCACAAATCATTTCTATTTCTCACATCTTATGTCTGTGTCTAGAAAAGTTGTTTAAATCATCATTTCCAACGTAGTCGATGTTCCAGAACCACATGCGTGTTTGGCCATGCGAATTTCAAAGATCTCCGAACAGGTGAAATCTGGAAATTTACAACAAAAGAAATTGGATGTAAATTAATTCAATAACCCTTCATAGCTAAAATCCATGAAAGAACTGGGTGAATCTGCCCACAAAATTTCTGTGAACAACCATATTCTTCCACGAAAAATCAAACAAAATTAATCAATTGCAGCATAAGGACTGGACTTGATAGATTTAGCCTCCAAAATCAGCACAGCGAAGTCAGAGGTGTATTATCTTGAGTGCCTGAGAGCTCAATCTTTGGCTTTCCCATGCTCCAGCTCCTGATTTTATTTACAACATTATTATTATTATGATTCAAAACGGGGACGTCGAGTCACTCTATTTGTGCAATGGTATCAAACATACCGTACCACGAATCTGCCAGTATTCCCAAAAAGCCTGAAATTGATATGACAGTAACCTTGATCTGTAAAGATTTTAAAAGAACCAGAATATAGTGCTTAGGTTTTGCGTATGTTCTATTTATGCAACAATTTTATAGATCTTACCAGTACCATTACCCGGCCTCTGTTTCTTGGATGACTTCAAGAAATCGCAACAAAATGCACTATCAACATTCAATAGCGACATGTTAAAACAGTCTTGTGTTCTCAATCTTTAAATAACAGAGACATAGAAGACGACTACATCTCCATTTTTGACCATGGTCTCCCGAACAAAATACAGTACATCCATGCTTTTGGCACATATTTGTACACCGTTGCCTGCGTAAGTCCACACCAAACAAAGGGAAATAAAAATGCAGGCTACCGTGAGGGTCCAACCACTCTCTGGTGTACGCTTCTACTGGAGCAACAAAAAGTTTCGATGTAAGCACCAAACCTCGAGGCAGGTTTGGTCTTTGAAAACATATTTGTAAAAGGTTTCAGGTTACCACGAACTCAGATGCATCGATGCTTTGATAATTTAGGGCATAATACTGTGTAAACAAATAATGAAGGATCAAAGATGGCATATTGTAAATTCTAGGAATTGGGAGTAGAAAAATACACTACAATGTAAAACGATGTTTTATAATCTTGGTGATGATAAAAAATCATAAAAGATAGACCCGAAACGTCGGATTCGGAGACTTCAGAACACATACATAAGAATTTGCCAATTTCAAAATGGATTTTGGTGATAAAGACCTCCGCAGTATTGAAGATGGATCTTGGAAAGAGTTTGTAGAAGAGAACGGTGACAGAAATGAGAATCTTGATAGCAGATGCACAAAAATTTGAATTTCAGAGTGGTGAGGTACTTGCAGGGCATTTTCCGAAATTCCACAGGAAAATTCTTGCCGAATTGGCATGAATTTTAGGCTTTCGATCCTGGTACTACTGCATTGGTTTAACTGCGCGTGGATTCGACACCAAAATATTAAAATTTTTGTTTGTTAGAAACATTTGGCACTTGGTTGTGCTCTAACAAATGTCATTATTCTAAACTAGGTGTTGTTGCAAATGATGGATGGTTACCTACTTAAGTGCCAATTTTTCTTGCTATCTTATTATTCACTAAAAAAGGAAAATTTTAAGATATTCATGTAAAGTCAGGGACACTTGGCTATTATCCCTTTTATTCCTATGGAAGTTGTAACTTCCTATGATAGTTACAACTATGATATTTGTAAATAATTTTAATTTTAATTACCATGAAGACACTTGGCAATTAAAAAGGCCACTTGTCAACTATAGCTTTTTTGTCTCCATGATGACCACTTGGCAACTGAATGAAGACACTTGGTAATTGAATAGGACACTTGTCCAATGTAGCTTTTTTCTCTCTATGGTGGTTATAACCACCCAAGATATTTTGTAACTTACCTACCTACCTTTGAACCCTATAAAAAGGCTTTAGGAGTCAAGGAGGGAGGATCATCATATTGGGGTCTCATACATCACACTTTTGAGAAGACATTGGGATCACACTTGGGCTCTCACTTGGAGACACACTTGGGGTCTTGAGAAGAGCATTGTAAAGAAGAAAGTGTGAACGATTGCTTGTAAGATGGCTTGCTAGAGTAAAGATTTCAACCTCTTTGTCATAGTCCTGTGAGTAATGTTTTATGTTTATTTTGTTTAAATTATTTAGCTAGTGGTTTAGATAGTATCATCCTTGGCAAGTAATTTTGGGATTTTTAGATTGCCCTTATTATTCTTGTTGCCCGATAGAAAATTTCCGTTAAAATTTTTCCATACAAGCACTTGTGCTTAAAAGCCTTAAGAGCATTTTAGTAGTAAATTTTATTATTTTGCAACATATAAGAACTGCTATTGGGATTGTTGTAAGAGAGCCTCTACTTGTAGTCATGCCGTTGAACGATTCAATAGTCAAGAGGGTTCAGAAAATCTTTGGTATTTTCATGGGACCAGAATAGCTTCTTTTTATCTTTAAAGTGAATCTCTATGGTATTTCAATCAAAAATTGTCAAGTCTTTTGAAGGTTCTATTGAATTTAATTGTTGACATCCATTATCTAGCCAAAATGGAGTCTTGTACGTGGTAGTTTACGCAACAATTTTTGGTAGCATAGTAGGATTGTCTTGAAGAAATTGCTTATTTGAGTCTTGGAAGTTTGAAAAATTTGTAGATATTGAATTCGGGATAGCTTTATTGTGAAGTGTTTACTCGTGTCATTTTACCTTGTTTAAATATTTGAGGTCTACACAAATCTACTTTCTTTTCTGTCTATTTCCATCGAATCTTGCTCTATTTCTAGTTTTCTTGTGGAACTATCTCTTTCTTTGGGGAAAATTAGAAGTAGATTTGCGAAGTTGTGCTCAAATGTTTTTGCAAAATTTTATTTGTTACAAGTAGGTATTATAAGGACTGCATAGACTAGGCAATTGAACAAAATAGGAACTCTCAATAACTCACAGTACTTAGCAAAGTTGGCTGAATCTCTTTAAGACAAGTCATCTATAGTTTACACGTAACGCAATCGTTTCATTTTTCACAACCGCATGCTGCAATAGCACACACACATACTCACATTAACTACTAAGTTTATTTGGAGGTATCTGGGCCTTGGTGTTGCCAGAGACTAGTAGGCACCTAAATCCTATTCGAGGATTCTCGTTGGCGGTTGCATCCCAAACGGTCGCCAACAAATTCCTTATATGGTAGCTAAACTTTATGAATAAACCCAATGTTCATTCTAGGTCTTGTCATATGTGAATTTTCTTTAATAACTATATGTGTAAACTAAATATGAGAAAACATAACAACTAAATAAGAGTTTCATTAAGATTGGAAAATTGTATGTACAAACAAATTACATTATGGAACCAAGTCCCATTTGCCTTAAATGACTTCAGTGGTATTTATTTTGTCAAAGGATCAACTATCACCAATTCAGTGGTTATATGCTTAATTATCACTTTCTTTTCTTTAAGANGAAGAACTAACAATCTAGAGGTGATTGGCTACTTTGGAGGTTCTATTTTTATGCTAGCTAGAGGAGCTGTATCTTGGAAGAGTGGAAATCAAACTTTGGTTGCTACCTCCACAATGGAGGCATAGTTTANAAATAAAAAACAAACTATGCCTCCATTGTGGAGGTAGCAACCAAAGTTTGATTTCCACTCTTCCAAGATACAGCTCCTCTAGCTAGCATAAAAATAGAACCTCCAAAGTAGCCAATCACCTCTAGATTGTTAGTTCTTCTATACATAAGCATGTAATCTTTTGCACCTTGAAGGTACCTCATCATCTTCTTTGTAGCTCTCAAATGATCAATGCCTAGATTACTTTGATATTTGCCCAACATTTTAACAACAAATACAATGTCAAGTCTTATGTAAACTTGAGCATACATTAGGCTTCCAACCACTGAAGTATATGGAATGTTGCTCATTTTCCTTTTTTCTAAATCATTCCTAGGGCATTGGTTCAAACTTGTCATCCTTCACAATGGGTGCTATATTCAATGAGAAATCTTTCATCCAAAACCTCTCTAAAAATTTATTGATATAGGTTTCCTGCAATAGTCCTAGAATACATATAGATTTGTCCCTATAGATGTTAATGCCAATGACATAAGATGCCTCACTCATATCCTTCATGTCAAAATTCTTAGAGGGAAATTGTTCCACCTCGTATAGAAATCCATTATCACTAGTCTCAAGAAGGATATCATCCACATATAAGATAGGGAAATATATGTTACTCCCATTGATCTTCTGGTATATACATTGATCTGTTATGTTCTCTTCAAAACCAAATGTAGTGATTACATCATGGAATTTTAAATAACATTGACATGAGACCTATCTCTATCCATATATGGATTTCTTGAGCTTGCATACCAATTGCTCACCATCACTAGAGGAAAATCTTTTAGGTTTTTTCATATAAACCTCTTCCTTTAGATCTCCATTGAGGAATGCCATTTTTACATCCATTTGATGTAATTCAAAATAAAAATGGGCAACTAATGTGGTAATCAAACAAAGTTAGTCCTTCCTAGATACATGAGAAAAGGTCTCTGTGTAATCTATTCCCTCTTTTTAACTGAACCCTTTAGCAAAAAGTCTTGCGTTATATCTTTCAGTGTTTCCTAATGAGCCTTTTTTTGTATTAAAGACCCATTTGCATCCAATGGCTTTTACACCATCAAGCAACTTGATAAGATCCTAGACTCCATTAGATGAGATAGAGTTCATCTCATCTTTCATGGCATCATACCACAAGTCAGATACCTTACAACTCATGGCGTGTGAAAACATTTTGGGATCATTTTCAGCTCCTATGTTATAGTTAGATTAATATTTGCACATTGATTACCATTTTAGAAACAAAATTTCAATGGGAATTAATAAAAATGGCATTATTTCTTTTAATCTTTAATCTTTGAAAAATTAATTATAGCTTGACTATGAATTTGGTATAAGTGTAAATCTATTTTTTAAAAATAAAATGCAAACTATGCATAAAAAAATATTGTGTTTACATTTTATATTCAATGATTTCAATGCTATGCCCTTGGAGTTTAAATCAACATGTGACTAAATTAGCTCTAAGGACAACAACTAAATGATTTGGTGGAAGCCAACATTGACCAAATAAAGTGAATTTATGTGTCTTGAGTATTATCAATTTATAGCTAACATAAACAATATTAGAATTCTATAATAAGATGTTGAAAGACATTTTCTTCTTAATAATCTACGATTTTGTTTTTGGAATCACTATGACACACAAAAATGAAGTGATTTTGTGAGCAGCTTAAGTATTATCAATTTAAAACTAACATAAACAATATTAGAATCCTATCCTAAGATACTGAAAGTCACTTTCTTCTTAAGAATCTTTAGTACTATTTTTAAGAATCACTAAGACTCACCAAATGAATATGTTAAGTTTAATCAATTTAAAACTAAGACTTAAGATATTCTTTAGAAATGGAGCATAAAGGTCCAGAGTTTTGTTTGTAGAAATCACTATGACTCACCAAATAAAGTGATTTATGAATATCTTAAGTTTAATCAATTTAAAACTAAAGCTATTGCCTTATGTTCTCTGGAAATGGAGCATAAAGGTTTATTATTATTGATGGGATGCGATATCGTGTCTTCCCCTGCGATATCGAGTATGCGATATTGCGATCTACTGCCATATCTATAAATAAGAGGCAGCACTCCCCTTATTCATCATCCTAGGCTAGAAGTAGGGAAACTCTAGTAGATTGATCACTTCAGAGATAGAATATTTTCCATGTGCCCACAGTAGGAGTCCCCAAGTGAACGGATCTTTATTCGAGCAACATTGTACCTAAACACAAGTTGTGTATGGCACTAAAGATGAGCTTTGTGGATAAACCTTGCAGTGCATGGAATAGGTTTTATTACATGTTATTTTTTACATGTTATTTATTACCTGCAGTAGTGCGGTATGAGTACGACTTGATTATGAGCATTTACGTATGTGTACGGATAGTCAAGGAACAGATGCTCATCGCAATTAGATTCTTTCTCACCCTTATCTCCTAGTAATGTGAGATAAGTACGACTTGGTTATGAGCATTTAAGAATGTGTACGAATAACCAAGGAACAAATGCTTATCATGCTTAGGTTAGTTAGGTGCCTCAGTACAACCACTTCGAGCATGTGCGTTACGTGTGGGATCCCAGTAATGATTAGCGTTTGGTAACCACGGTTGCATAGTTCAGGGTATGTATGGTAAGTGGGAACGGATGCTGACACTAGGTAATTTAGACATGGTGCATTAGTTATAGTTAGTACTCAGTTTCTCAACCCTTCCCTCATTAGCATAGAAGATATAAAACATAAAAGACCATAAAACTCATATACCTCAGACTTGCTTAACCATACACTGTGACAAATACAAGTAAGTCTAGGAAGACAATGAATAATTAACCCTAAGTGTTCCATGGGGCATGTAGGCATTTAGTCTATGGAGTTCGACCAAATCGCATGTGAAAATGATCGTATTCGTATGGTTGAGTGTAGGGGTATCTCGCCACTCATCATTGGCATCGTTGTCGGGGACTAAGTGTTTGTGCACCAAATAGAACATAAAGGAAATCACTCAAATCGTTAGGAGCCTAAAAGAACCTTTGGGTTAATTAATTAAACAAGAATTTATATGATGGTGAAATAGCACACTGATAAAAATGACTTCTTCTCACAAAAGTAATTCACCACCTAGGCCTAACACTAGAGATAGTTAGAAACATACAACGCATAACCAAAATCAGCCAAGTCCTAAAAAATACAAGATAGTTTATACTCATCCTGAGGAGTACATTCCAAACTTTACCTTTATCCTCCATTAAGACAAATAGCTACGATGGAGAGATTTTCAAGGTAACATTGTGTTACCCCCAGATCGATCAGTCCCTAACATGCTCTTCCATGCCTTGGCACAGATTGGCATGCAAGAACCATTTGCTGAATACATTGCTGAATACTTTGATATGAGGGATTATTATCCCACAAACGTGTAATGTATGAGGGACTTAAGGCAAGAGAGTCAACATACACTGCTGAAGGGCAAAGCCCTGCACGTCCTTAGTGAAATAGGAGATGAGGAACCCCTTGTAACGGGTTCTTTAGCAAATGATGCTCCCCCTCCTAACAATGGTGAGGAGGTAAGGCATCAAAACCTACGCTCAATGATCCATACTACTGGTTCTGATCCCCGTGAATGCCAACTATTCACGAAAGGAACAACAATTCATGCTAAGGATAGACACTTAGATCGTTATAACGATCGGGGTCGAAGCAGCCAAAGAGAAGGTAAGAAACATTGCCATGGTGATGGCTTCCCTTCTTCTTCTCCTTCATCCCACCACTCACCCTCTCCTTCCACATCTGGGCACAGCCATCGTGAACATAATGGTGAGGGTAAAGGTAAGAAAGATGAGAGACCTCGACAAGAAATTCGAGAGAGAGGACAAGGGCAAGGACATAGGGAGAGTAGGGAATCACAAAGACATCATAGGCATCATGAAAGAGATGATCATGATGAGCCCCTAATCGTAACTTGAAGTATGCTTGACATCATAGAGGCTGTTAGGATTCCAACAAGGCACCTAAGGGACAGTCAGATCAAGCATTTGGACATAAATAATATCTCATGTTTTAAAGGAGGATACAACGCTAATCCACAGCATCATTTACAAGCATTCCACAATGCTTGTACCTTGCAAAATATAGACAATGAGTGGAAAAAGCTGAAGTTGTTCCCAAGGACACTCATCAAAGAAGCAGAGAGTTGGTAACGGTCCTTAGAACTGAAAACCATCAAGAGGTGGAGTATGATGCTTGAACTCTTCAACGATAAATATCAAATGTACTCCAGAGTGTCCAATTTGCGTAAGCAGATCCAAGTCTGGAAACAAGGTACTTATGAATCCTTGGATGCTACCATGGCCCGCTACTACACATTATTACAACGTTGCCCGAGCCATGGGTACGCTTAGCAGGATCAACTTTGTCACATCGTGGATGGGCTAAGGCATGAAATGAGACAAACCCTTAGGACTTATTCCCAAGGGAGACTATCACAACTTAGAGCTCATGAAGTACATCATTTGTTAGAACAAGTAGCACAAGAAGAGGGTGAACTATGTAAGAGGGAAAGCGTGGAAGAATACAACCACGACCCCTCCCTTCGAAAGAAGGGTGTGAAATTTTTTGATGAGGAGGATGAGTCACCACTTGAAGAGTTGGTGAACCAAAAAACATTGCCAATCCAAAAATTAACAACCAAGATATTAGCCAAGGTGGATCAAATGTGGGATTCCTTAGACTCAAGAATTTAAATAGTCTTGAAAATCGTAGAAGAGTCTAAGGAGGAGCGAAGTAGTGACAAAGGTAAGACAAAGCGAAGAAATTCAAACCCTGCAGATAACAAGGATAAGGGGAAAATTTCTATCTCCAATGAGGCTGCAGACTCTGACACAGATGATGATGGTGGATGTGAGATCTGCACTATGACCATCCTAAGGGATGTTGTCTAGTTATCTCACATCTACAGGAGTTTGGGGTGTATGCGCTAAATCCAAGACTTAACCAACGGCAAACACCCCAAAGGTTACCTTATCCACAAGGTAACCCAAGGCAATTCCACCAACCACTAACGTACTATCCAACTGGACCTCCACCACAGTCCATTGAGCAGCATCAGCAGTTGCAATACCCACAGTCATGGGGGATGCCACTGCCTACACAATAGTACCCTTACCGGCAGCCCGATCCTTATGGTTATTATGTGTAGCAGCTGGTTTCTCCAGGTAACTCTATGGGTCACATAAACCCTCCACATTACTACTAAGTTTAGGAGTATTTTAGGACTCCTTCTCCTCCCAGAAACGTTCCATACCCATACTATCCTCCAAATCCAACTGCATCTCTTACACCGGTAGCTCCACCACCAACCGTTCCAACATAGCCTAGAGTAATCCCCACTCAACCGCAACAACCCAATACTGCGAGGGCTCCCAAGCCTCAATCCTTAGTTGGTCCTAACAATCCAACTAAGCCCTCGCCTTCACAAGCAGTTGAACACCTAAACGCCTCCATACCAAATAAGGTTTCAGGAAACCCTTCAATCGAGAAATTGAGGCCAATGCAGATGGTTATGTTGACACATACCGTAACTGACCTGATCAAGGAAGGCCACCTTCCCAAGAAATTCTCTGATCCAGGAAGCCCCCTGATTTATCTCCAAGTCATTGGGAATGAACCTCATAAGGCTCTTCTTGACTCAAGCTCTAGAGTCAACCTAATTTCGCAAGAATTGTATAAGACCTAGAACTTGCCTTTGCGCAAGAAGAGCAATATCCATTTAGAGCTGGCTGATCAGTCTATCACTATTCCTTTGGGATAGGTTGAAGACATTGTCATCACCATAGGTGGTTGGTCATATCCAGCTGATTTCCTAGTGATCCAAATAAATAATGATAAAGGGGATTTCTCGATAATAATGGAAAGGACATGGTTGAGCACAGTATACATGCGCCTAGGAATTCGCAATCTTTCTCTAGAAATATCTAAGAAAAATACCTTTGGAAGATTGAGAAGAAGAAAGTTCCATGCATCGCATATAGTGACATAGGGTGTCATTGCGTGTAGAAATCATAGGTAATGCAGATTTTAACGTTGCCTGCATGCAATCGGTGTGCACAAGACATCGATATACAAAAGTGCCTATATGCAGTAGCCACATAACAAGAAAATACCCAGTGGTTGATGGCTGACCAAGAAAATGCTTCAACTACATGCATGGAACCGACTGAGGGGATAACAAGCACTTATGTTGAAAGCATGGATGCACTCGAGTAGTTCTGTAGCCAACTTCCAGCCCTTAACCATGAAAGCATTAACTGGGGGAAGTTGGAGATTCTTGAAAATTTTAAACAAGAGCCCCTAGAATTGAAACTGTTGCCTACCGGTTTGGAATACATGACCCTTAAAAATGGGAAATCGGTAATCATCAATGCAAAACTTGCTCCCAAGAAAAAAGAAAGTTTGCTAAAGGTGATAAATAAGTGGTTGACAGCCTTTGCCTAGTCATACCCTGAACTAATCGAAATAGACCCTAGGATATGCTAGCATAGAATTTACATGAACCGCTCCATGAAACCTCGCAAATAACCACAGAGGTGCTTGAATCCAAAGTTAAAAAAAATAGTAAAAGAAGAGATAGAAAAACTTCTCAAGGCTAGGTTCATTTATCCCATTGCTAATAGCAAATGGGTTAGCCCTCTTATAATTGTACCAAAGAATGGAGGTAAATGGAGGGTATGCATAGACTTTAGGCTATTAAACATGGAAACCTTCAAAGATCATTTCCCATTGCCATTCCTTGACCAAGTCTTAGACATGATAGCAGGGCATCGCTACTATAGTTTTCTGGATGGGTACAGTGGATACAACCAAATACGAATCGCACAAGAAGACCAAGCCAAAACAACGTTCACTAGCCCTTGGGGAATTTTTGCATATAAACAAATGCCTTTTGGCTTATGCAATACTCTTGCCACATTCCAACGATTAGTTCTAAGCATCTTTCAGCAGCAAATAGGTAACAGAGTATAAGTCTTTATGGACAACTTCTCCACTTACCAGACAAGCTTTGATGAAGCCCTTGACTGGTTGGAGCAAGTATTAAAATGATGTGTTGAAACCAACTTGAAGCTCAACTGGCAGAAGAGCCATTTGATGGTTCCAGAGGGCATAGTATTGGGACACAAAGTTTCATAATCAGGAATTGAGGTGGATTCGAAAAAAATTAAAGTCATCTAAGGAATTACCCGACAACCAAAAACTGTCAAAGATGTTCAGTCATTCCTTGGACACATTGGCTACTATAGGAGATTTATCAAAAACTTCTCTAAAATTGCCAAGCCACTGGTGGAATTAACGAAAAAAGATGCACCATTGGAATGGACTAGGGAATGTGAACAAGCATTCCAAACTCTTAAACAAAGGTTTGTAGAAACTCTCATTTTACAATCCCTTGACTGGTCCAAGCCATTCCACATCATGACATACACATCTAATTATGCCTTAGGAGCCATACTGACACAACTAGATGAAAAAAAATGACCTTATTACATTCACTGTGCCAATAAGAGTATCACCAGTGCACAACTCAACTACACAACTACCGAAAAAGAATTAATGGTTGTAGTGTTTGCACTAGATAAATTTAGGAATTATGTATTGGGCTATAAAGTATATATCCATACAGATCATAGTGCAATTAGGTTCCTTATGAACAAATCAATGGTCAGCCCATGTATCATACGTTGGTTGGTAATTCTTTAGGAGTTCAATTTAACAATCATAGATCATAAAGGCACCAAGAATGTAGTCGCGGATCACTTATCTCATTTGCGTTGGGACAACAAAGAGGACGAATATGCTGTATCTGACTAGTTTCCTGATGAAACCCTCTTTGCCGGTGTGATAATTGATCAACCCATGGAAATAAATTGGTATAGTGGCATTCTCACCTATCTCATTTTCCAAAAAACACCATAGGGGTTGGACTTTAGGAAGAAACAATAGTTTCTTCACAAAACCAAGTACTTCATGGAAATTAAAGGACAACTCTATAAAGTCTATCCTGATGGCTTGGTTCGATGGTGTGTACCCGATAAAGATCAATTAAAAGTTCTCCAAGATGCTCACGAGGGCCCCTGTGGGGGTCATTATGCTGGGAGATGAATGGCTACAAAGGTCCTACTTGCAGGATATTATTGGCCAACTCTATTCTGGGATGCCCATCATTTTTCCCAATCTTGTGAATGGTGTCAACGAGATGGTGGAATGACTGCTAGAATGGAGGGTCAGCAACAATGGATTCAACCTCTAGAACCCTTCGATATCTAGGGGATAGATTTTATGGGGCCAATTACACCGATGTCCAATGGGAAAGCATATATCATTTTTGCTGTTGATTACTTAACCAAATGGGCTAAAGCAGCTGCAATAACTAACTGCACATCATCTACAGTTGCACGATTTGTACAACAACAAATCGTTAACAAGTTTGGTGTGCCTTGTGCACTCATTTCTGATAATGGAACACATTTTAAGGGTGAAACCTTTCGCAAACTGATGCAACGCTTAAGGGTTGAGCATAAACTGACTACACCTTACCACCCCCAAGCTAATGGTCAAGCCGAGGTTACTAATAGGGAGATTACAAGAATATTAACATGAACGATTAGCAAATTTAGGCGAGACTGGAGCACAAAACTGAACGATGCTCTTTGGGCGTATCGCTCCACTTGGAACCTCCCTACAGGATATTCTCCCTATGAGCTAGTGTATGGGAAACTACCAAAACTCCCCATACAGAATGAGCTCCGTACACTATCCATGGCTTGCGAACTTCACTTGGATCTTGACCTACCACAAAAACAACAATTAGCAACTCTGAATGTGTTGGACAAGAACATATTGGTTGCACTATTGTTAAATGAGTTACACAAGGCACATAACAAACAGTGTCATGACTTAAGGATCCGAAGGTTTAGATACCAACCAAGAGACAAGGTCCTCTACTGGAATCCCACGCATGTACCACAATGTACAAAGTTTTAAACCTTGTGGGAAGGACCTTATATTATTCATACAACCTTCCTCTTTGGAGCCATGATGATCTATAAGCCTGATAGCCCCAATAAAAGGTTATTGGTTAATGTACAACAAGAAAAACCTTTCCATGAGCCAAAAATTGCCAGTACAAATTACACCTCCACTAGCAGACAACCTCGCTCTCTATTTCAGATCTCTCCCTTGCAATTCAGTCATGGGGGAGATGGCCACCTATGCTAACCATTGGATGCCCTCAATTCTTTGACACATTTTTGTCTTACACGTTTTTGTGTTGCAAATTTCTTTAACTTTTCTTGTTTTTTTTACAATATCATTATACTTTTCCATTTTGTGTGTGTGTGTGTGTGCATGTGATCCACCCTATAAGTTCATCACCTAATAACTATTCTTCATGATGGTATGAACTATTTTTCATTTATTGCAAATGTTTGATTTTTACCTTTAAGTTATGATGTTGACACTAAGGTATGTGCTTTTGATATGGTAGGCAATGAGTCCACTTCAACCATCCACCCACCAAAGTCTATGGTCTCTCTTGGATTGGAAATGTACAGTCCCCTTCCTAATAAGAACTTTAACAAATCAGTGATTGGGTACTTCTCAAACTAAGGAAGGACTCAAGATTTGAAAAGGGTGTGAATTCAAGAGAACTTGATGCATTTGTGTTGGCCATTCTCTTGGGTGCTTGGATGTTTTCTTCTTGAGTTTTTTTGTCGTTCCAATGTTACCCAATTATCGAAAGCTGAGACACTAAAAATAAGAAGTCTTTGCATGGTGCATACAAACATTAAAAAAAAGTGAGAATTCAAAGCACACCCCTTAGAAAACATAAATTTGGGCTCCAAGAACTAGTTATGGAACCAAATGTGTTCCCTCTCACTAAGGCACTTCTCGCTTCCTATTCTCTCCTTTGTTTTGTTGGAATGGTGGTGACTCTTGGAGATGCATTCTTGTTATCCAAGTGGATGGTTTGGACATGTGCGTTGATGCGAAGTCACTGGATGTGGTTGGTTTGAGGCTAGAGCTGGAATGAGATTTGCCAAGTCACATTAATCATGAAACACACAAGGGGCTGTATCCCACCTTGTTCTTGGGATTCCATTCCATCTTCTTCTCTTCATCCTTCTCTCCACTGTTCACCTCATTGCCGATTGTATCATTAATGTATATTTTAGTAGATACATTGTTTTCTTTTTGGTAAATTCTCATGGTTAATAATTTAACTCTTGTTCCAAAGGACATTCCCAAAGCCTATGGACTCTTTGAATGTGGGTTTGTCAGGGAACTAAGGGCATGAGCCTACTTTGGGAAGGATCCACTAACATTCCTATTTTGTTCCCTAGTTAAATTCTTTCCCTTAACATTTTGCAATTACTTTTATTTTTTTCATTTCCATCTTGACATCTATGTTATCGATGTCTACATTGTCTCTTTTTCTCCATCTTCTTATTCTTATTCTTTCTCCATTCTCTTGCTACCGGAGGTTCACGACTAGTCATGGGGGTATAGGGCCCAATTTTTTTTCGATTTTCTCCTAACCCCCACATCTTCGGTAGTCATCATTTCCACATCTCTAGATCCATAATCAGCCATACCACAACCCAGCCAATGGACTTACACTGAAGTAAGGTATTACCCACATTGAAATTCATTTACCCTTGCTAATATATGACTGTGTTGTATGTGCAGATGGTGATCATGCAATAACAGACCGAATCTGGAAGGAGCACTTGGAATGGAGCAGTACTAGAAGTAGCTATGCAAGGAGCATGACCGATGATGCGCTTATGGATGGACAACAAAAGGCACAATCTGGGCATTAGCAGCAGCAAGAATTCTTCTCTTCTCTTCTCTCTCCTCTCTTCTCTCAGCTACCAAATAAGGCTTGATGTCAATGTAATAAGGTGTTCACCCTTATTGTCATGAATACCAGTCTGTTGTGTCTTGTAATGATGATCCGTTCACATGTCATCCCATTAGTTCCATTCCCTCAATAATACCATACCTACTTGATATTATTGTAATGAACTCGAGGATGATTTTTCATTTAGTCATGGGGGTATGATGGGACACCATATTGTGGCCATTGTGATATCGCATCCCTCGTGATATCGCGTACACGATATCGCGTCTTCCCCTGCGATATTGCGTACGTGATATTGCGGTCTACCGTCATATCTATAAATAAGAGGTGACACTCCCCTTATTCATCATCCTAGGCTAGAAGTAGGGAAAATTTGGCAGATTGATCACTCCAAAAATAGAATATTTTCCATGTGCCCGCAGTAGGAGTCCCCAAGTGAATGGATATTTATTTGAGCAACACTGTACCTGAACACAAGTTATGTATGGCAATAAATATGAGCTTTGTGGATAAACCTTGCAATGCATGGAATAGGTTTTATTACATGTTACTTCTTACATGTTATTTATTACTTGCAGTAGTGCGGTATGAGTACGACTTGATTACGAGCATTTACAGATGTGTACGGATAGTCAAGGAACGGATGCTCATCACGATTAGATTCTCTCTCACCCTTATCTCCTAGTAACGTGGGATAAGTACAACTTGGTTACGAGAATTTAAGGATGTGTATGGATAACCAAGGAATGGATGCTTATCACGCTTAGGTTAGTTAGGTGCCTTAGTACAACCACTTCGAGCACGTGCGTTACGCGTGGGATCCTAGTAACGATTAGTGTTTGGTAACCATGGTTGCATAGTTTAAGGTGTGTACGGTAAGTGGGAACAGATGCTGACGCTAGGTAATTTAGACTTAGTGCATTAGTTAGAGTTAGTACTTAGTTTCTCAACCCTTTCCTCGTTAGCATAGAAGATATAAAACATAAAAGACCATAAAAATCATATACCTCAGACTTGCTTAACCATACACCGTGAAAAATACAAGTCTGGGAAGACAACGAATAATTAACCCTAAGTGTTCCATGGGGTGTGTAGGCATTTAGTCTATGGAGTTCGACCAGATCGTGCGTGAAAATGCTCGTATTCGTATGGTTGAGTGTAGGGGTATCTCGCCACTCATCAATTATTAATTAGAGATATGCGAGATAAATCCTTGTGCCTCTTGCATGTAAAGAGAGTGATCTACCATATAAGCTACACCCCTTACCTCATTGATTTGTAGATGTAACTCCCTAGGTGCAGGATCATGAGGAATATGATTTTGAAATCCTGAACTGTCATCTCTTATCAACGGACCAATTTTAGAGAACAAATTAGAGATTCTTGGCCTACAAGATGTTGATAGATGCATGACTAGATGTTACAGTATCCGAGAGAGGATGTTGCAAAATTCACTACAAGCTCTATTACTAGCAATAAATCATCTCATGCCATGATTGTTATTGATCATGACTATAGTGCCTACGATTTTGATAAGTTGGGTGCAAAGCAAAAGAAATGCTACAATAAAATTGTAGGATACATGATATTTTCATAGTCAACAGATGAAGTTGTTTCGCCTTTACAAATGATTATATAGGGAATAGCTGGTATAGGAAAGTCATTTCTCATAGGCACACATCGTAACACTTTCATGAAATACTACCATGAAAAACATAATGCTTTACTTGTCATGGCATCCACAGGAGCTACAACATTTAACATCAACGTAGCAACCATTCATTCCAGTTTGAGCATTGGAAAGGTACCTACAAAGAACTCTCTTCCTTTGCAAAGATAAGTATACAAAATCGACCATCACACATAAGATATATAATAGTTGATGAAATGAGTTTTTTGGGAGGAAGATTATTACAAAGCATTGATAGACGACTAAGAGAAATTTTTCCAAAGCATCACAATGAAGTTTTTGGAGGAAGATTAGTTAGATTGATAGATGATTTGGCTTAGATTCCTCTTGTGCTTGATGTTGTGCCTTAAGCATCCAAGAATATAGATATTATAGGATTTTGGAAATCATTCCATACCTTTGTTGTTTTGGATGTAGTTTATCGTCAGTTTGGAACTAATCCTCAACAACAAATTTTTAGGGAAGCATTGATGTATATTAGAGAAGGAAAAAACCACGATGAATATTCTTGGCTACTTGAATGAATCTTCCATCCACTTCAAGTGGATTAGACAATTTTGAAGAATCAATGGATTATATGATACAAATGATAAAGTTCAATCACACAAGAAGCAAATGTTGCAAACAATGTAGAGACCTGTTGTTGTGTGTGTAGTAGATAGAGGTCCCCATGGATTCATAATCTCAAATTATGATGACAATGATATTGACAGAGCTTTACTTATATGTGAAGGTGTAAGGGTCACACTCATAGTTAACCTTTTTTCTGAAGTAGGATTGGTGAATGGTGCACTTAGCACGATTCACAGTATTATATATCATCCAAGTAAACAACCACCTGCATTACCATCATACGTTGTTGTTGATTTTGATTCATACATCGAATGTCCCTTTGATAATGGTAATCCTCATCATGTGCCAATTATACCTATGGTCTTAGGAGCATCATGTTAGCTACTGTTACGGTGGGCATGGGCCATGACTATTCATAAATCTCAAGGAATGACACTAGATAAGGCTACTATTGACATTGGTTCAAGAGAAGTTATGGCTCTAACATTTGTTGCATTATCTAGAGTCAAAAGCATCGATTTTTTGAAGATTCATCCTCCTTTCTCTATGTAGAGATATAGAAAGATTTTACATAATAAACATCCCCATAGTAGAATTGCATAGGAAGTTAATTTTGCTTAATTGGAGGATTAGGCATATTAAGTTAACATTTATCACTGTATTTTGCTTTTTTCTCAATCCTATTCTACAACTTTGTAATGTTTATTGCAATAATTTTGCAATGTATTTCTTCATCAACATATACAAAATATATAAATTTTTATTTCTATCGATTTATGTTTACCAGTATATATTATTTGGAATGCAAATAGTGATGTTATTTAAATAGTTCTATTAATATTTTAACAACTTGAACATTTATAACTATGTCCTTACCCACAAAACCACTCCACTAGCTTATATATATAATAACATAAAAACTTAAAAACTTAAAAAATAATTAAATTCTACTCATTACCCACAAAACTGCTCCACTAGCTTATATATATATATATATATATCAATTAGTTGATATGATTTTAAATAAGATGATTTTAACCAAGCCCAACTATTGGACGAGGTAATAAGATAACTAAAAATGGAATCACTTATGCCTCCTTTGTTTCTCTACCACTTACCCAATTTAGTTTTACCCTCTCAGTCAAGTTTTTTTATCTTTGTTTATTCATGGCATTTTTTAGAAATAAATCTCTTGCATAAATAACAATTCAAAAACACCATGAACAAATGAAGATAGAACACTATATAGTCATAGAACTTTTGCTTGTTGTAATCTTCCATTTGGCTTATGAACTTATTTGGACTATTTCCTTATTTCTTTTGAGAGGATAATGATGATATAAATGTATCTAATTCACTTGCACTTTTTTGGATTTAGGATTTTGGCTTCTCATGCTTCAAAGGTGGACCAAGAGTAATTCAAAATTTAAGAAAGTGGTTTCACTTGAGCTTGAGAGAAGAGGTAGTTTTGTTGGCACCCAAAAGTGAATTTTTTAGCTTTCAAGCCTTGTGGTATATACTCTCAAGGTATCAAGTGTAGAACTAACTAGTACTTTACTTTTTCCTATGTAGCAATGTGTTTCACTTGTACTCTCTCTTATAAGCAGTAGTTTAGATGCATGGAGGATGAGATAGTATGAATACTACTAGAGGGTGCTTAACAACATTTTGTGAAAGTAAAAATATAAAATTTATTTCCATCTTTTCTTAATTCAATATCATCATTGTGGATTAGCTGGTTCTAGGATGGTGATGTATTTGTATCATATGTTTCTAGTTCACTGTTGGGTGCCAGTGTAAGACAATTTGTGAATTGCACGAGAAATTTACATGCATAGATAACCAGAAATGCACAATGTAGAAGCAAATGGAACTGACCTCTAACCATTGATGCCTTAAATTAGACTTGGTGTTTGGATTATTCTTTCACACAGGTGCTCTACAATGATCGTGTATGCAACCTCTAAGCATCTATGAAAGGGACTAGAACTGCAATCCTGTTGTGATTCATGGTGCCTTTGTTCTCCCCTCAAGAACGAATTTATAGGCCATAGAATTAGTTACCATGAGAAATTAAAAAAAATAAGAGGCCCCAATGCCAACATGTAAATGCGTTACTAGATATGGAGGCCACCTTGATGCATTAACGTACGCGTAAAAGTGGAAATGTGTAATGCATGTTACAATCTCCCACTTGGTCTCCATATTTAATCAAGTCTAAAGTTCAAGAAATAAATGCATGAATCATGGCAATAGTTCCTCTTAATGCAAGAATTATCTTCCATGTATTACAATGCATTATCTCTCAAACATAATTTCTTATATGATAACTAGCTTTATGGATAAACCAATGTTCATTCTAGGTCTTGCCATATGTGCATTTTCTCTCATAACTGTATGTGCAAATCATATGAGAAAATAGAACAACTGAATAAGAGTTTCATTAAGATTGTAAACTTGTACATATAATAAATTACATGATGGAACCAAGTTCCATCCGAACTACATGATCGTTAAATGACTTTAGTGGCATTCCTTTTGTCAAAGGATCACCTATCATCCATTTAGTGTGTATATGCTCAATGACCACTTTGTTTTCCTTAATGTGTTCCCTTGTGGTTAAGTGCTTTATGTCAATGTGTTTACATTGACTGCCACTCTAATTATTCTTAGCCATAAAGACAATAATTGAATTGTCACATAACATTCTTAATGGCCTACACATGGAATCCACAATTCTAAGCCCTGATATGAAACTCTTTAACCATATACCATATGAAATAGCCTTAAAATAAGAAACAAACTTTGCCTCCATGGTGGAAGTAGCAACCAAAGTTTTCTTTCCACTCCTCTAGGATATAGCTCCTCTAGCTAGCATAAAAACATAACCAAATGTTGATTTCCGTGAATCAACATAGCTAGCAAAGTTTGAATCAGACTAGCCAGTCACCTCCAAGTATTCAATTCATTTATACATAAGCATGTAATCTTTTGTACCTTGAAGGTACCTCATCACTTTTTTTATAGCCCTCCAATGGTCAATACTAGGATTACTTTGATATCTGTCCAACATTCCCACAACAAATGCAATGTTAGGTATTGTGTAGACATGAGCATACATAAGGCTTCCAACAGCTAAAGCATACAGAATGTTGCTCATCTAACTTTTCTCTAAATCATTCCTAGGGCACTGGTTCAAATTGAACTTGTCACCCTTCACAATGGACGATACACTTGGTGAACAATCTTTCATTTAAAACATCTCTAAAACTTTATTGATATAGGTTTCTTATGATAGTCCCAGAATACATCTAGATTAGTCCCTATGGATCTAAATGCTAGTGACATAAGATGCCTCACCCATATCCTTCATGTTAAAATTCTTAGAGAGAAAATGTTTCACCTTGTATAGAAATCCACTATTATTGGTTGCAAGAAGGATATCATCCACATATAGAATAAGGAAATAGATTTTGCATCCATTAACCTTTTAGTATATACATTGACCAATGATGTTTTCCTTAAAACTAAATGAAGTGATGGTATCATGGAATTTTAAGTACCATTGATGGAAGGCTTGTTTCAATCCATATATGGATTTCTTGAGCTTGCATACTAATTGCTCAACATTATTAGAGGAAAATCCTTCAGGTTGTTTCTTATAAACCTCTTCCTCTATATCACCATTTAGGAATGCTATTTTCACATCCATTTGATGTAATTCGATATCAAAATGGACAACCAATGCCACAATAACACTAAGGGAGTCCTTCTTAGATATAGGAGAAAAGGTCTCCTTATAATCTATTCCCTCTTTCTGAGTGAACCCTTTAGTGACAAATCTGGCCTTATATCTTTTAGGGTTGCCCAATGAGTCTTTCTTAGTCTAAAAGACCCATTTGTAGCTAATGGCTTTTACACCATCAAGAAACTTTACAAGATCCTAAACTTCATTAGATGACATAGAGTTCATCTTGTCTTTCATGACATCATACCACAAGTTAGATTCCTTACAACTCATGGCTTGTGAAAACATTTCAAGATCATTTTCAGTTTCTATGTTGTAGTTAGACTCTTGCAGATACACCATATAGTCACTAGGAATCACTAATCACCTTACTCTAGTAGATCTTCTTAATGTTGGTTCATCATTCTCTTGAGGAACATGATGTTCAATAGGTTATTTAAGAGGTTATGGTATTTGTTGTTCAATTGGATCTACTACTTCTTGATCAATAGTTTGTGGAACTTTAATGACTAGTTGTTGTTCATTACGCATTTTTGCTCTAGGCATATTGTGTACAATAGTCAGTCTATCATTTGAAGTAGTGAGTTGAACATCTGTATGATCTATCTTAGGAACAATGTTCCAAGATCTACTACTCCCACTAGTCAAGTCATTCTCAAGAAATTTAGCATTCCTTGATTTCACAAACCTAGTGATATATGATGGGCAATAAAATTTATATATCTGAGATCGTTCAACATATCTAATGAAATACCCACTTATGGTCCTTGGGTTTAGCTTCTTTTCTTGTGGATTTTAGACTCTTACTTGAGATGGGCATCCTCAGACGAGTAGCCCCAAACATGTATATGTTACAAACTTGGTTTCCAACCTTTCCATAATTCAAATGATGTCTTTGAGACAACCTTGGTTGAAAATTGGTTTAATATATACTCATTGTCTTGAGAGCTTCAATCCACAAGGACTTAGGAAGCTTGGAGTTACTAAGAATACTCTACACCATGTCCAATAATGTTTGGTTTCTTCTTTCTACCACACCATTCTGGTCAATAGAACTAGGCATAGTGTACTGGGAAAAAATTCCATGCTCTTGAAGAAACTTAGCAAATGGACTAGGTGCTTGTCCATCATTAGTATATCTACCATAGTATTCACCACCTCTATCAAATCTCACTAACTATATTTTCTTACCATGTTGTTTTTGTACTTCAACCTTAAACACCTTAAAGGCATCTAAAGCTTCACTCTTGTTATGAAGCAGGTAGAGATACATATATCATGAGTAATCATCAATAAAGGTAATGAAATAATTTTGATCATATGCATCCATATCTAGACTACAAATATCTATATGTAGGATCTCTAATATGTTTGAACTCCTCTTGGCACCTTTCTTTGACATATTGGTCTAGTTTCCCTTTATGCAGTCCACACATAAGTGTCAAAGTTAGTAAAGTTTAGAGTACTAAGTACTCCATCATTTACTAATCTCTTTATTCTCTCAATAGTGATATGTCCTAATCTACAATGCCACAACATAGAGGATTCGTCATTCATAACACATCTCTTAATCCCAACATGAACATGCATAAAAGTATAAGAAGTTTGTTTTTGTAAATTAATGTTGAAAAGACCATCTGTCAATGTACCACTTCCAATAAGTTTAGATCTATAATGTAAGACTAAATATAGTATCTGAAAAATTAAAGGAAAATTGCAATGATACAATCCTTGAAATAGAAATTAAATTCCTTGAGAAACTTGGAATATAAAATGTCTTTTCCAACTCTAAAACAAAGCCATTGCTTAAAACTAATTTACATGTTTTAATTGCCTCCACATGTGAAAGCATCTTGTTGCTTGAATAGATGCAAGACTCACTTCCCACTGGCTTCCTTAGGTTTTGCACCCCTTGCAATGAATTAGTAACATGTATTGTAGAACTAGAGTTAATCCACCATGTGTCATGGCCAACATCAACCATATTAGATTCAAAACAACAAACAAGTGAGAGTTAAGCACCTTTGTTTTCAAGCCATTTTTGATATTTAGGACAATCCTTCTTTATGTGCCCTTTCTTTTTGTAGAAAAGACATCTAGATTTCTTCTTAATATTAGCTTGTGTAGGCAATTTGACCTTCCACTTGCCTTTGTCTTGTTCTTTATTCTTTTTGTGTGTGACTCTCTTTTGATTCCATCACAAGTCTACCCTCTTCTTGCACACACATGATCATTAGTTCATTAATTGACCATTTGTCCCTATGTATGTTATAAGAAATCTTAAAGGGTCCATATTGAAGTGGAAGCATGTTTAAGATGTAGTGCACAAGGAAAGATTTTGACATCTCAACCGTAAGTGTTTTGAGCTGAGTTGCTATATCCTTCATTTGCATGATGTGCTCACATTGACCACGAATTTTGGTGAGCTTCATGGAATAGAAGTTTATTATTAAGGTATTAGTCAATGCTTTTTTTTATCACTCAAATTGTTCATCAATTGCCTTTAACAAAACATGCACATTATCATACTACTCCAATGAACCATGCATACTAGCTGAGATCTTGGTTTTTATGAACATGACACAGAGATGATTAGATCACTCCCGTTTTTCATAATTACCAATATCATCCAAATGGTTGGTTGTTGTAACAACAGGTGGTTTATCCTTATGCATAGCATAATCAATGTCCATCCAACCTAAATGAAGAAGAATTCTCTTCTTCCACACCATATCGCCCTTTAATTTAGGAATGTCACATTTAAAATCAGAGTAGCTTACATGTTGTACAACTACATAATTAAACATGCTTATGTCACTAAATTTGAGGTTAAATATCATAAGACATGTTTACCAATGTAAATCATGTAAAAAATATAAATCAAATGACATAAAATTACCTGTGGGCTAAATTTTAATTCAAACAAATTCATATATCCTTACGATGAAACTGTTAAATTATATTCCTTTTCTTAATTCCAGTGGGCAAATTAAGAAAAATAATTTAACATATCATCCTAATTAATCATATTAAATATAATAAAAATTCCTATGGAATAAATTTTATTATATAACATATGGTTAATCACAATTTAAGTTTCCATATGTGATCCAGAACTTTTAACAATTTTGCATGATTAAAGATGTTGTGGCTACTCTCTAATCGTATAGAAAAAAGGACCACAAGTTACAATTTTATGTAGAAAAAATTATGCATTACGAATTTTTTAATGTTTTTAAAATAAAGAAACTTTATTCATAGTTCAAAACCCCAAAATATCACCTAAATAAGCACCCATCATGAAAGGATCCACATAAACCAACGTCGCAAAGGTTAGTAATTTGTGGATTGCTCTAATAGAGATGAAGCTTTGATACCTAATGTACAACAAATTTTGTGGATTGCACAAGAAATTTACATGCATAGATAACCAAAAATGTACAATGTGGAAGGTAATGGAATTGACCTCTAGCCATGGATGCCTTGAATTAAACTTGGTGTTAGGATTCTTCTTTCACACTAGTGCTTTGCAACGATGGTGTATGCAGCCTCTAAGAATCTATGAAAGGGACCAAAACTACAATTCTATTGTGATTCATGGTGCTATTGTTCTCCCATCAAGAATGAATTTATAGGCCACAGAATCAATTACCATGTGAAATTAGAAAAAATAAGAGACCCCAATGCCAATGCATAAATGCATTACCAAATACGAAGGCCATCTTGATGCATTAACATATGTGTAAAAGCGGAAATGCATAACACATGTTACAGTTGGGGCTAGCATGAAATGTATGCATTATGTTATATTGGTGATATATTAGTATAGGATTAAAATCCCTTGTTGCTGAAAAGTAGTGCAATAGTCAATGCCACAGAATATGATCTTACAGTAGTTTTGTGTATTGCTATTAAAATTTCCCTCCAATTATTTTGATTGTTAGAAGGAAAAATAAAGGCTTCTAAATGGTTTTGTAAAGGGATGATTTCTTTTTTTGGAAATAACAAATTTCATTGGTTTGTAATTTGCAAAATTGTTTGTTTAGTTGTTGAAATCATTAGACATGAGGTTGGGCTTGAGGCCAAGCTCATCATCTTGAAAGAATGTTTTTTTCTCTCATTTTACAAAATTCATAAATATTTGATGGTCTTTTTACACACTAAAAGTGATTTGATTTGATGGGTTTCTATCACTTTTTACATGTTCATGTGTTCTACTATTTTTGGGGAGTATGTAGTCCCTTGCTGTGGTGGGATCTATTGAAATCATTGAATATAAATTAAATGAAAGAGTTTTTGTTTAGTGGTTGATGGATTTGGGTTAAATACTATAGGAAAATTATTAGGCAAATTCTCTTGATGGTTTGTTGATCGCACGGGTTGTTATCAGATGAAGTTATTGTAATAGCAATTTTTTTTGTCAAAAATCTTCCCATTGTTATCATCATTATAGCTTTGTTATATTTTTTTCCCATTTGCCTTTATAAAGAGCTAGATATTTATTTATTTGTAATTTCTTTAAATAATCTTGGATTTTTTTTTTCATATTTTCTTTGGTCTTTTTTCTGGTGGCTTCCCTAGAATAGTGATGCAGCAACCAACCTTTGTTTATAGGCTCATTGTTTGTTTGTTTTTTTGCACCTATTCAATCCATCTAAGTTGTCGTTACTACCCACCATTCAACACCTATAAGATAGTAGACTTAGTTATTGTTTTCTAAATTTTTTTTGGTATTTATATATCATATAAAACATCACTAGCTTATCGTCATTTTGACCATCCTACCTTAATCCTATTTCTTATATTTTCATCAATTTCACTATCTGATTGGGAGATTGATCTTACTTTTTTCCTTGAACTAGAAATTTTATTTCACCATTGCTTATGCTATTATTAAAATTGCATTCAATATGTTTAGTTTTACTTCTACTAATTTTGAATATTTTTTATTCTAAAGCATATTTTCACTTTTCCATTTTAAAAGTAATATTCTCTTGAGTTGTATCCACCAACACAATATCATTTACAAATAGCATATGCTAAGAGATTTCATCTTGTATTTTCTTTGTTAATTCATCCATAATAATGGCAACTAAGTATGAGCTAAGTGTAGACCCTTGATGTAGACCTATAGTGATTGAAAAATTAGATGTTTTACAAGTTGTTCTTATTTCAGTGGTAGCTCTTTCATACATCTTAAATCACTTTAATATATTTATTAAGGATGTTTTTCCTTTGCAGGGCCTACCAAATAATATTTATAAGCATCTTGTTATGCTTTTTCAAAGTCAATGAAGACTAGATGTAGATTTTTTCTATGTTTTTTGAATTTCTCCATCAATTGTAGTATCAAGAAAATAGCATCTATAGTATATCTCTATGGTATAAATCTAAATTGATTTTTTGACACTGTTGATTTAAGTTTGAAATCTTGCTCTATGACTCTCTCCCATGGTGATAGTGTGGCTATTAGTTTGCTCCAGTTTGCACAATTTTGTAAGTCTCCTTTAGTTTTTTGATGGGATGTGATATCACATGGGCCACGATATCACATCCTTCCTTGCGATATTGTGTACGTGATATCACAACTCGTCACTAGTTCTATAAATAAGAGGTGGCTCTCCCTTGTTTCCCCATGTAGATCTAAACCTTAGCCAAACTTGGAATGGATCGGTGTTGAGGTATCCCTACACTCAACCATACAAATGCAAGCATTACACACGCAATCTGGTCGAACTCCACAGACTAAGTGCCTACACAACTTATGGAACACTTAAGGTTAATCAATCATTATCCTCCCAAGATTACTTGTATTTTTCATGGTTGTATGGTTAAGTAATCTTAAGGCATGTGATTTTTATATCTTTTATGTTTTAATCGCCTATGCTAAGAGGGAAAAATGTGAAGAGACTAAGTAACTAACTTGCACTAACTAAGCTTTCATTATCCTAGCATCAGTATCCATTCCCACTTATCATTTCACAACCTAAACCAATGCAACGCTACTGGGATTACCAAACACTATTCGTTACAGTGTAACACATGTGCTCAAAGTAGTCGTACCGAATGCACTTAACTATGAGAGTTGAGGGTTGAGAGAGATTTAGTCCTTAAGAAAGCATTTAAACAATTAATAATAATTAAAGTCCTATTTAGCTTAGTCCATGCACTGCAGGGTTTATCCAAAAGTTCATCTTTATTGCCATACACAATTGTGTGCTTAGGTACAAAATTGCTCAAATAAAGATCCGTTCACTTTGGGAATCCTACTGCAGGCACATGGAAATTATTCTAACTCTAGAATGGAAAAATGACAAGAGTTTGGCTAAGGTCTAGATCTAGATGGAGAAACAAGGAAGAGCTGCCTCTTATTTAGAGAACTGATGATGGGCTGCAATATCATGTACACGATATCGTAGGGAAGGACCCGATATCACGGCCCATGTGATATCGCATCCCATCATACCCCCATGACTAAATAAAAACTCATCCTCAAGTTCCTTACAAAATATTGGGAAGGTATGGGATTATTGACTTGAATGGAACTAATGGTGAATGGGATGACATGTGAACGGATCATCATTACAGAACATGAAAAAACTGGTGTTCACGACAACAAGAGTGAACACTTTATACATTTGACATCAGGCCTTATTTGGTAGCTGAGAGAGAAGAGAGAAGAGAGAAGAAGTCTGCTACTGCCAATGCCAAGATTGCACCTTTAGTTGTCCATCCGTAAGCACACCATCAATCTTGTTCCTTGCATAACTGCTTCAGCATCGATCCATTCCAAGTGTTTCCTCCAGGTCCAATCCGTGGTTGTATGATTGCCATCTGCACACACAACACAGTCTTATATTAGCAAGGGTAAACAAATAACAATGCAGTTAATACCTTGTTTTGGTGAAAGGTCCATTGGCTGAGTTGTGGTATGGATGATTGCAGATTCTAGAGATATAATATCGGTGACTACCGAAGGTGCAGGGGCTAGGAGAAAATTGAAAAAATTGGATCAAGACCCCCATGACTAAGAGCAAACCTCTGACAGCAATAGAATGGAAAAATAAATGGAATAAGGAAGATGGAGAAAAAGATACAACTGTAACGTTGATGAAATGGATGTTAAGATAAAAATGAACCAAACAGAGTTGATTGCAAAAATGTTAACGGAAAGAATTTAACTGGTGCACCAAATAGGAATGCCAGTGGGTCCTCCCCAAAGCAGGCTCATGCCCTTAATGCCCTGACAAACCCACATTCAAAGAGTCTGTAGGCTTTGGGAATGTCATTTGGAAAAAGAGTTAAAGTCTTAACCACAAGAATTTACTAAAATAAAATGATGCATCAACCAAAGTATAGACTAATGATACAACCAACAATGAGGTGAACAATGGAGAAAGAATGGTGGAAAGAAGAGAATGGAATGGAGTCTCAGGAACAAGGTGGTGTATAGCCCCTTGTGTATTTGATGATTAATGTGACTTAGCAGATCCCATTCCAAGTCTGGCCTCAAACAAACCACATCCAGTGACTTCGCATTAATGCATTCGGCAAATCCATCCACTTGAAGTAACAAGAATGCATCCCTCAAAGAGCCACCACCATTCCGACGAAACAAGGGAGGAAAAAGTAGGAAGCCAGGAAAGGCCTTGGTGAGAGGGAACATGTTTTTAGTCCCATAACTAGTGCTTGTAGCCTAGATGATTATTTTGTCTAAGGGGTATGCTTTGAATCCTCATTGTTTCTATTTTTTTTTCTATATTTTTGCGTAAGAACCACACCATGCAAAGATATATTATTTTTATTTACTCAGCTTCTCGATAATGTGGCAATCATTGGAATGGTAAGAAAACTCAAGAAGAAAACATCCAAGCACCCAAGAGAATGGCCAGCACAAGTGCATCAAATCCCCTTGAAGCCACACCCTTTTTAATCCTTGAGTCCTTCCTTAGTTTGAGAAATACCCAATCACCGATTCGTTGATAGTTCTTATTATTTTGAAGAAAGGGACTATATAGTTCTAAGCCAAGAGAGACCATAGAGATTTATGGATGCAAGGATGATGTGGACTCATTGCCTACTATATCAAAATAACCATACCTTAGTATCAACATCGTAACTTAAAGGTAAAAACCTAACATTAGCAACCAATAGAAAATAGTTCATACCATCATTAATAGCACTTATTGTGTGACAAACTTAACAAAATGGATAAGACACACACATACACACACAAATAAAATAAAAAGTATAAACAATGTTGTAAAACAAAAACAAGAAAAGTTAAAGAAATTTGTAAAAAAAAAATGTGTAAAACAAAAACTTAAAAGAACTGAGGGCCTCAAATGATCAGCATAGGTGGCCATCTCCCCTATGACTGAATTGAAAGGGAGAGATCCAAAATAATGAGCGCTTATTTGAATTTTTTAGAAGTGTCCAACTTCTCCCAATTGATGTTTTTAGATTAAGGGTTGGAAGTTGGCAATGCTCATACTCCAATGTATCTATGCTTTCATTGTGGTTGCAAGTTGTTCCCCCAGTTAGTTCCATGCATATTGGTGGGTTTCTCTCTTGATTAGCTATTAGCCACTGGGTGTTCTCTTGTTGTGTGGTTGCTACATACATGCACTTTTGTATGTTAACTTCCTGAGCACACCGGTTGCATGCAAGAGATGCTGAGCATTCTTGTATGTCATCACCCTTTGTATCACTTTATGTGATGTATGGAACTTTCTTCTTCGCAATCTTTCCATAAATTTTTTCATTAGATATTTCCAAGGAAAGTTCACAAATTCCTAGGCATGCATTTATGGTACTTAGCCATGCCTTCCCCATTATAATTGGGAAGTCCCCTTTATTATTGTTGACTTCTATCACTAGGAAATCAACTGGGTATGACCAACCACACAGTGGTAACAATGTCCTTCACAAGTCCTAAAGGGACAGTGATGGACTAGTTAGCTAGCTCTAATTAAATATTGCTCTTCTTGAGTGGAGGCAAGTTCTAAGCTTTATACATTTCTTGCGATATTAAGTTGACTCTAGAACCTAAGTCAGGAAGAGCCTTACGTCGTTCATTCCCAGTGACTTGGAGGTAGATTAAGGGACTTTCAGAATCAAATAGTTTCCTGGGAAGGTGGCCCACCTTTATCTAGTCCGTGACGGTATGTGTTAACATAACCGTATGCGTTGAGCTCTGTTGTTGGTTTGAAGGGAGCTCCGAAGCCTTACTTGATGGAGAAGTGATCATAGACTCAACTGCTTGTGGTTGTGAGAGCTTGTTTAGACTATTGGTTCTATAGAAAGGTCTTCTCTGTGTACGGTTGTTAGAACCAGCAGTGGGTTGAAGGTTTACAGCTCTTGTAGCATTACGTTGCTGTGATTAAGTGGGTAGTTCCCCTTGCATCGTTGGAGCGGGTGGTAGTGGAACTATCGACGTAAGAGATGCAGATGGATTCAAAGGATGGTATGCATGAGGGGTGTCCCTTCTAGGAGGAGTCTCAAAATACTCCCAAACTTGGTAGTGATGTTGTGGGGTCAGGTGACTGATAGAGTCACTTGGAGAAACCGGCTGCTACATGTAATAGCCATATGGATCTAGTTGCTGGTAAGGGTATTATTGGCTAGGTGGTGGCATCCCCCATGACTATGGGTATTTCCACTACTAGTGTTGCTCCATAGGTTGTGGCTGAGTTCCACTTGGATAATATGTTAAAGGTTGGTGAAACTGCCTCGAGTTACCTCGAGGATAAGGTAACCGATGGGGTGCTTGTCGTTTGTTAAGTCTTGGGTTGAGTGCATATACCCTAGACTCTTGTAGATGTGAGATTATTAGGCAACATCCCTTAGGATGGTCATATTAGAAGATCTCACATCCACCGTTATTGTCTGTGTCCGAATCCACAACCTCTTCAGTGATAGCCATTTTGCCCTTACCCATGTTACGTGCATAGTCTGAATCTCTCCTCTTTTTCTTATCATGATCACTACTTTGCTCCTTAGACTCCTCTATGATTTTTAAAATGGTTTTGAATCTACTATCTAAGGATTCCCACATTTGATCTACCTTAGCCAACACTTCAGTTGTCAACTTTTGAAGCAACAAGGTTTTTCTATTTACCAATTCTTCAAGTGGTGACTAATCCTCTTCCTCACAGAATCTTACTCCCCTCTTTCGGAGGGAAGGATCACGATTATACTCTTCTGCACTTTCTCTTTTTTGTAGCTCATCTTCTTCTTTAGCTACTTGCTCCAACAATCTATGAACTTCATGGGACCTAAGTTCAGATAGTCTCCCTTGGGCATACGTCCCAAGGGTTCTCCTGGTTTCATGTCTTAGCCCATCTATCAAGTGGCAAAGTTGATCCCATTGTGTGTAACCATGGCCCAGGCAATGGTGTAACAATGCATAATATTGGCCCATGGTAGCATCCAAGGGTTCATGATTACCTTGCTTCCATCTTTGGATCTGCTTTCTCAAGTTGGACACTTGGGAGTATGTTTGATATTTATCGTTAAACAATTCTAGCATCATACTCCACTATCTAATGGATTCCGATTCTAAGGATCGGTACCAACTTTCCACTTCTTTTATGAGTGTCCTTGGGAACAACTTTAACTTCTACCACTTGTTTTCAATATTTTACAAGGCATAGGCATCGTGGAATGCCTGTAAGTGATTCTGCAGATTAGCATTGTATCCCCCTTCAAATCGTGGGATATTATTCATGTCTAGTCTCTTGATCTAACTATCTTTCTGGTGCCTTGTAGGTATTCTAATAGCCTCTGTAATGTCTAACATACTCCGGGTTACTAGTGGGGGTTCTTCGTTGTCATTTCTTTCATGGTTTCTATGATGCCTACGTTGTTTCCTACTTTCCCTTCTTTCATGTCGTGATTCCCTAGACTGCCCTTGTCCTCGCTCTCGACTCTCTTGTCAAGGGTTCTCATCTTTCTTAACCTTGTCCTCAAGATGAGGTTCCTTGTGACTACATCTTGATGTTGAAGGAGAGGGTGAATGGTACGATGAAGGTGAAGAGGAAGGAGAACCATCGCCATGACGATGTTTCCTACCTTCCCTTCAGTGATCTCGACCTCGATCATGATGATGATTAGAATGCTTGCCCTTATCTTGTGTTTGTGTTTCCTTATTAAACACTTGGTGTTCATGGGAATTAGAACCAGGGTTGTGAATTGTGAGGAAAAGGTTCTGATACCCTACCTCCTCACTATCGTTAGGAGGGGGAACATCATTTGATGGAGAACTTGTTATAACTGGTTCACCATCTCCAATTTCGCTTAGGACGTGCAGGACCCCTTTGCCCTTCAACGATGTATGGTAGCTATCCTATTGCGAGTCTCTTAAATGTTGCATTGCTGTGGGATGGTAATCCCTTGTGTCGTAATCACTTGCAACGTATTCAACGTATAGCTAGGTCATGCCTATTTATGCAAGAGCACGAAGGAGCATGTTGGGGACTACACGATTTAGAGGTAACACTCTGTTACCATGCAAGTCTCACCAACACAGTTGTTCATCTTGATGGAGAATAAAAGTAAAATTGGGTATATGCTCATCGTGATGATTATATACCACCCGATATTGTCTGAGGAACTGGCGGTTCTTGGTTATGTATGTTGTGTCGTCGACTGTCTATTGTGTGATTCCTAGGTGATGAAGTGCTTTCATGAGAAGAAGAAGACATTGTTATTTTGTCAATGTGCTATTGACCATTGTTTAAATTTTCTTCTGATTAACCTTAAGGGTTCGTTTAAGTTTCCCAATGATGTGGATGATTTCCTATGTTCTACTTAGCGCACAAACAACTTAGTCCCTGGCAACGGTACCAATGATGAGCGACAAGGTACCCCTACACTCAACCATACAAATACAAGCATTACACGTGCGATCCGGTCGAACTCTGTAGACTAAGTGCCTACACGCCTTATGGAACACCTAAGGTTAATCAATCGTTGACCTCCTAAGCTTACTTGTATTTGTCACAGTTGTATGGTTAAGTAAGCTTGAGGCATGTGATTTTTATATCTTTTATGTTTTAATCGCCTATGCTAAGAGGGAAAAAGGTGAAGAGACTAAGTAACTAACTTGCACTAACTAAGCTTTCACTATCCTAGCATGAGTATTCATTCCCACTTGCCATTTTACACCTTGAACCAATGTAACACTACTGGGATTACCAAATGCTATTCGTTACTGGGATTACCAAGTGTAACACACGTGTTCAAAGTGGTTGTACTAAATGCACTTAACTATGATAGTTGAGAGTTGAGAGAGATTAAGTCCTTAAGAAAGAATTTAAACAATTAACAATAATTAAAGTCTTATCTAGCTTAGTCCATGCACTGCAAGGTTTATCCAAAAGTTCATCTTTATTATCGTACACAATTGTGTGCTTAGGTACAAAATTGCTCGAATAAAGATCTGTTCACTTTGGGACCCCTACTGTGGACACATGAAAATTATTCTAACTCAGAAATGAAAAAATGGCAAGAGTTTGGCTAAGGTCTAGATCTAGATGAAGAAACAAGGGAGAGCCACTTCTTATTTATAGAACTAGCAGTGGGCTGTGATATCGTGTACGCGATATCACAGGGAAGGATACGATATCGCGTATGCAATATCAAGTATGCAATATCATGGCCCATGCAATATAGCGTCCCATTAGGAAAGATTGAGAAGAAGAAAGTTTCATGCATCACATACAGTGCTACAAAGGGTGATGACATACAAGAATGCTTAGCATCTCTTGCATGCAACCAGTGTGCTCAGAAAGTTAATATACAAAAGTGCTTGTATGTAGCAACCACACAACAAGAGAATACCCAGTGGTTGATAGCTAATCAAGAGAGCAACCCACCAATATGCATGGAACTAACTGGGGGAACAACTTGCAACCACAATGAAAGCATAGATACATTGGAGTATGAGCATTGCCAACAACCCTTAATCTAAAAACATCAATTGGGAGAAGTTGGACACTTTTAAAAAATTCAAATAAGTGCTCATTATTTCGGATCTCTCCCTTTCAATTAAATCATAGGGGAGATGGCCACCTGTGCTAATCAATTGAGGCCCTTAGTTCTTTTAAGTTTTTGTTTTACACATTTTTGTTTTGCACATTTTTGTTTTACAAATTTCTTTAACTTTTCTTGTTTTTGTTTTACAACATCGTTTATACTTTTTTTTTATTTGTGTGGGTATGTGTGTTTTTTATCTATTTTGTTAAATTTGTCACCCAATAAGTGCTATTAATGATGGTATGAACTATTTTCTATTGGTTGCGAATGTTTGGTTTTTACATTTAAGTTACGATGTTGATACTAAGGTATGGTTCTTGTGATATAGCAGGTAATGAGTCCACATCATCCATGCATCCATAAATCTCTATGGTCTCTCTTAGCTTGGAACTATACAGTCCCTTTCTTCAAAATAATAAGAACTATTAATGAATCGGTGACTGGGCATTTCTCAAACTAAGGAAGGACTCAAGCATTAAAAAGGGTGTGGCTTCAAGGGAACTTGATGCATTTATGTTGGCTATTCTCTTGGGTGCTTGGATGTTTTCTTTTTGAGTTTTCTTACCATTTCAACGTTGCCACATTATCGGGGAGCTGAGAAAATAAAAATAATAAAGTCTTTGCATGGTGTGGCTCTCACGCAAAAAAGAAAAAAACAAAAAAAAAACAGTGAGAATTCAAAGCACACCCCTTAGACGAAATAATCATTTGGGCTACAAGCTCTAGTTATGAAACTAAAATAAAAATGTTTCCTCTAACCAAGGCCCTTCCTCGCTTCTTACTTTTTCCTCCCTTGTTTCATCGGAATGGCGGTGGCTCTTTGAGGGATGCATTTTTGTTACTTCAAGTGGATGGATTGGACGAATGTATTAATGTGAAGTCACTGGATGTGGTTTTTTTGAGGCCAGACTTGGAATGGGATCTACTAAGTCACATTAATCATTAAATACACAAGGGGTTGTACACCACCTTGTTCTTGAGACTTCATTCAATTCTCTTCTTTCCATCATTCTTTCTCCATTGTTCACCTCATTGCCAGTTGTATCATTAGTGTATATTTTGGTTGATGCATCGTTTTCATTGTGGTAAATTCTTGTGGCTATGACTTTAACTCTTGTTCCAAATGACATTCCTAGAGCCTATGGACTCTTTGAATGTGGGTATGTTAGGGCATTAAGGGCATGAGCCTGCTTTGGGGAGGACCCACTGGCATTCCTATTTGATGCAACAGTTAAATTCTTTCTCTTAACATTTTTGCAATCAACTCTATTTGGTTCATTTTCATCTTGCCATCCATTTCATTGACGTTACAGTTGTCTCTTTTTCTCCATCTTCCTTATTCCTTTTCTTTTTCCATTCTATTGCTATCGGAGGTTCGTTCTTAGTCATGGGGGTCCTGACCCAATTTTTTCAATTTTCTCCTAGCCCCTACACCTTCGGTAGTCACCGATATTATATCTCCAGAATCCACAATCAGCCATACCACAACTCAGCCAATGGACCTTTCACTGAAGCAAGGTATCAACTACATTATGATTCATTTACCCTTACTAATACAAGACTGTGTTGTGTGTGCAGATGGCAATCATACAACCACAGATTGGACTTGGAGGGAACATTTGGAATGGATCGGTGCTGAAGCAGTTATGCAAAGAACAAGATTGATGGCGCACTTACAGATGGACAACGAAAGACGCAATCTTGGCATTGGCAGCAACAAACTTCTTCTCTCTTCTCTCTTCTCTCTCAGCTACCAAATAAGGTCTGATGTCAATTATGTACAAAGTGTTCACTCTTGTTGTTGTGAACACCAGTTTTGTCATGTTCTGTAATGATGATCTGTTCACATGTCATCCCATTCACCATTAGTTCCATTCAAGTCAATAATTCCATACTTTCCCAATATTTTGTAAGGAACTTGAGAACGAATTTTTATTCAGTCATGGGGGTATGATGGGACGCGATATCGCATGGCCTGCGATATCACGTCCTTTCGTGTGATATCGGGTACGCAATATCGTAGCCTGTTGATAGTTCTATAAATAAGAGGTGGCTCTTCCTTGTTTTTCCATCTTGAGCTAGACCTTAGCCAAACTCTTGCCATTTTTCCATTCCAAAGTTAGAATAATTTGGCCCGCAGTAGGAGTCCCAAAGTGAACGGATCTTTATTCGAGCAATTCTGTACCTGAGTACACAATTGTGTACGACAATAAAGACGAACTTTTGGATAAACCTTGCAGTATATGGACTAAGCTAAATAGGACTTTAATTATTGTTAATTGTTTAAATGCTTTCTTAAGGACTTAATCTCTCTCAACCCTCAACTCTCATAGTTAAGTGCATTCAGTACGACGGCTTCGAGCACTTGCGTTAAGCTTAGTAATCCCAGTAACGAATAGCGTTTGGTAATCCCAACAGTGTTGCATTGGTTCAAGGTGTGAAACAGCAAGTGGGAATGGATATTGATGCTAGGATAATTAAGGCTTAGTTAGTTAGAGTTAGTTACTTAGTTTCTTCACCCTTTCCTCTCTTAGCATAGGTGATAAAAACATAAAAGATATAAAAATCACATACCTCAAGCTCACTTAACCATACAACCGTGACAAATACAAGTAAGCTTGGGAGGACAACGATTGATTAACCTTAGGTATTCCATAAGGCGTGTAGGCACTTAGTCTACGGAGTTCGACCGGATCGCACGTGTAACGCTCGTATTCGTATGGTTTAGTATAGAGGTACCTCACCACTCATCATTTTCTAAATAGGAACAACAAAGCTTTTTCTCTAATTGTTGGGCATTTCTCCATCCTTCAAAATTTTGTTGAATAATTGTATCAGTGAAGTAACTTTTGTATCTCCCAATGCTTTCCATGCTCTCAAAGGAATGTTATCTGATTCAACAATTTTCCATTTTTCATTTTTCATAAGGTTATTTTCAGCTCAAATAAGGAAAATTCATTAACTATACCAACATTTGGTTCTTCTTCTTAGATGTTTTCTAGTAGGAATTCTTCATTTAATGATTCTTGAAAATAAATTTTCCATCTATCTAAAATTTCATTGTCTTTTACCTAATAGTTGAAAATTGCTCAAGATCAACGACATGACTCTAGTCAATGGTCAAGGAGGACAAGATTAATAAACTCCAACCTAATCTAAAGAGATTCTATGCATTTTGTGATTAGTCCATTTGCATTTGCAAAATAGGTTATAAGGATCATTCGTAATTTTTACCTTAAATTAGAAGTGTTTTAGCATTTACATTGTCTACGTTGAAATTGAGTTTTTATATAATGTCCATACAATCTATAGACCCTTTATGAATCTATTAGATACTATGAAGTAAGAAAATTACTAAATGTAGCTAGTAATATGTGAAACAGATCAACTAAAATTGCATCATTTTAGTAGACAATGATGTACGGGCAACTCCAACAAGGAGAACCAAACACTATGGAACAGTTCTCTGCACACTGATTGCCACGGCCATGTTCTGGGATTTGATACTGGCTTCCTTAGCGACTTCTGTGACCAAATTTGCCGTGCCTAACGGTATTATAAACACAGTTAATGGTGCGCAGTTTTTTTCCAGAAGCCCAATCTTCCTTGGAAGAATAAAGAGACAAGAATTTGATCAATGTCGTGGTTAAATGAGAGAAGGAAATGACGACGACTTGACTATTCAAAGTCTCAGCAGACATTTACTGTGACATTGGCTCGGTACCTTCATCGCAGTAATGGCGAAAGAAAATTCAGCAACGTTTTGGCCACGATAAATGATGTTTTGGCCACCATCAACGCTGTGTCTTTCAATATTAAATTAATGGATAAACCGATGTAAGAATGACGATCAGCCCTGAACACTTCTGTGAGGGTAAAAGATTCAAGGTTTTGAAGCTGGTAAAGCTTGAGGTCAACATAATATTTTCACATAAACGTATACCTGAATTAAACATATAAAATACAAAGCAACCAGCATAATTCGCAGGTAACATACCAAATCAGCAAGCTATATTCTTATCAACAATGTTATTAGTATTTGACTTTCATCCTTTATACATCTTACATCTCAGTATTATTATCATGAAATTATAGTTGAAGCTTGAGCTGTATAACCAATTAAATTTAAGTTGAATTCGAAGGTCAAAAATGTGCAAATGGGAAATCAGATAAACATACTGATTTTGATAGAAAAAATTAATTTAATTATAACAAAAAAAGTAAGTATGATTTTATAATAACTGACCTTATTTGGTTGAGACGAGGTTAGCATGACGATTATGAGTTAAGTCTGTTGTGCCAGTTATCAAGTAATTGGTTTAGAAAAAATTTCTATAAAAGTGACCAATTGTTTTAGAAACCCGTGAATACATTGCATACTGGCATAGCATTTCAAGGCAAAGTTTCTCTTTGTTGGGATCTGCAGATGAAATTTGAATCTATGCTGATTCACCGACTCTGCAGAAGAGATGCCATTTCTTACAAATTATAAAAAATGACAAATGAGCTAAGATTCCAAGCTCATCTGAAGATCCCTAGGTCAAAGAAGCTGACCACATCATTTTCAAAGCTTCTCTGTAACAATTATAGCTTTCAGCTGAACTCAGATTCACATCCTTTATATTGCTAATAATATAAAGAATTCAGTTTTAAAAATTTTATTAGATGAATGAAAGGCATCATGAGTCTAATGCTCTTGGATAGTACTGTTTCCATGATGTAAAACAGTGTTACAGCTGGGTGTCTCCACCCAAATGGTTTTGATAAGTGCACTGTTATTGTGTGTGCATTCCAGAAAACACTTGAACTTGTCTACCTGTTATAAGGAAGCTCAAACTTGGTTGAGCAGCCATTCACTTATAGTCCAGCTAAACCAACATTGACACAATTATCACAGTTATAAGTCATAAAATTTTGTGATGTTTACCCATAAAGGCATAGCTTATTAATTTTTATTTTAAAGTTGGAGGGTGCCTAGTTACTGTTTATATTTTAATGATCTTAACCCGATTTGTTTTTAAAGTCAAGGTAATGGGATTTAATCTTCCATTCTCAAGAAAAAAAATGTTATGTAGTATTCCGTGACAATCTTAAAGAACAGAAACGGATGCAAAAAAATAAAATCATCAGTGTTCATACAAAAGTTTTCAAGGTTAAATCAACCTCATAGTTTGAAAGGTTGTGAGATCCACCGAATGCAATTTTCTCAACGTGAGACAATATTATAATTAAACAAGGTTAAAGCGATCTTCAAGTTCCAAAACAAACATCCAAAAATGGGACATCCTTACCTTTTAGGTAACCTAATTTATGCACGTGTTTATCAATGAGATTCTTTACATCCCATTTACAACTGGGAAAAGGATTTGATTTTTTAATGTCATATTACTTGCATCTTGAAAATTTGCTAACTTGGAAATCACGGGCTTTTGAGCAATTTTTACATTTAAGTGATTAAGTACTTTACCTTGGTACACCGTTGCAAACAGATTAAACATATTTGAATTTTAAGAGCAGCAGAAGCAAAGACTAAAGTCATACTACACCATTACATGCGCAGGAACAGTTTTAATACCTGCAGACAACCATTAAAGTAGATCTTAACAGATTTTGGGATTACCTTCAAATCAGGTACCTTCCAAAGAAACGTTGAAAGGGATCCCAAAGAAAATACAGAGCAATTGTGGCACCATAAGATATTCCAAATCCCAAACTTAATCCCCATAATGAGAAATGTTCCTCAACCCAGTCCCACCACCCTTTGTTGGTCTTGGTCTTTGTCTTGGCTTCTCTTGAGTTTGCTTCATTGTCATGGCTACATGGAATGCTAGTGGGAAGCCCACACAAACACCTATTTTCTCCAAAGGAATTTTTATCGAATGTGGAGAACTGTGTGCTTATAGGAATTCTTCCACACAACCTGTTATGGGAAACATTGAAAATACTTAAAAAGTCCAGGGACTGCAACTGCGTTGGAATTTTCCCAGACAATTGGTTGTATCTTAAATCCACAGCTTCCAACATCAGCAAATTTCCAATGGATGAAGGTATATGGCCAGTTAACCTGTTGTAAGATAAATTTAGCAACCTCAGAGCCTTGAGATCTCCAATGCCATAAGGAATCTCACCTATGAGATTATTGCTGGATAAGGCAATGACATTGTTGCCAGATATGACAAGCCTATCATCAAATTCCAACTCCTTCTCAGTTAGCATCACTTTCACATCCTGGATAGCATATGCCCCTAAATATCGAGAGTTTGAACCATGGATGAAAACTTCTTCTTTATCCATGCTATTGTCTAACTGGTGAAATTGCTTAAGTATGTGAAGCTGGGGTGGAATATGGCCATGGAATTGATTGTTGGAGAGATCCAACACTTGCAACTTTGGGAAATCTACTAACCACTGAGGAATGTTTCCTCTAAACATGTTATAGCCTAAATCCAGCACTGTGAGGTTATGCATGCCTCTCAAATAATTTGGGAGAATGCCATTAATCATATTCCTCTTAAAATCTAAGACAATAAGCTTCTTACAATTTACTAAAGAATTTGACAAAGATCCAGAGAAATTATTCAGGTGGCCAGACAAAATGGTTAGGGAAGCAGGAAATAATATTGCAGAGAGGGTCCCATGCAAGCTGTTGTTTGCAAGGTTCAAATATGACAACTGCTTGCATTTGCTTATGGTAGTTGGAATAATGCCACTAAGTCTGTTTTCAGAAACATCTAGATACACCAAATTTCCCAGTCTTCCTATACTCTTTGGGATTGGCCCACTTAGCTGGTTTCCTGTTAAACTTACATACTTCAGTTGTGACATATTACCTATGCACCCTGGAATAGAGCCGCTGGCATTTGAATGCCCCACCGTTAATGATTGCAATTGTTTTAGCCGACAGAGTTCTTTTGGCAAGCCTTCCAAATTTTGTGACGTCACTGTAAGGGAAACCAAATTAGTAAGATTCCCTACAGACTTTGGGATCGTATTGCTGTATGCTTCCAGCGTAACTAGCCGGGACATAGAGCCAATGCAATCTGGAATTGGAACCGCACCTTGGTAGCCAGTATCCACCAGTGTTAATCCTGTTATCTGTTTTAGGTTGCACAAGGATGGTAGAACAATGCCACTGATGAAATTTGCATATAAGAACAAATTGGTGAGTTGGCTCAGCCTACTCAATTCTGATGGAATGTTTCCCGTTAACCCATCTACGGACAAGGACAAGATTCCGAGTTGGCTCAGCCTGCTCAATTCTGATGGAATGCTTCCAGTTAGCCTGTCTGAGGACAAGTACAACTCTGTGAGTCTTTGAAGATTTACCAGGTCCCTTGGAATGCTTCCAGTTAGCCTGTCTGAGGACAAGGACAACTGTCTGAGTCTTTGAAGATTTCCCAGCTCCCTTGGAATGCTTCCAGTTAGCCTGTGTGAGGACAAGTACAACTTTGTGAGTCTTTGAAGATTTCCCAGCTCCTTTGGAATGCTTCCAGTTAGCCTGTCTGAGGACAAGTGCAAGTCTGTGAGTCTTTGAAGATTTCCCAGCTCCCTTGGAATAGCACCCATAAAGTAGCCTCCCCACAACTCTAGGAATTCAAGTTGTGTTAGATTTCCAAGGAAAGAAGGTATTGAACTGCTACCACCATTAAAATCCATTGAAAGATATTGCAGCTTGGTTAGATTGCCAAGCTCCTTGGGGATAGCACCGCTAACATTTGTTAACACTTGCAATGATAGATCCTGAAGATGCACAAGATGTCCCAGCCATGATGGTATTGATGTAGCTTGATTGTCACTTAAATATATAGACAATGCTTGCAGAGAAGAACAGTTTCTGAGTGATTCAGGAATGGGGCCCTCTAATGGTACCAGCCCCTGCATATCTAAAGTTTTTAACTTGGTAAGCTGACCAATTTGTGATGGCAAAGGTCCATGCAAGTTATTTTCTGAAAGGTCTAGATACTGCAGCTTACTAAGTTGACAAATCTGTGAGGGCATAGGCCCAGCCAAGGAATTGAAACAGAGATCTAGATGTTGAAGCTGGTTAAGCTGAGCAATTTGTGGTAGGATAGATCCAGAGAAGCTATTTAAAGAGAGATCCAAATAAACTAGGAATGTGAGATTGGATAAAAATGGTGAAATCACACCTGATAATTGGAATCCCATCAGGTTCAATGATACCACTCTGGGCAAAGGGGAAGGCGAAGCTCCTCTTGAAGAAGAAGAAGCAGCAGCAGCATCATGAAAAGCAGTAGAGAAGCTGCAGCCCATGCCATCCCAATTAACGCAGAGTCGATGCAAGTTGTGGTGAGTCCAGTTGCGAAGCATGTTCTGAGGATCATGTCTAATTCCTTCCTTGAATTTTAGCAGCGCATTTCCCTCCGCGCTTAACAAAGGTGATATGGATGATGAAGATGCAGAGGTAACTGTGAGCAAGAGCAGCAGCAGCAGAAGCAAAAGTAGAGGCAAACTCTTTCTACTCATGACCATCGTTGCTGCATTCACTCTTCTCTGCACCGTGGCCATGGCCGTCATGACGAAGAAGAAGAACAAGATACGGAAAACTGGGTCAGATATGTTATGTGTGCATGCACAATTGCCTGTGGCTGTGGCGGCCTGCATTATAAAGACAAACTAGATGGGTAGGTAGGCAGAGGAGTGGCAAAATGGTTTGTGCGCCTGCCTTTCCTGGTCAGTCATGTCAGTCAAAAGTAAGCGAATAAGGTCAGGTCAGGTCTGCCACGCGTCTGCGCAAATATTTGTAGGAAAATTGCGAGACTTGCGAGTATGGCGTACCCCGCACACCACATCCATTTCCATTTCCTTTTGATGATGTTGACGGAGAGGGAGGATAAGATGGTACAACTCCCTTTCATGTATGAACCACTTTTATGAAACCCAACAACTCTTACGATTCTTGTTAACGTGAGTGTATGAAACGTGCAAAGCACTCAAGCGTGTTAAATACGTTTACTGGATAATCGTTGCCCACTTGCCGTGATTGACGGAACAACAAAGAATCCGAAGATTGTTCAAAGTTTCTAAAGACATTGATTTTTGAAATTTGAAAAGCACGTTTTCCCGTAAATGACCGTGTCACTATGTGAACGTCTGCCATGGACACGGAAGAAAATTTTTGATCTTAAAATATTTTATTTGTTGAAGTGTCACGAAAACATTCAACCCTTTATGTGTGATATGTTATCAAAATTTTGGAAATATGGTAATGCAAAGCATACAAATTTGTTTTCGGTGGAAAGGTTTTATCGGTGGAATTAATTCCTTGAAGAGTAGTAGATTTGAAAGGTTATGGTTTTAAGGGTGGTAAAAGCATTTTAAAAATTATCAAAGGAGCCTTGGTAGTGATGAAAATTGCTAAATGTGGTAACAATATTTACAAGTTAGAGGGTACTATATAAAGAAACTTTGCTATTCTTTTGACAATTTAAATTCTTCTTATTTATGGCATCAACGCTTGGGTCACATATGAGTGAAAAAGAATTACAAATTTCAATGAAGCTTAATTTACTCTCAAAATTAAAATCCTTGAATTTAAAATTTTGTGAACATTATGTTTTTGAAAATCAATCAAGAAATAAATTTAAAGAAGAAAAACATAAAAAGCAAAGATATAGAGGCCAATGGGGGAAGGGGGAGTGTATTTTGTCACCCTCCAGGTCATGCACCATGTAAGATCCCGGGATGGAGGAAAACGTGTTGGAAAAAAACATGAAAAAAACACGATGTAAAGTCCACGCCATGGAAAAAAACACTATGAATCAAATTAATAGAACTGTTCACAAGAATTATTATTAAATAACATACAATCATTTTGATTTTGGTTTTCAATATGAATATCAATTCTCAATGGATCAATTTGAGATTTTATTAATTTGTAAAATATATAAGATTCTCTTGGCCAAATAATAGATATATATTATAAATATATAGCTAAACTAGTTACATAAATTCAAATGTACGGTTCGTCACCTAAGGTATCAATTGTAGGTAATTTATATTTTGTCAACTTCATTGATGATTATTTTAGAAAAGTTTGGGTCTATATGTCAAAAAAATAAATTTGATGTTTTTGGTGTTTTTAAAGCTTGGATTGAAAAGAGCACAAGCAAATCAATTAAATGTTTAAGAACATATAATGGAGGAAAGTTCAACTTTATGGAGTTTAAAAATTATTGCAAGAAAGTTGGGATTAAAAGACATAATATGGTGGCCTATACTCTTAAGCAAAATAGAGTTGTAGAACACATGAATAAAAATCTTCTTGATACTATGTTTTTGACAACTATACTCTTAAGATAAATAACGCACAAAAATGCCATGAACAAACAAAGATAGAACAAACTTGATTGAGAAGGTAAAACTAAATTGGGAAAGGGGTAGAGAAATAGAGGATGGATGAGTGATTCTGTATTTAGATATCTTGTTACCTTCTCTAGTAGTTGTGCTTGGTTAAATTCATCTTATTTAAAATCATCTCAGCCATATATATATATATATAAGCTAGTTTATATATGTGAATGTTTCTATTTCATTTGAAAACCCATGTTCTGATGTGGCAACGTTGACAAACTTTATCCCCCTCCCACCCACCATCATGCTAGAAGTGTTGGCCTCTTGGCCAAAAAAATGTGGGCAAATCATGTTTGTAAGGGATGACATTGATTGAATTGGGGCAATTTGATGTTACAACAATAAGATAGATTATGTTACAAAGTTTTCCATTCCTATAACTTTCATCATCCATCATCAATTTATCATATTCAGCAACTCATTAATCCAAGAAGTTAAACAATCACATTCAGGGCCACTCTTGTAAAACAGATTTCAACCATCAAATCATCTCAAATAAATTCCAAATTTTTCAAGAAGGTAGATTGTTGAGAAAACTCTAGATTAGGTATTTACTCACTCTATAAGTCTCTCAAATTACAGAGATATTTATTGTGCAAATTACTAATTTTTGTTTTGGATGTTGAACAATTTTATTCAAGAACCCTTCTTTTGGATAGATTTGAATCATTACATAAATTCCAGTTTATCTAAAAGTTTATAGGCTTATAGATTACAGAATGAGCTTTCCAACAAGCTAGGATCAGCCCAAAACTCATCCAGATTTCAAAGATATTGCAACTACAAAATCAGAAAAAATTTAGTTTTTCTTAGTTTGGCTGCCCCCATAATCGGATATATTGGGCTGCCAAAAATCTACAAAATAAATAATTCTTTTGAATTTTTTTACATCTAAAAAATCAACAAAAATTGAATTCTTGCATGGTTACTTGATGAGGAAATATATATGAAATAACTAGAACATTTTGTTCAAATAAGGTTGAAAGATTTGGTTTGCAAACTCAAGAAGTCATTGTATGGCCCAAAGCAATTGTCTAGGAAATGGTATAAGAGGTTTGATTCTTTCATGTTGAGCCATAATTTCCAAAAAAAAGGCGGCGGGGGGTGGGGGCGGGGGGGTGGACATTTGCATAAAAGATCTAGAATCTGTAGATCTTTGAATCAAATCCTAGGCATAGAAATACATAAAGATAGAAAAAATGGTAAGCTATGGTTTTCACAAGGAAAATATATTCGGAAAATCCTTATGTGTTTTAATATGATGGATGCTAAACTTGTAAGCATCCTTTTTGCTACTCATTTTAAACTTTCTTCAAATTTATGTCTTAGTTTAGAAGAAGAAATGTAGTATGTGTCTCATGTGTCTTATGCAAACGTAGTAGGAAGTTTAATGTATGTGATGGTATGTACAAGGCCAAATATTTCTTTTGTAGTTGGAACCATTAGTAAATTTATAGCTAATCCTGATAATGATCATTGGATTAGAGTGAAATGGATGCTTTGATGTTTAAAGGGCACTAAGAATTATTGTATCACCTATAATAAGATAGCAGTGAGATTGTGGGTTTTGTTGATTCTGATTATGCAAGTGACTTGGAAAAGACCAGATCCACCACAAGTTATATCTTTACTGTTACAGCAAATCAAATTAGTTGGATGTCAAAATTATAATCTATTGTAGCATTATCTACCATTGAAGCAAATGACATAGCTACTACAAAAGCTTACAAGGAAGCTATTTGGTTGCAAAGCATATTAGATGAGTTGGGCATAAAAAGGAAAAAGTCAAAATAGTTTGTGATAATTAGAGTGCTATATATTTTGCCAAGCATCCAACTCATCATAGTAGAACAAAACATATTCACACCAAATATCATTGGATATGACATATTATGGAAGAAGTTGGAGCGTTGCTTGAAAAAATTCATAAAAGTCAAAATTGTGATTATATATTAACAATGTTAGTACTATTAAAGAAGTTGAAGTAGTGCTTGAACATCTTAGGCTTGTAGGAAAGGTGATGAAAATTTTTGAGCAAGGAAAAGTATGTTTATTGTCAAGGTAGAGATTGTTGAGTTGACAACAAGTTATCTTGTGTTTTTTTCTGTCTCACTCTTATGTTTCCCTTTTCTACTTTATGAGAATTGATGTTTCCCGTTCTGTTTTTAGGAATTTCAATTTTATGTTTTTTGGGAACTAATAATAAATATAAAACTGAGTTATTGGTTAACTCAATGTGTGTAACTTGTACTCTCTTTTACTTGTAATATAGGGAAATATTAAATTTAAGCACTTGAAAATCAAGAGTGTGTGTGCTATAAAGACAATCATGGTGTGAGCTTGTTATGTGGAATTGCAATGAGAGAGAATCTTGTACTCACCAATTCATCCTAAATAAAATTGCCTTGTCTTGCCTTCTAGATGTTTCTCTTCACATTGAAGGTTGAAGAGTTTTACCATGCAAGTCTTCTTTCCTCTTTTTTTTTCTTAATTTTTATTTTTTATTGTAGCACATTCTCTATTTCAATCATTTTTCCAAGAGGTAGCAACAAATTTAAATATTGAAATTTGTTAAGCTGACCAATATGTGAAGGGATAAGTCCAGACATGCTATTAATGTGTGAGATTGTGAAGGGATAGGTTTAGACAAACTATTGAAGTGTGAGATTGGAGATGAGTGCAAAATCACACCTGATAGTTGGAATGGGGGACAAAGGAGGAATAATTGATGTATAAGTATACCTCAAAAAATTTATAACTTAGTATTGCCCATCAAAATTGAAACCATGACTTGGAGCTTTCAAATCCAGAGTTTTAACACTACGCTAACCCCTAGCAGTTGGAGATTACTCAAGATCAATGACACAACTCTAGTCAATGCTACTCAAGGAGGAGGAGAGCAATCAAATCCAACCCAATCGAAACAAACCTAATGCATTTTATGATCAATCCATTTGCAAAACCAGTTATAAGGATCATTGGTAATTCTTACCTTGAATTGGAACAGTGTTTTAGCATTTGCATTATTGATGTTGAAAATGAAATTTTATATAATGTCCATTGAACCTGTAGACCCTCTCTGGATCTATTAGATACTATGAATTAAGAAAATTACTGAATGTTGCTAGTAATATGTCAAACAAATCAACTAAAATTACATCATTTAAAAGAAATAATGATGTATCTCCAACAAGGATAAAAAAATACAAACACCTTCTTTGCAAAGTGATTGCCACAGCAAGGATCTAGGATTTGATACTAGGTTTCTCAAGGACTATTTGTTGGCCATGATTATCCTGCTAAATTTAGGCTATGGTTATTAAAATAGTGGATGCTTATTTTGTTATTTAAGGGACCTCTCTCACCTCAATTTGTACCCATCACATACATCCCCTTTTCCAAGTCTTACATTCTTCTATTGCATGAGAGAGAGGCTTCTTCTTGTTCTCTCCTTGTGATAAGAGAGAAGCTTGTTATTTCCATTTCTGATAATAAGATCCTTCTGCATTTGCCTGTGGTTCCATTGCTCTTTATTTTCATCTCATTTCATATTTTGCTGCCAGATTTGCTAACAATGGTATCGGAGCAAGGTTCATAGTCCGTGGAAGTCTTGCAGATTGTGCATAAAAATTTTACAAACTGGCTAGCAAATATGAAATAGAGAAGTTCAATGGAAGCAACTTCACATTGTGGAAAATGAAGATACAGGCAATTTTGTGTAAAGATAATTGCTTGGCAGCTATTGGAGAAAGGCCGCGAGAGGTCACGAATGACGGCAAGTGGAATGAAAAGAATCCTCAAGAGAATGTGGTAAGTACCTCATATGACAGTGATGTTCTATACAGTGAGGCAACTATTGTTGAAGGTAGATAGAAGCTCATTGATGCTTGGATCTTGGATTCAGGAGCAACATGGCACATGACCTCTCAAAGAGAATGGTTTTATCACTACAAACCAATCTCAGAAGGATCTATGTACATGGGAAATGATCATGCTTTGAAAATCACTAGTATTAGTACTATCAAGATAAAGATGTATGATGGCACTATTCACACCATATAAGAGGTACGACATGTGGAGGGCCTAAAGAAAAATCCATTGTCTTTAGGACAACTAGATGATGTTGGGTGCAAAAATCATATAGAGAATGGGATCTTGAAGATTACCAAAGGTGTGCTTGTGGTAATGAAGGCAGAAAAGGTTGCTGCAAATTTGTACATGCTTATGGGAAACACACATCAAGTGGGAGAGCCTTCTGTTGCATCAACTAGTTTGGAAGAAGAATTGATGATGTTGTGGCATCAAAAGCTTGGTCATATGTCAGAACAAGGTTTGAAGATTCTCTCTAAACAAAGACTACTTCCTGGGCTCAATTCGGTATGTTTACCATTTTGTGAGCATTGTGTTACTAATAAGCAACATAGATTAAAGTTTAGCACATCAATAGCTAAGAGTAGAGGCCTCTTGGACTTGCTACACTCTGATGTTTGGCAAGCACCAGTGACTTCCCTAGGAGGAGCAAGATACTTTGTATCTTTCATTAATGATTTCTCCAGGAGAATGTTAGGTGTATCCAATCAAAAGGAAGGCATATGTCTTTTCAGTCTTCAAAGTTTTTAGAGCACAAGTAGAACTTGAGTCCGAACAAAGGATCAAGTGTCTAAGGATAGATAATGGAGGAGAAGATAAAACTAATGAATTAAATGCATTTTGTCAACAAGAAGGCATCAAGAGGCAATTCACAGTGGCACACACTCCTCAACAAAATGGAGTGGCAAAATAGATGAATAGAACCTTTTTGGAAAAAACAAGATCAATGTTGAAGGCTGCAAATCTAACCGAGTCATTTTGGGCAGAAGCAGTTAATACGACCTACTATTTATTCAATCGGTATCCATTAACTGCGATTGATCTAAAAACACCAATAGAAATGTGGACTGGTAAGCCATATATTTATTCTCATCTCCATACATTTGGAAGTTTTGTGTATGTGATGTATAATGACCAAGAAAGATCAAAGTTGGATCCAAAGTCTAGGAAATGTATCTTCTTAGGGTATGCTGATGGAGTTAAGGGGTATCGGCTGTGGGATCCCACTACCCGCAAGGTTGTCATCAGTAGAGATGTGATATTTGTAGAAGATAAAATGCAAGAGAAGGAAGATGCTAGCACTTCAAAGAAGAATTCAAAGACTACTAAAACTCAAGTTGAAGATAAGACAAAAGTTGAAGATCTAGTTACTTTTGAAGTAACATCAANATGTGTCTTTGTGGATGGTAGCAATGCAAGAGGAGATTGAAGCTTTACACAAAAACAAGACATGGGATCTTGTTACACTACCACAAGGAAGAAAGGCTATTGGAAACAAATGGGTCTACAAGATCAAACGTGATAGTAATGACCAAGTGGAGCGATATCGTGCAAGATTGGTGGTAAAGGGATATGCTCAAAAAGAAGGAATTGACTTCAACCAGATATTTTCTCTTGTGGTTAGACTTACAATAGTCAGAGTAGTCCTAGCAATGTGTGCTACATTTGACCTACATCTAGAACAACTAGATGTGAAATTTGTTTTTTTGCATGGAGATCTTGAAGAAGAGATTTATATGCTCCAGCCAGAAGGTTTTGTAGAAGAAGGCAAAGAGAACTTGGTCTGCAAGTTGAACAAATCTCTGTACGGTCTCAAACAGGCGCCAAGGTGTTGGTACAAGAGATTTGACTCATATATCATGAGCCTTCGGTACAATAGACTCAATGCAGACCCTTGTACATATTTCAAGAGGTTTGATGAAGATTTCATCATTTTGCTATTGTATGTGGATGACATGTTGGTTGTAGGTTCCAACAAAGAGAAAATTTAAGAATTGAAGGCACAGTTGGCTAGGGAATTTGATATGAAAGACTTGGGACCAGCAAACAAAATTCTAGGGATGCAAATTCACCGAGATAGAAATAACAAGAAGATTTGGCTTTTTCAGAAAAATTACTTAGGTAAGATCTTACGATGCTTCAACATGCAAGATTGTAAGCCAATTTCTACCCCACTTCCTATTAATTTCAAATTATCCTCCAAGATGTGTCCTAGCAATGAAGTAGAGAGGAATGAGATGTCTCGAGTGCCATATGCATCAGCAGTGGGAAGCCTAATGTTTGCTATGATTTGTACAAGACCAAACATTGCACAAGCAGTGGGAGCAATTAGTCGGTACATGGCAAATCCTAGACAAGAGCATTGGAGTATTGTTAAGAGAATCCTGAGATACATTAAGGGTACCTTAGATGTTGCATTATGTTATGGAGGATCTGAATTTACTATTAAAAGTTATGTGGATTTAGATTTTGCAGGTGATCCAAATAAAAGAAAATATACTACAGGCTATGTGTTTACACTTGCAGGAGGAGCTATAAGCTAGGTATCAAGATTGCAAACAGTAGTAGCATTATCTACAATAGAAGCAGAATACATGATAGCTACACAAGCTTGTAAGGAAGTAATTTGGATTCAAAGGTTGTCAGAGGAGCTTGGACACAAACAAGAGAAGATTCCTTTGTTTTGTGATAGTCAAAGCACCTTACATATTGCAAAGAATCTAGCTTTTCATTCAAGGAAAAAACACATAGGCATACAATTTCACTTTGTTCGTAATGTAGTAGAAGATGGAAGTGTGGATATGCAGAAGATACACACCAAGGATAATCTTACAGATGTTTTGACCAAGTCAATTAACATGAACAAGTTTTATTAGAGTAGATCCTCATATGGCCTAGCAAAAACATAAGCAATATAGAATGGCAAGGTAGAAAGGATGGTGTGGAGATATGATTGATCCTCAATTAAAATCTCCAAGAGGGAGATTGTTGGCCATGATTATCCTGCTAAATTTAGGCTACTAAAATTCAGCTACGGTTATCCTGCTAAATTTAGGCTATGGTTATTAAAATAGCGGATGATTATTTTGTTATTTAAGGGACCTCTCTCACCTCAATTTGTACCCATCACATACATTCCCTTTTCCCACTCTTACATTCTTCTATTGCATGAGAGAGAGGCTTCTTCTTGTTCTCTCCTTGTGATAAGAGAGAAGCTTGTTATTTCCATTTCTGATAATAAGATCCTTATGCATTTGCCTGTGGTTCCATTGCTCTTTATTTTCATCTCATTTCACATTTTGCTGCCAGATCTACTAACACTATTCTGTAACCAAATTTACCCTGCCTAACAATTTTATAAAAATAGGTAATGGTGCACAATTTTTTTTTCCAAAAGTCCAATCTTCTTTGGAAGAAAAAAAGAGAAGAGTTAGATCTATGTCATAGTTAAATGAGAAGGAAGAGTTGGATCTGGGCCATGGTTAAATGAGACAAAGGAAATGACGATGACTAGACTATTCAAAGTCTTCATTAAATGAGACAAGAAAATTACAAAGATTGGACAAGGAAATGACGACGACGACGGGAGTATTCAAAGTCCTAGTTAAATGTGACAAGGAAATGACAACGACTAAACAAGGAAATAATGGTGACTGCACTATTCAAAGTCCTGGTTAAATTTAACAAGGAAATGACGATGATGACTGCACTATTTGAAGTCTTGAATGGACTATTCAAAATCTTATTAGACATTTCCTTTGGCCTTGGCTTGGTAGGTTCGTCGCACTAATGGCGAAAGAAAATTCAGCAACTTTTTGGCCATGATCAACGTTGTCTTTCGAAATAAATTAAGCAATGAGCTCATGTACTACTGACGATTTTTCATTTTTTCCATTTAGCAAGAGTGGTTCAGCCCTGAACACGTCTTTGATGGTAAAAGATTTAAGGTTTTGAAGGTGGTAAAAATTGAGGTCAACATAATACTTTCACACCATTGCAAATAGATTAAACATATTTGCATTTTAAGAGTAGCAGAAGCAAAGACTAAAGTCATACTCAGAACAGTACATGTGCAGGAATAGTATTTAATACTTGCAAACAACAACTAAAGTAGATCTTGATAGATTTGAGATTACATTCAAATCAAGGACCCTCCAAATAAACGTTGAAAGGTGATGAGTGATGAGGTACCCCTACACTCAACCATACGAATACGAGCATTACACGCACGATCTGGTCGAACTCCGCAGACTAAGTGCCTACACGCCTTATTGAACACCTAAGGTTAATCAATCATTGTCCTCCCAAGCTTACTTGTATTTGTCATGGTTGTATGGTTAAGTAAGCTTGAGGCATGTGATTTTTATATCTTTTATGTTTTTATCGCTTATGCTAAGAGAGGAAAGGGGTGAAGAGACTAAGTAACTAACTTTAAATAACTAAGCCTTAATCATCCTAGCATCAGTATCCATTCCCACTTGTTGTTTCACACCCTAAACCAATGCAACACTACTGGGATTACCAAACACTATTCGTTACTAGGATTACCAAGTGTAATGCACATGCTCGAAGCGGTCGTACTGAATGCACTTAACTATGAGAGTTGAGGGTTAAAAGAGATTAAGTCGTTAAGAAAGCATTTAAACAATTAACAATAATTAAAGTCCTATTTAGCTTAGTCCATGCACCACAAGGTTTATCCAAAAGTTCGTCTTTATTACTGTACACAATTATGTGCTCAGGTACAAAATTGTTCGAATAAAGGTCCGTTCACTTTGGGACTGCTACTATGGGCACATGGAAATTATTCTAACTCTGGAATGAAAAAATGGCAAGAGTTTGGCTAAGGGCTAGATCTAGATGGAGAAACAAGGGAGAGTTGCCTCTTATTCATAGAACTGGCAGCAGGCTACGATATTGTAGCCCATGCAATATCGCGTCCCATCATACCCCCATGACTGAATAAAAACTTGTCCTCGAGTTCCTTACAAAATATTGGGAAGGTATGAGATTATTGACTTGAATGGAGCTAATGGTGAATGGGATGACATGTGAATAGAACATGACAAAACTGGTGTTCATGACAACAAGAGTGAACACTTTATACATTTGACATGAAGCCTTATTTGGCAACTGATGAGTGGCGAGGTACCCCTACACTCAACCATACAA
>MNCI01000467.1:32509-60365 GCA_015680685.1 Gnetum montanum | reverse complement strand
GCACTTAGGCTAGTTTAGATTCTCTCACCCTCTCCCTCTTAGCTTAGTTAATATCACTTTCCATTACACTTAGGAGTAGCATTAGTGTAGAAACACATCATACACCTCACTCTGGACTAAACCATACGTGAAAAAGTTAATACTAGTCCAGATGGGAAGACAGCGAACTACGACCTAAGGCTAACTGTCTAGATGCCACAACTAGTCCATCTGCAGAGTTCGACTGGATCACGCGTGTAACGCTCATATTCATATGGTTGAGTGTAGGGATACCTTGCTGCTCATCATTTGCTAACTGAAAATGTCTTCTTCTCACAGGAGTACTTCTCCACCCAAGACTAATAGAGTTAATCCACCAAAGCCTTAATAGTATCAAATTATATATACTCATCTTGATGAGTATGTTTTGAACTTCACGTTTATCATACACTAGGATGAACAGTTGTGGTGGCATGACATGGAGGGCAACATTGTGTTGCCACTTGATCATGCTGCTCTTGCAATGCTGTATCAAATGCTTGCATGATGTGATCTTCAAGACTACCATGAGAAGTATATTGTGGAAGATGTTAATGCCAAGGATTATCATCCCACCGAAGCACAACATCTACAAGATCGGTAGCTAGAACAACACTATGAATTTTTGAAGAGAAAAGAACTTAACGATTCTCCATCCCTATTGTAGCAACAAGCTAGTGGGGAACTTCTTTGGGGGTTTTCCATTTACTGAAACTCCTATCTTTGACTTCGATGATGGAGGTCAAAATTAGAATTTGCACTTCACAATTCACAATCCTAATTTTGGTAACAAGAGAGCCAATAGCAAAGAAGGATTTAGAGGGGTAGGTCAAGATAGGGATGCAAACAAGAAGCATGATCATGATTGTAATCATGATCGCTGAAGAGGTAGTAGTAGGTGCCATGATGGTGCTAGTTCTCCTTCCTCTTCCCCTTCATCATCATCATCATCTTCTGGCTCTAACCATGACTGTAGAAGATGAGATCATGATGGAGGTGATCAAAATGAATGAAATGATCGATAGGACCAAAATAACCAAAAGGACCATTGGGATAGACAAGATCAAGGGTGCAGATGTTCAAGAGAGGCACATCACCATGAATGAAGGGGTAGTAGAGGGCATCGTAGGCACCATGATCAAGGCCTCGATGAGCCTCTATTTACTACTTGAAGTATACTTAACATTGCAAAGGTAGTTAGAATTCCAACAAGGCATGTGAAATATAATTGGATCAAACAATTAGACATGAATAATATTCCTTGATTTGAAGGAGGATATAAATCTGATATGCAGAATCATCTTCAAGCTTTCCAAGATGCATGTGCCTTGTAGAACATAGAGAACAAGTGGAAAAATTGAAGTTGTTCTTGAGGACACTCATCAAGGAAGCAAAAATTTGGTATAAGTCCTTAGAGTTGGAATCTATTAGATGATGGAGTACCATGCTTGAGTTGTTCAATGATAAGTATCAAATGCACTCTAGAGTGTCCAACTTAAGGAAGCAAATTCAAGGGTGGAAACAAGGAACACACAACTCTTGGATGTCACCATTGGTCGATACTATGCATTGATGCACAAATGTCCTAGCCATGGTTATTCTCAATTGGTTCAACTTTGTCACATTGTAGATGAGCTTCATAATGAAATGAGGAAAACCCTTGGTGTCTATGCCCAAGGGTGATTGTTAGAACTAACTTTCCAATAGATACAAAGATTAATAGAGTAGGTCACCAAAAGGAGGATGGATGAAGAAAAAGAGAAAGTGCAGAAGAGTACAACCGTGATCCTTTCATTTGCAAGAAGGATGTTCGATTCTACAATAGTGAGGATGAGTCTGTATTTGATGAGGGGATGCATAAGAAAACCTTGCCACTCCAATAGTTCCAATCTAAACTTACAACCAAGGTTGATCTGTGAAGGAACTCAATGGATAATAGATTTCAAGCTGTTCTCAAAATTGCTGAAGAGTCCAAAGAACAAAGTAGTGAGTGTGAGTGCAGGAGGCACAAGGAAGCTGAATGTGCATATCACAAAGGTAAGGACAAGATTGTTGCAATAGAAGAGGTTGTAGATAGTGAATCAGATGATGATCATGGGTGTGACTTCTATCAGTATGAACATCCTAAGGGATGTTTCCCTAGTGTGTCACATCTACAGTAGTTTGGGGTTTATGCCTTACATCCATGACTTACACAAAGGTAAACATTCATAAGGTTACCTTATCCTCAAGGTAATCTCAAGTAGTTTTACTAGCAACAATTATATTATCCAAGTGGAGCTCCACTGCAATTGTATGAACAGTATCAACAGTGGCAGTAACCACAATCATGGGTGCTAGCACCACCAAGACAACAATACCCTTACCTATAGCCTAATCCATATGGTTACCATGTGCAACAACCCATGTCTCCATGTGACTCCTCTAGTCACATCTATAATTTTTAGCCTCACTACCACCCTTTAGATTATTATCAAGCTCATTCACCATATGAAAGAAGGGATACCACCTCTTACCTTTATCCTTCTCCTATCCCTGCACATACTCCTCCTCTAGTTGCACAACTATCACTTGCTCCAGCAATGCAAGGTGAATTTCCCACTTAAACGCAATAATGTAATGCTACGAGGGTTGTTAATTTACAACCGAATCATCAATCAAAGGGGATAAATGCCTGATCAAAGAAAAGACCTTTCTTTCGACCCCGTAGTCCACCTAAGCCTTCGCCTACACCCATGGTTGACAACCCTACTCCTACCTCTTCCTCCATATCAAATTCCTTTAGGCCTCCTTCAAATCAAACTTTGGCAAGGATCCATACTGTAATGCTCACTGATACTATGTTTGATTGGATCCATGCAAGAAACATACCTAGGAAATTATTCGATCTTGAAAGTCCTCTAATTTATCTGTAGATTGCTAGAACTGAACCATGCAAGGCTCTTCTTGATTCAAGTTCTGGTGTTAATTTGATTTCTCATAAGATGTACACTACCTAGAACCTACCTCTTCTCAAGAAGAGTAACATATGATTAGAATTGGTAGACCATTTCATCATTGTTCCATTGGGACTGGTAGAAGACATTGTAATCACTATCTATTGGTGGTCTTATCCTGTTGACTTGTTGGTAATCAAAGTGAAGAACTATAAAGGGGATTTTCCAATCATAATAAGAAGGGCATGGTTGAGCACCGTCGATGCAAGAATGAACATTAGAGATCTTTCCTTTGAGATATCTAAAGAAAATCCATTTGGAAAGATTGAGAAGAATAGAGTTCCATGCATCACATATAGTGATACCAGGTGTAATTATGTGTAGAAACTTTGGGTTGTAAAGCAAGCATCTATCTCTACATGCTAACAATGTGCACCCAAAATAGAAATTTAAAGGTGTCTGTACACAAAAACCACAAAACAAGAGGGCACCCAATGGCTAATTGCTAATTTAGAAAGTAACACACTTTGCATGGAACCAATTGAGAGCTTGACATGTGCATATGTCATAGGCATGGATGAACTAGAGCAGGTTCATCACCAACTCTCTGATGACATAAATGATGATGCTCATTGGGGAGAGTTGGAAATTCCTGAAAAATTTAAACAAGAGCCCCTTGAGTTAAAAACGTTACCAACTGGAATGGATTATGTATTTTTAAAAAATGGGAAGCCAGTTATAATCAATACAAAACTTGCTCTAGAATAAAAAAAGATGTTGTTGAAAGCAGTTGAAAGATGGTTAGTAGCTTTTGCTTGGTCATATCCTAAACTCACAGGGATTGATCCTAGGATATGCCTGCATCACATCTACACTAACCTAGCCATGAAGCCAAAACGATAGCCATAGAGGTGGTTGAACCCCAAATTGAAGCAAATCATCAAGGAGGAAATCGAGCAACTCATCAAGGTAGGGTTTATCTATCCCATTGTAGATAGTGAGTGGGTTAGCCCACTTGTGATTGTGCTAAAGAAAGGTGATAAGTGCCAGGCTTGCATCACTTTTAGGTTGTTGAACATAGCAACATTCAAGGATCATTTTCTATTACTATTTGTTGACTAGGTGCTCACCAAAATATCTAGGCATTGCCACTATAGTTTTCTAGATGGTTATAGTGGCTATAACCAAATTCAAATTGCACTAGAAGACTAGCCAAAGACAACATTCACAAGTCCCTAGGGGACTTTTGCATATCACAATATGTCATTTGGTCTATGCAATGCTCTTTCCACATTCCAATGCTTGGTCGTAAGCATTTTTCAATAGTAGATAGGTAATGGTGTGGAAGTCTTCATGGATGACTTCTCCACCTATGGAGCTACATTTGAGCAATCCCTAGATTGCCTTGAGCAAGTGATGAAATGGTGTGTTGAAACCAGCTTGTGGCTCAATTGGCAGAAAAGTCACCGCATGGTCCAAGAGGGCATTGTATTGGAGCATAGAATATCACAAGCAGGAATTGAGGTGGACTCTAAAAAAATAAGGGTCATCCAAGGAATAACTTGCCAGCCAGAAAAAATTAAAGATGTTTGGTCATTCCTTGGACATACTAGCTACTACTGGTGATTCATAGAGAATTTCTCTAAGATTGCAAAATTGTTGGTTGAGCTAACAAAGAAAGATGATTTCTTTGTTTGGATTGTAGAATGTGAGAAAGCATTCCAATGATTCAAAGAAAATCTTGTAGAAACTCCAATCCTACAAGCACCTAATTGGTCCATGTCATTTCATATCATGATAGACACATCAAATTATGCCTTGGGAGCTATGTTGACATAGTTAGATGACAGGAAATGACCATACTACATCCATTGTGCTAGCCAAAGCATTGTGGATGCAAAAATAAACTACACCACCATAGAGAAAGAATTGATGGCAATGGTGTTTACTCTAGAAAATTTTAGGAATTATGTGTTTGGATACAAGGTGTTTGTGCACATAAACCATAATGGCATCTGCTTCCTAATGAACAAGCCTATAGTAAGCCAACATGTCATACAATGGCTGGTGATCTTGCAAGAATTCGATCTAATGATGGTAGATCAAAAGGGTACTAAGAATGTGGTCACCGATCACTTGTGTCGATTGTGATGGGATGACAAAGAGGAAGAAATCCCACTATCTGATACATTTCCTGATGAACTTCTCTTTGTTGGAGCTATAACTAAACAAATTCCCAATGAGAAAAAATGGTATGATAACATTCTTACCTATCTTCTCACTTAGGAGTTGTCATAAGGGTTAGACCACCAGAAGAAATAGCAGTTTCTTCACCAAGTAAAGCACTTCATGGAAATCAATGGACACCTCTACAAGGTGTGTGCCAATGGCCTAGTTTGTTGGTGTGTCCTTGATGCTGATCAACTATGCATTCTCCAAGATGCTCATGAAGGTCCTTATGGAGGACATTATGCTAGGAGATGCACAACCATTAAAATCTTAATGGAAGGTCCTATTGGCCAACACTCTTCAGGGATGCTCACCATTATGTTTTCTCTTGTGAATGATGCCAATGAGATGGTGGAATGACTACTCAAATGGAGGGACCTCAACAATGGATTCAACTAGTAGAACCATTTTACATTTGGGGCATTGATTTCATAGGTCCCATCATACCCATGTCAGATGGAAAGGCATACATCATAGTCGCTATTGACTATTAAATGAAATGGGTAGAAGTAGTATCCATCATCAACTATACATCCTCTACTACTGCTCAATTTGTACAACAAAATGTTGTAAATAGGTTTGGTGTGCCACATGCATTAATTTCTAACAATGGAACTCACTTTATAGGCACTACTTTTTGGAAGCTCATGAAATGCTTGGGGGTTGAGCATAAACTTCCAACACCCAACCATCCCTAGGCTAATGGTCAAGCTAAGGTTACCAATAGGGGAATCACAAGGATACTAATAAGAACTATTAGTAAGTATAGGAAGGACTGGAGCATAAAACTCAATGATGCCCTTTGGGCCTACCGCTCAACATGGAAACTTCCTAGAGGCTACTGTCCCTATGAGCTGGTGTACAGAAAATTACCAATACTTCTAATCCAATCTAAACTTTGTACACTTTCAACTACTTGTAATCTTAACCTTCACTTAAGTTTAGCCCAAAAAGAACGACTAATGAATCTCAACTTGTTAGATGAAAATCGATTAGTACCCTTATCATCTAATGAGTTGCACAAGTTCTATAACAAAAAGCGTCATGATCTAAAAATTAGAAAATTCAAATTTCAACCAAGAGATAAAGGTTTTTTACTAGAACCCCACACATGTACCTCAATGAACTAAGTTCCAAATGCTATGAGAAGGACCTTACATTATTTATAAGACTTTTCCCTCAAGGGCCATGATGATTTATAAACCTAAGAGCCCAAACAAGAAATAGTTGGTCAACATCTAACAAATTCAACCTTTCCATGAGCATATGCTAGCTAACACAACAAGCACCTCATTAGATGGACAACCATGTTCCATATTTTGGATCTCCTCCTTTCAACTTGGTCATGGGGGAGATGGCCACTCATGCTAATTATACCAAGTGACTCTTTAGTTTCTCAACTTTTTTATTTTACAACTCTTTATTTTAAACATTCTTTATTTTACATCTTTTTATTTTTATGTTTTTATGTTATTAATATTTTCTAAATTTTTTTTACACCATAATTATTACATTTGATATTTCTTGAACATTTTACACATTCTTTTCTTTTATTTGGTGTGATTTTCTAACTTTTTGTTAATAAGTGCTAGGTACATTAGTAGTGCATTACTTGATGGTGGTATGTATTATTTTTATTTGATTATTGGTGTCTAGTTTCTGGCTTTGAATTTTGTTATGGATAATTAGGACATGGTTTCTTTTCATGTAATAGGCAATGAATTCACAACATCCATCCATCCACACTCTATGGTTTTCCTTGTTTTGGAAATGTGTAGTCCCTTTTTCATTAATAAAAATTTAATAAATTTGTGACTTTGGTAGTTTTTGGAATTGGGAAGGATTCAAAGGTTTAAACAGGGTGTGACTTCAAGGGGATTTAGTATTCTTTGTGCTTTTCTATTTACCTGGGTGCATGTGTGTTTTCATGAATTTCTTGTTGTTCTATGTCCACCAATAAAAGGAAATTGAATAAGTCCTTGCATGGTGTGGTTCTCATAAAAAAAAGAAAAAAAAAATGAAAAAAATGATGAGAATTCAAAGCACATTCCTTGGACAAAATAAATGCATACGTCCTCGCATGGTGTGTTGCTCATCAAGAAAAGAAAAAAAAGAAGAGAAAAGATGAGGATTCAAAGCACACGTCTTGGACAAAATAAATGAATGTGTCTTTGCATGGTGTGGTTCCCATTTAAAAAAAACACACAATGGGAATTCAAAGCACATCCCTTAGATAGAATAAATAGGCTACAAGCACTGGTTATGGTACTGGTCTCCTCTAACGAAGGCCCTTACTCACTTCCTACTTCTTCTCTAATAAAGAATGGTGGTTGTTTTGTGGGAGCACTCTTGTGTCTTGGGGGATGGATTAGTCTTAGAATGATGATGCGAAATCACTGAACATGGTAGGTTTTGGTCTAGACTAAGGATGGATTTTATCATGTCATTTAATCACAAAAGCCACAAGGGACTTCATGTGATTGTAATTAGGAACTTCATTCCACTCTCTCTCTCCCATCCATCTATGCTTTGCATGTTTCACCTCACTAATAGTTTCATGTTTTGGTTCAATGTCCTAGTTTGATGTGTCGAAATTCTTAGTTAGTTTCTTTCAGGTTTTTGTACTTAACCTTTTGTAACCATTAATCATCCATGGGGCCCATGGACTCTTTGGTTTGAAGTTATGCAAGGGTAAAAAGGCTTGTGCCTACTTTGTGAAGGACCCACTTACATATCTTTTGGTTGGGTTAGTGAAGTTCTTTACCCTTAGACACTCTTATAATCAAATTTTTTTTGTTTACCCCATCAATGACATCCAATTGTACACATCTTCACAATAGTTTTTAGTGAATTCTTCTTTTCATTGTTGTGAATTCGTATAACCTCTTCAAATATTTCCTTGTATTGAAATTTTTTAGATTTAATGGACTGCTTAGTCTAATTTACCTTATTTGTTAGCTTTCCCGCTAATACTACTCAAGGAACCAATCAACCACAATCACAACTTAGCCAAGTGTAACCATCGATAAGAGAAGGCATTTAACTGCTATGTGTTACACATTGCATACTACTTTATGATTTTGTTGTGATTGCAGTGGGAAGCATGGACTAGAAGTGGGACTATCTTTACTAAGGTTGATGCAGTAGTACCATACAATGAGGACCGTTTGTGATCATTGGATCTATTCTCTCTCTCTCTCATTATTTTGTTTCCAAGAGGTGTTGGATGTTAATGTTCTTAAGGGTGTTCACTTCGCTTATCATGAACATCCAATGTTGTGAAAATTATAATTCCATACACTTGGGCACTTACAGTTTGTTTGTTCCATTTGAGTTAGTTTGTAATGTCAGTCAATAATCCCATACCTATCTAATATGTGTTGTAATGAACTTGTTTCTCATTTTCTACACTCAAGGGTGAGTTTTCATTTAGTCATGGGGGTATGATGAATTGAATTTTTCCATTTGCCATAATGTTGCGTATATGAAGTTGGGGTCCAACTACAACGTCGTGTACGCGATGTCGGGGTGTACACCCAAAGTCTATAAATAATACGCTTGGGCTCTAGTTTTCAAGTATGTTTTTGGTCATTCTTAGTTAGATTAGCGAAGCTATTGTCATTTCTTTTTCTCAGAGTTAGAATATTTTTTGAGTGCTTGCAAAAGGAGTCTAAGTGTGTACAGTTCTTTGTTTGAGCACTAATGTACCTAAGCACAACAGTGTGACAGGAATAAAATGAACTCTTTTGACAATCCTTGCAACATTGAGAATAGCCTAATATTTTCTTTATTGCATTTTAATTTCATGCTTTTATTTTNCTATAAAAGATAAAACAAGAAAAATTATATACCTCAATTACACTTAAACCATACCCTTGAACCTCACAAGTGTAGTTGGGAAGACAACGAATGTTCTTAATGCTCATTTCACTTCCTAGAAGAGCTACTGCATTAGATAACTATAGGTCAATGAAATTCAACTGAATCACATGTAATTCCTTAGTGATTTGTATGGTTGGGCATAGGGGTACCTTATTTCTCATCAATAGGGCACCCCACACTTGTTCACAACATTTTATTATACAAACCATGCAATATTTAATGATGTACAATCAATGATTGCTACTACTTTTGCCCATTTTGTGCACTAATTAATGACGATGATTATATATGCTTTTTCATTTAACATGAGTGTGATGGGACCCATGAAATCTATGTCCCATATGTCAAAGGATTCTAGTGGTTTAATCCACTATTAAGGATCCCGTATTTGTGCAGTCATCCCATCATCTCATTGACAACATTCACAAGATTGGACTAATTGGTGAATATAATTCAAGATTGTAGGCCAATAATATTCTGCCATTAGGATTTTTATGATTGTGCATCTTCCTACATAGTGACCTCATGGGCATCCTAGAGAATGTGCAATTGATTAGTATCAAGTACACACCAATGAACTAGACCATCAGCACACACCTTGTAAATGTGTTCATTGATTTCCATGAAGCATTTGGCCTGATGAAGAAACTATTGTTTCTTTCTATAGTCCAAATCTTATGACATCTCTTAAGTAAGAAGATAAGTGAGGATGCCATCATATCATTTGTGGGCATATCTTCGTTAATTGCATTGGCAAAGAGGAGTTCATCTAGGAATTGATCAAATAATGGGCTCTCCTCCCCTATTTCATCCCATCATAACTAAGAGAGATGATCAGTGATCACATTCTTAGTCACCTTTCGATCTACCATCATAAGACCGAGTTTTTGCAAGATCACTAGCCATCGTATAACACAGGTGTTCACCATTGGCTTGTTCATGAGGAAGTAAATGGTACTATAGTCAGTGTGTACAAAAACTTTATATCCAAGCACGTAGTTCCTGAACTTCTCTAGCACATACACCACCACCATTAGTTCTTTCTCCATTGTGTTGTAATTCAACTATGCAACCAGAATGCTTCAACTTATGTAGTGGATGTAATATAGACATTTCTTGTCATCCACCTATGTAAGTATGGCTTCCAAGGCATAATTTGATGCATCTACCATGATATGAAATAGTTTGGACTAGTCAGATGCTCATAGAATTAGAGTTTCTACAAGATTTTACTTGATGCTTTGAAATGCCTTTCTCATTCTTTGGTCCAGATGAATGGAGCATCTTTCTTTGTTAGCTTTACTAATAGTTTTGAAATCTTAGAGAAATTCCTTATGAATTACCAATAGTAGCTAGTGTGTCCAAGGAATGATCGAAGATCTTTAACAATTTCTGGTTTGCGAGTTATTCCTTAGATGACCCTTATCTTCTCAAGGTCCACATCAAACCCTGTGTGAGAAATTTTGTGCCCTAGTACAATGTTTTATTGGATCATGAGATGGATCTTCTACCATTGAAGTTGCAGGTTTATTTCTATATATCTTTTAAGTACTTGCTCAAGGCAGTCCAAGGCTTATTGGAACATAACACTGTAAGTGGAGAAGTCATCCATAAAGACTTCCACTCTGCTACCAATTTGCTACTGAAAGATGCTTAAGACTAGGTGTTGGAAAGTGGTAGGAACATTGTATAGACCAAAAGGCATCTTTCAATATGCAAAGTTTTTCTAGGGACTCATGAATGTTTTTTTGGACTAGTCTTCTAGTGCTATTTTGATTTAGTTATAGCCACTATAACCATGCAGAAAACTGTAATAGTAATGCCCAAATATGGTGTCCAACATCTAATCAACAAATGAAAATGGAAAATGATCTTTAAATCTTGTCATGTTTAATAGGTTGAAGTTGACACAAATCCACCATTTTCCACCTTTCTTTGGCACTATCACAAGTGGCTTGACCCACTCATTATTCGCAATGGGATAGATGAACCGTATCTTAAGGAGTTGTTCAATCTCCTTTTTGACTATTTACTTCAATTTTGGGTTCAACCACTATTGTGGTTACTTCCTTGGCTTCATGGATGTATTAGAATAAATGTAGTGCTAGCATATTTGTGGATCAATTCTAGTGAATTTAGGATATGACTAGGTAAAGGTTGTTGGCCATCTCTTGACCACTTTCAAGAATTTTGCTTTTTTCTTGGGAGCAAGTTTGACATTAAGTATGACTAGCTTGCCATTTTTCAAGAATGCATATTCTAGGTTGGTAGGTAGATTTTTCAACTCTAGGGGCTCTTATTTGAAATTCTCAAGGATCTCCAACTCTTCCCAATTAGTATCATCATTTTCATTATTAGAGAGTTGGTGATGAACTTACTCTAGTACATCCATGCCTATGAAATAAGCACATTTTAGGCTTTCAATAGGTTCCATGCACATTTTGCTAATTTTCGGATTAGCGGTTAGCCATTGGGTAACCTCTTATTTTGTGGCTACTTCATATAGTCATCTTTGAATATCTACTTCATGTGCACATTGCCTACATGCAGAAATAGATGCTTGTTTCACGACCTAGAGTTTCTGTATTTAATTGCACCCTGTATAACTGTACATGATGCATGGAACATGCTTCTTCTCGATCTTTTCAAATGTATTTTCGTTAGATATTTCTAGGGAAAGATCTCTAATGCCCATTCTTGCATCAACAATGTTTAGCCATGCCCTTCCCATGATGATTTGGAAGTCCCCCTTAAAATTCTCAACCTTGATTATTGGGAAATCAATAGAATAAGACCACCCATAGAAAATGGTCACAATGTCTTTTGCTAGTCCCAATGCAACAATAATGGATTGGTCTACCAATTCTAATCAGATATTACTCTTCTTGAGAGGCGATAGGTTCCATGTAGTATAAATCTCATGAGAAATCAAGTTAACACTAGAACTTGAATCAAGAAGGGCTTTACATGGTTCATTCCCAACAATTTGTAAATAGATAAGAGGACTCCCAGGATCAACTAATTTCCTAGGAAGGTTGCCAGCCCAAATCCAATCATATATGATATGAGTAAGCATAATAGTATGGATTTTGGATGGTATTTGGTTTGAAGGGTTTTTGATGGAATGGTTTGTAGAGAATGAGGAAGGAGTAGGGTGACTGGCCACCTAAGTCTGTGACGGCTTAGTAGGGCTTTTGGGTTGAAAAAATAATCTTTTACAAGCATGAGGTTCTAAACTACTCGGTTGATTAACTAATTTTAGATTAATGGCCTTGGTAGCATTATGTTGTTGTGGTTGGGCTGTAAGCTCACCTTGCATGGATGGAGCAGGTGGTAGCTACATTGAGGGTGGAGGAATAGGTGCAAGAATAGGAAGAGGATAAGTATGGAATGTGGTATCCCTCTTGGAATGTGGAGAATGAGTTCTCTAGTATTTGGGAGGATAGTAGTATGTTGGAAAGGAGAAACGTGACTGGAAGAGTCACATGGAGACAGGGGTTGTGAAACATAATATTCATATGGATCTGGTTATCTATAAGGGTATTTCTACCTTGGTGGTAACATCCCCCATGACTGTGGGTGTTGCCACTACTGGTACTACTCATACAATTGTGATGAAGTTTCACTTGGATAATATTATTGTTGCTGATGGAACTGCTTAGGATTGCCTTGAGGATAAGGTAATCTTCTAGGTGTTTGTCTTTTTGTTAATCATGGATTCAAATCATACATCCTAGACTCATATAAGTATGACAAAATGGCGTAACATGCCTTAGGATGTTCATATTAGTAGATATCACATCCACCATCATCATCTGATTTCATTTCTGTAATTTCCTCTACAGCCTCCATCTTATTCTTACCCCTTTGATTGACACGTTTAACTTCCCTTTGCCTTCTACAGTCATGATCACTACTTTGTTCTTTGGAATATTTAGTAATTTTTAGAACAACATGAAATTTTCTATCCATAAAGTCTCACAACTAATCTACCTTAGTTGAAATTTTAGAGATAAATATTTGAATTGACAATGTTTTCCAGTTCACCACCTCATCAAGTGGTGATTGCTCCTCACTATCACAAAATCAAACCTCCCTTTTGTGAATGGAAGGATCTTAGTTATATTCTTATGCACTTTCATGTTTTCTCAACTCTCTTTCTTCTTTTGCTACCTGCTTGATCAACCTTTGGATCTAATGGGCTCTTAACTTCAATAGTCTTCCTTGGGCATAGATGCCAAGAGGTCTTCTTATTTCAGAGTAAAGCCCATCTATGATATGATGAAGTTGTTCTTTTTGAGAGTAGCCATGGCTAGGGCATCTGTGTAATAAGGAATAATATCTACCCATGGCGGCATCCAAGGACTCATGTGTTTCTTATTTTCAATGTTGGATTTCCTTTCTCAGATTGGACACTTGGGAGTACATTTGATACTTGTCATTGAATAGTTTAAGCATCATACTCCATCTATGGATTGATTTTAGCTCTAAGGACTGGTACCAGCATTCTTCTTCTTTGATGAGTGTCCTAGGAAATAACTTAAGCTTTTTCCAGTCATTTTCTATGTTTTGTAAGGCACAAGCATCATGAAAATCCTAAAGATGATATTTTGGATCCCCCTTCAAACTTGGGGATGTTGTTCATATCCAATTACTTGACCTTGTTATCTTTCACATGCCTTTTTAGAATTCTAATTACCTTTGTTATGTTTAGTATGCTTTAGGTGATAAGTAAAGGCTCATCATAGCCATGATGTTAGATCTTAGTGCCTATGATGCCCTCTGCTATCTCTATGTTTGTGATGACAGGTCTCTTGAATGGTCATGCCCTAGATCTTGACTTTCTTGATGGTCCCTATGATCATCTCGGTCTTGTCGGTCACCTCCATCATGATTGCGTCATCTACAATTACATTCAGAGCCAGAAGAGGAAGAAGATGATGATGAAGGTGAAGAGGAAGGAGGACTAGCACCATCACAGTGCCTACCACCCCTCTTCAATGGTTGTGGCCATGATTGTGATCATGCTACTTGTCCATAGCCTTTCCATGGCTCTCCTCCTTAGATCCCCCTTTTTCATGGGATCCATTATTGCTGGAACCAAGATTATGTATCATGGATTGTAAGTTTTTGTTTTGACCTCCTTCATCAAAATCAAAGAGAGGAGTCTCTTTGTATAGAAAATCCCCATAGAAGGGTTCTCCATCATATTATTAATACATCAGGAATGGGGAATCATTGGGCCACTTCCCCTTCACATTCTCATAACACTACTCTAGCTGTCGATCCCTTAGATGTTATGCATCGGTGGGATGATGATCCCTGACATTACTATCCTACACAACATATTTAGCATGAAGCCCTTGGATGTCCAACCACATAAGAGTTTGATGGAGTATCACAGGAATGGATCGATTAGGCGGTAACACAATGTTACCCTCCATGTCTTGCCACTATAGTTATTCATCTTGGTGTATGATGAAGGTGAAATTGGGTACATACTCATCATGATGAGCATATATCACTCTATATTGCTAGGCCACTTGTTGATTTACTCGATTAGACTTGGACGAAGAATCACTCCTATGAGAAGAAGACATCTTGTATTAGAAGACAAGAAATGTAGTGTGCTTTCTTATAATTGTTGTAGTTATTTTGATGTATGATATGACTTTAGGGTTCATTCTAGCGATGTTAAATAGTTTTTCACTAAATCCTAGATAGTGCACATAATAAACTAAAGGTCCCCAGAAATGATGAGAAACAAGTATACCCCACTCCCAACCATATGAATTACAAGTATTCACACGTAATTTGGTTGAATCCCATAGACGTTAAGTTCCTAGGTATGCAAGTTCTTGGAAGTGAAATCTAATTGTGACGATTGTTGTCTTCCCAACTACACTTGTGAACCTTAGTTGTATGGTTAAGTGTAACTGGGATACATGATTTTTATTAATTTATATTTTATTTGCCTACAATTGATAACAAGTTGAAACTTGATTTCTTAACCAATTTAACTAATCTAATTCTTAATTAATGATTAACTATCCTAACATAAGCATCCAATCCCACTTTTTGTACACATCTTGAATGCATACAACACTACTAGGTTACCAAGCATTAAGCACTATTGGGATTACCAAGTGTTGCATGTTATGCTTGAATCACTCCATTTCAAAGCTTAGAGATTATAGAGGGTGCAATACTCTTCAAACCACATTTGAGAGCAACAAAGTTAGGAGGTGTGGTTTCGAAGTACCTTTCGAGTGTAGACTACCAAAGTTGGGGAACCATGTTGTTTTTGGTGTGCACTTTGCTTTAAAGAATTTTTAATTTTGGGAAATTATTACTCCCTTCCCCTCCCCTGTGGGCTGCCCCCCACAACCCCCCCCCCCCCCGCCCCCAACTAAGTTTAATGATCCTCAAGTAATACATACATCCTGAATGCATACAACACTGTTGGGTTACTAAGCATTAAGCACTGCTGGGATTACCAAGTGTTGAATGTTATGCTTGAATCACTTCATTGCAAAGCTTAGAGCTTATCGAGGGTGTGGTACTCTTCAAACCACATTTAAGAGCAACAAAGTTAGGAGGTGTGGTTTTAAACTACCTTCCAAGTGTGAACTACTCAAGTTGGGGAACCATGTTATTTTTTGTGTGTGCTTTTCTTTAAAGAATTTTTAATTTGGGGAACTTATTAATCTCTCTCCCACCACCCCCACTGACTAAGTTCAGTGATCCCCAAGTAATACATACATCACCATATTCATAACAATCTAAGTTGGTTACAAATTCATGTCTTGAAAGACATAAGTGGAAAATAAGTCAATATAGTTAATTTGTAAGTCAATGGAGTTAGTTCATAAAAGGTAGATTAGTTTACTATATATGATTTGTAAAATTTGTATTCATATGAACCTATAAAATCTATTTATATTAAGTTATGTTTGTTTATACTAGAGTCACAACTCTTTATCAAGTTAAAAGTTTGGCTAATATTAAGTTAAGGATGTGTAAATCAAAAGAAGAAGAAAAAAGTAACAGGAGGAAAATAACATGTTACAACTAAATGGTCTGAATTAATTACTTCTATGATCAATATCAAGTGTTCAAAATTATAGAGAATAATTTAGATTTATCATCTTTTTGGATTAAAGTTCATCCAAGTTTTACTGCTTTTCCCTTCTTAGAGAATTAAGTTTAACATGACATCAAAGCCCGAGAAAGGTAAAAGGTAAGATTAAGATAAGGACTCCATGATAAAAAGGAAAAATGAGAATATAGATGATCTAAAAAATTTCTTGTATAGTATGTTATTAAAGGAGGATGACAAGAATTTTCTAAGAACCTTGATGAATAAGATTTTGATGGTTCACACATAGAGATTTATGATGTAGAACTATATGACCTAGGCAAAGGAAATGAAGATAATTTTGCAAGAAAGTTGACTATGCATGTAATTTGTAATCCAAATTGTAGATTTTATGACTATTGGAAAAGAGAATAGAATAATATGGTCTTATGCATTTTATATATGAATATTTTTGAGGAAGTATCTTAATTTATAGAATAGAGATAGTTGCAAGAATTTGGAAATATTTGTATCAAATGATATAAAGTTGATGAGTCATCATGATTTGGTTGCATGAACAACATGTTGTCAATATGACCTTGTTGATAGGAGCTCATCCACATGATCCCATAATCATAGGGTTTGACTTGTTGACATGTACTCGATGATAGGGCACCCTGTTTCACCTATAAATGTGTGCCTACTTACTACCTTTATGACATATGTTTTCATAGTTATAATGAAGCTCTTATAGTTTTTCCACTTGAAAGTGAGAATATTTTCTAAGTGCCAATAGTAGGAGTCAAAGAGTGTATGGATCTTTATTGAAGCACTATTGTATCTAAGCACTTCAGTGTGTGCGGCAATAAAGACAACCTTTTCTGATAAACCTTGAAGAACTTGGACTAGATTAAATATTTTCTTTATGCATTTAATATTTGATCAATTTTATTTAATTTTTTTAAGTGATTAAGTAATTAATTAATTAATAGAAATTAAATAGTAAACATAAGTATGACCACTTTAAGCATATATCTAATGCTTGGGGAATCCCAGTAACGCTTAATGTTTGGTAACCCAGTAGTGCTACACATGTTTAGGATGTGTACAACAAGTAGGAGCAGATGCTTATGTTAGGATTAGTTAAGTGTTAGCGAGTTATTAGATTAATTCAGAAATTAAATAATTTATTCTTTATTTTTGTTCTTAGGTGACTTAATTCTTAAAATAGAAAATGATAAAAATCATATACCTTAGTTACACTTAACCATACCCTTGAACTTCACAACAATTGCAACAATTAGTTTCACCTTCTAGAACTTAGTGTACTTAGGGAATTAAAGTCTATAGAATTTGACCAAATCACTGAGTGAATGCTAGTGATTCATATGGTTGGATGTAGGGTATGCTTGCTACTCATCATTGGCATCATTGCTAGGGACTTTAGTTTATTTTGTGTACTATCTAGGATATGCCAACATTGCATTTATATTGATCCTTACATAAAACCAAAGAGGAAACCACAGTGATGGTTGAACCCCAAATTGAAGTAGATCATCAAGGAGAAGATTGGAAAACTCCTCAAGGTGGGGTTCATCTATCCCATTGCAGATAGCGAGAGGGTCAGTCCACTTGTGACCGTGCCAAAGAAAGGTGGTAAGTGGAGGATCTATATTGACTTCAAACTGTTGAACATGGTAATGTAAAAAGATCATTTTCCATTGCCATTTATGAATGAGGTGTTAGACACTATCTCTAAACATTACTTCTATAGCTTTCTGGACAATTATAGTGGCTATAACCAGATTCAGATTGCACCAAAGAATTAAGCCAAAACTACATTCAAAAGTCCTTGGGGAACTTTTGCATATAGAATGATACCTTTTGGTCTATGCAATGCCCTTGCAACCTTTCAACATCTTGTCCTTAGCATTTTTCAACAGTAGATTGGTAGCAGGTTGGAAGTCTTCATGAATGACTTCTCCACCTATGGCACTACATTTGAGCAAGCCTTGAACCACCTTGAGCAAGTGCTGAAAAGGTGTATGGAGACAAATCTTCAGCCCAATTGGCAAAAGATCCATTTGATGGTCTAGGAGGGCATTGTGTTGGGGCATAGGATCTCTCGAGCAGGGATTGAGGTGAACCCTGAAAAGATAAGTATCATTCAAGAAATTACTTGTCAACGAGAAATTGGTAAAGATACCTAGTCATTCCTTAGCCACACTAGCTATTACTACCGATTCATAGAGAATTTCTCTAAGATCACTCAATTGTTGGTAGAGTTGAAAAAGAAATATTCTTTATTTGTATGGACTAAGAAACACGAAAAGACATTCTAATAACTCAAGTAGAAGTTGGTAGAAACTCCAATTTTATGAGGAATTGATTGGTCCTAATTGTTTCACATCATGATGGACACATCGAACAATGCCTTGGAAGCTATGCTTATGTAGTTGGATGATCAAAAACATCCACACTACATCCACTATACAAGCCAAAGCATTGTGGTTGCACAACTGAATTGCACCATAATGGAGAAAGAGCTAATGGTGGTGGTGTATGCCTTGGAGAAATTTAGGTACTATGTGCTTGGGTACAAGGTATTTGTACACACAGACCATAATGCAATTCGCTTCCTAATAAACAAACCAATGGTGAACCCCCATGGCATATGGTGGCTTATGATCTTGCAAGAATATGATCTTACGATGGTAGTTCAAAAGGGAACCAAGAATGTGGTTGCCGACCACTTTCTTGGTTAAGATAGGACAACAAAGAGAATTCCCTAATGAACTCCTCTTTGTTAGTGTGATAGATGAACAAGTGCTCATTGAACCTACATGGTACAATGGTATCCTTGCTTATTTTCTCACTCAGAAGATGCCACAAGAGTTGGACCACAAGAAGAAGTAGTAGTTTCTTCCTTAGGTCAAATTCTTCATGGAGATCAATGAACACCTTTACAAGGTATGCGTCGATGACTTGGTTCATTGGAGCATTTCCAATGCTAACCAAATGTGTGTTCTCCAAGATGCTCATGAGGGATTTTGTAGGAACCACTATGCTAGGAGACACATGGCCATTAAGATCTTGATGGCAGGGTATTATTGGCCAACACTCTTTAGGGATGCCCACAACTTCATCTGCTCTTGTGATCATTGTCAACGTGATGGTGGGATGACCACTTAAATGGAGGGACTTGAGCAATGGATCCAACCATTAAAATCCTTCAACATTTGGGGCATTGACTTCATGGGTCCCATCACACCCATGTTAAATGGAAATATGTACATTATAGTCATTGTTGACTATTGTACAACGTGGATAATAGCAATAGTCTTCACTAACTGTACATCTTCCACTACTACTTGATTTATACAATAGAATGTTATAAATAGGTTTGGGATGCCATGTTCACTAATTTCTACTAATGGTACTCATTTTATAGGCACCACCTTTGGAAAACTCATGTAACACTTGGGGGTAGAACATAAATTAACAACACCCTACCACCCCCAAGCCAATGGTCAAGTTGAGGTTACCAATAGGGAGATCTCAAAAATATTAACTAGAATAATTAGCAAATATAGGAGAGACTAGAGTACAAAACTCAACAATGCCCTTTGGTCCTATTGCTAAACATGGAAAGTCCCTATAGGATACTCTCCTAATGAGCTTGTGTATAGAAAACTTTGAACTATTCCAATTCAATCTGAGCTTCGTATACTTTCAATAGCCTATGACCTTGATCTTGACCTTAGCCTAGCATAGAGAGAGATTAATCAATCTTAATGTGCTAGATGAAAATAGATTAGTGGTCATGTATTTGAATGAAGTGCACAAGGCATTCAACAAAAAATGCCATGACCTAAAAATTAGAAAAGTTAGATTTCAACCAAGAGACAAGGTTGTTTACTAGAACCCCACACATGTGCCACAAAAGACTAAGTTCCAAACATTATGGAGAGGGCCTTAGATCTTATGAAACCTTTCCTTCTGGGGTCATGTTGATCTACAAACCTAACCACCCAAACAAGAAGCAACTGGTTAACATGTAATAACTTAAACCTTTCCATGAGGCCAAGCAAGCTAGTGCAAGCAACACCTTTGTAGATGGACAACCATGCTCAATCTTTTGAATCTCCTTCTTGAAACTCAATTGTGGGGGAGATGGCCATCCATGTTAATCATTAAGTAGTTCTTTAGTTTTTACACTTTTTGATTTACACTTTCTTTGTTTTATATATTTTTTTTGTTTTACACTTTCTTTGAATTTACACCTTTTTATTTTTTACATTTTTTGTTTTTTTAATGTTATTTTGGTATTATTTTTTCTTATGTTTTTATGTTTTTCTAATAAGTTGCTTTGTTGCCAAAAAGAGATAGTGATTCTATAGTTGTTTGTTAATGGTGGTTTGTACTTAATGTTTTTAATTGTTAATGTTTGGTTTTTATTTTTAAATTTTGATATTGATAACCAAGACAAAGTTTCTTTTTCATGGAATAAGCAATGAGTCCACATCATCCACCCATCCACAACAATCTATGGTGTTCTTGGTATTTGAAATATGAGGTCCTTTTCCTTAATGAAAATTTAATGAACTTGTGACCTTAGTAGTTTCCAAACTTGGGAAAGATTAAATGGATTGATGAGGGTGTAACTTCAAGGGGACTTGATGCTCTTTGTACTTGCCCAAACTCTTGAGTGCATGAGTGTTTTTCATGGATTTCTTACCATTCCGTTGACAAAAAATAATAAGAAGCTAAGTCTTTGCATGGTGTCATTCCCATTCAAAAATCCATAAAAACATAAAATCCAAAAAAAATAATGGGAATTCAAAGCACATACCATAGATGAAAATAACAAGCTACAAACATTGGTTATGGGACTAGAAAGACATGTTACCCATGCCTGAAGATCCCCTCTAACTAAGGTCTTTTCTCACTTCATTCTTTTCCTTTCTTCTCAAATAAGGAATGGTGATTGATTTGTGGGAGCATTCTTATGTCTTGAGGGGGTGGATTGGTCTTAGAGTGCTGATGCAAAGTCATTGAATGTGGTTGGTTTTGATCTAGACTAAGGATGAACTTTATCAGGTCATTTAACCATCAAATCCACAAGGGACTTTATGTCACTGCAATTAGGAACGCCATTTCAGTTTTTCTCTCATTCACTAATGCTTTCCATTTTTCACCTCATTGTTGATTTCCATGTTTTGTTCAATGTCTTGGTTTGACATGTTGAAATTCTTAGGTAATTTCTTCCGAATTAGATCCTTAACTTTTCATGACCATTAATCAACCGCAAGACCTACAAACTCCTTTATTTGAGGGTTTGTAAGGGAAAAAGGGCATGATTCTGCTATGTGGAGGACCTACTTGCATATCTCTTAGTTGGGCTAGTTAAGTTCCTTATCCTCAAGCATTTTCACAATCAAATCTTTTATGTGCCCATTGGTTGCATCCAACTCTATGCTTCTTAGTGGCATTTCTTCAATGTAAAGTTTCATTCTCCCAATCATTCTCCAATTTTTGTAAATTAATAAGCCCTCTTCAAGTATTTCAATGTGTTCATAGCTTTTCTCACTCTTCAAAGATCCTAATTTCATGTTAAAACTCTTTGTATTTTTTGAAATTTCAAAGTGAAAAATTTTATCCAACAACTCCATCAATGAGACCCCATCTACAAAGCCAACCACATAAACAAGACCTCATTAATGTAGCATAAAAAATATATAAATATGCATGAATAGTTAGTAAATTTTCGCATTTGCTCATAATTGAGAGGGGAAGTTTTTCAACTTTGAGAAGACCAGAACCTTCCAAGAGCCATAACTTCCTAATCATTTATTTGATTTACTCTGTTCTTTAGTCCTATAGCTACTATAGGTAAGCTCTTTGTCATGGGGGCCACAAACCTTAATTTTTTAATGAATTTTTTTTGAAAAGTTTTCTAACCCCCACAAAGGTTTAACTAAGGAACTAGCATTAAAACATCAAATTTTGAAAGTTAAACCCTTCCAAAAAACTCAAGTGATCTTTTAAATGAAATAATATTAAAATGATAATAAAATAATCAATTTTCCATGGTCATAACTTAGCATAAGTGTAACTAACCAATGAGATAAGGTACTTAAAGGTTATAAGTTACACATTATATGCTAATCCTTGTTATGTTGTGACCATAGATGCCACCTAAAGAAAAGCATGTGCAAGAAGGAGAACCATCCCAACCAAGGAACAAATGGCCATGAATCGAGAGGGGCCAAGAATAGGCCAATGAGAAAGTAGTAGAAGCCCATGCAATAGGACTTCTTTTGAAGGAGCCTTAAGTGGAATTTATCTAACAAATTCTTGAAGCAATTGCGATAGAACAGTCTCATTGAGATGAGGCATCTGAACTAAGATCGAACCTTAAGATCACCTTGATAGAGGCCTACCTCAAGCAGATCACAAACAAGGAAGTTTAGAAATATGTACTTCAAGAGTTAAAATTTGGAACTTTATTGGAGTTTGCACCTCCAAAAGTTAAATCACAACTACAAAGCTCTCTAATGTGGCCCACCATCACCTTCTAGCCAGGAGTGGTACATGGGTGAAACATACCTTTTCTAGAACAATCGACAGGCTGGTTCAATGATTGAAATCAAGAACATTTTAGTGTCCTAATCAATGAAAGCAAATAAAGAACCTTAGGTTGCTAGAAACTAGGACCAATCTTGCAGTGTTTCTAATGTAGGAAAATCCTAGCATCAAGAAAGAATGGATGCAATGGTGTTATGGAGTAGACCGAAAGGAGTTTAGTGCACTCACTATAGTGGAACATGCATACTTCAGGATTGTGGCCTTTCACCTCAATCCAATGGTGAGGCTAAGTAAGATCACAACCTTTTCCACTCGTGCATGTGTTGCTCTAAGGAATAGATTCCCAATCAACCTTCCACAATTGATCTCTTTTGAGATAAAGAAGTGCTTTAAGGAAAATGAATGTGGAAGGAAGGTACTCCCCTTTCCCTACCTCATTCAAAAATTATGCAAGAGGGGAGGCATAACATGCTACACAAATGATGCTATTTGATGAGCTCCAACTACCTACTGGGAAGAAATGATGAAGGACAAGGTCAAATCCTAGCACCCAAGAGGTAACGGTATTCCTCCTGTAATAACAACAACTCCTAGACATCTCTAGGAATGCTACTATCTTTTTGGTGCATTTGGAGGAGGGTGAAGGGACAACCATCTTGGTGATGCAACACCATGGATAGGAGATAGTGGCCGAAGTAGTTGCTAACAAAATTACTGAAGCATTGAATGCACCTACTGTGTCTGTACCAGACATTTCTACACTAAGAGATGTGTAGACATTTGTAGGAACTATTAGTGGTAGATTGAGTCTAGCTTAGCATGAGGAATTACTAGACTGATCGGTGAGAAATGGGCAATAAATTCTAGATGTCTTTGATCTTCTAAATACCATCACTCCAACCCAGTTGGAGCTGTTTGAAGAAAGGGGCAAATGCATCATAATGGAAGGGCAATTAGAAATATCCAAATCAGAGCACTAACACTTGGCTATGAAATTTTCCAATATAAGAGCCCACCTTGTTGATTCTATGTTGCTCAACCTAGCACTCACACATGATAAAGCTTTTCAATAACTTCAAGAAAAATTCAAAAAGGTTGAAAATGCAAAGGAGATGAAAATATTTGACTAGTCCTTGGCCAATTCCACAATGCATAACATCCAAAAGAACTTGGCCTAGATGCATTGGGAGAATGAGATCCTAATCATAGAATATCATTGCCAACAAAATGTTGATAAGTAGAAGCAATATATGGGAAATTTTATCCATCAACAGTAGGAGCAGTCAACCAAGGTGAATAATGAATTAAGGAGATTGAGAATAGAAAATAAAAACCTTTCCATGAAGAAAGTATGTGCCCTTCACCAAAAATCTACACTAGAGATAGTTGCCTAGGAAAATGGGTCTCTCAAATTTAAGAAAGTTGTGAACCATTACAAAGATCAGGTTTGTCTATAGAAAGAAGTTAATGAGAAACATATCCAAATGATGAAGGAAAAAATCAATGAGACCTTATAGTAGCTCAAAGAAGGAGGTGATGTCTGGCAACCTATCTTTGATGGGCTGAATGACTACAAAAAGGCATAAATTTTTATGAAAGAGCTATAGATCGAGGAGGTGAAAAAGTACATGAAGCTTGCCAATCTCCAGTATGCAAAGCTGACAATTCTGACTACTGAAAGGTTGCGATCCAAATTGGAAAAACAAGTGCCCAACATGTACTTATTGTATGAGATAGAGTTCAAGCATCATAAAGAGACCAAGTAGAAGCTTAAGATTGCAAATGTGGAACTCAAGGTAAAGTTCACTGATCAACAATCAAGTACTAAAAACCTAGCCAAAAGGATGAACGATTACTAGGAGCTAAAGAGCATGATTTTGGTCATCTAATTGTGTAAGCATAGCTCCTAAAGCAAAATTGGACACGTCAGTCATTATATAGAATGGTTTGGACTGGTTAGGAGCTTGTAGAATGGGTATTTCTATGAGCTTATACTTCAAGGCTTGGAAAGCTAGCTCACATTCCTTAGTCCATTCAAAGAGTACGTCCTTCTTCATTAGTTCCACCAACAGTTTTACAATCTTTGAAAAGTTCTTGATGAAATGTCTATAATAGCCAGTATGTCCAAGGAATGATCAAATATCTTTTACAGTTTCATGCTGATGAGTGAGTCCTTGGATTACTTTAATTTTTTTAGGATCTACCTCCATCCTTGTTTGTAAAATTTTATGCCCTAATACAATGCCCTCTTGAACCATTAAGTGGCTTTTCTACCAATTGAGCCTTAGGTTGGTTTCAACACATCGTTTTAGTACTTGCTCTAATCGGTCCAATGCCTATTCAAATTCAACTCCGAAGGTGGAGAAATCATCCATAAAAACCTCCACACCATTCCATATTGGCTACTAAAATATACTAAGAACCAAATGTTGAAATGTTTTTGGAGCATTGCACAAGCCAAATGACATCTATCTATATGCAAATGTCCCCCAAGGACTTGTGAATGGATTTTTGGCCTAGTCTTTTGGTGCTATTCAGATTTGATTGTACCCACTGTAACCATCCAAAAAACTATAGTAGCAATGCCCTACAATGTTATCTAAGACTTGGTCAATGAATTGCAATGGAAAATGATCTTTAAATGTTGCCATGTTCAGTAGCCTAAAGTCTATACACACCCTCCATTTATCACCTTTTTTAGGTATAATGACCAATGGACTAACCCATTCACTATCAGCAATGAGGTAGATGAACCCGACCTTTAGGAGTTGTTCAATTTCTTCTTTAAATACTTGCTTAAGCTTTGGGTTCAGTTGTCTTTGTGGTTGTCTTCAAGGCTTCATAGAGGGGTCAGTGTAAATTCTATGTTGACATATCCTAGGATCTATTCTAGTTAATTTGGGATATGACTAAGCAAAGGCTTTTGACCATTTTTTATCATCTTCAGCAATCTTTCTTTTTGTTGCGGAGTGAGCTTAGAATTAATGATTATTGATTTTCCATTCTTGAGAAATGCATACTCCATACTGGTGGGCAACAATTTTAATTCCAGGGGCTCTTGTTTGAATTCTTTAGGGATTTCCAACTTCCCCTACTTGATATTTTCGGTGTTAATACTTGAAAGTTGGTGATGAACTTACTCTAATGCATCTATGCTATTGATATAGGCATAAGTCAAGCTCTTAGTTGGTTCCATGCATAAAGCTGAATTTCTCTCTAGGTCAGCTGTTAACCACTGGGTGCCTTCCTATCTTGTGGCTACCGCATACAGGCATCTTTGTATGTCAGTTACTTATGCACACTAATTGCATGTAGGCAATGTTAAGCGTTGTACAAACTAAGACTTCTACACGAAGTTGAACCCTGTGTCACTGTATGCGATGCATGGAACATTTTTCTTCTTGATCTTACCAAACACATTTTATTTTGATATATCTAAGGAAAGATCACGTATTCCTAGGCATGCATCAATAGTACTTAGCCATGCTCTTCCCATTATGATTGGGAAGTCCCCCTTACAGTTGTTGACTTGGATCACTAGGAAATTGGCTAGATATGACCACCCACAAATAGTGGTGACAATGTCCTCCACTAGTCCTAATGGAACAGTGATGGACTGGTCAGCCAACTCTAAATGAATATTACTCTCTTTAACGAAGGTAGGTTCCATGCTTTATACATTTCTTGGGAGATTAAATTGACACCAGAACTTGAATCCAAAAGAGCTTTACAAGGATCATTCCCAGCGATTTGCAAATAAATAAGAGGACTTCCAGGATTATAGAATTTCCTAGGAAGATGGCCAACTTTAATTCCATCAATGATGGTGTGGGTTAACATAACAGTGTGCGTTGAGTGCAATTTTTGGTTCGAAGGAAGCTCCAAAGATTCAAATGATGATGAGGTGTTTGGATAATTAGTCTCTTGTGGTTGTAAGGGCTTGGTTGGACTATTAGTTCTAAAGAAAGGTCTCTTCTTTTATTGGTTATCCAAACCAACAATAGGTTGAGGATTGACAACCCTTGTAGCATTATGTTGTTGCGGCTAGGCAGGAAGCTCACCTTACATAGTTGGAGAAGGTGGTAATGAAGCTGAGGGTAGAAGAGATGCAGATAGATGAGAAAGATAGTATGCATGTGGAGAATCACCTTAAGAAGAAGAAGTTCTATAGTACTCAGGGGCTGGTAGTGAGGTTGAAGAGCAACGTGACCAGTAGAGTCATGTGGAGAGATCGACTATTGAACGTAATACCTGTATGGGTCAAGTTTTTGGTAAGGGTACTATTGACATGGTGGTGGAATTCCCCATGATTATGGGTGTTGCCACCGTTGATACTATTCATTTCATTGTGGTGGAGCTCCACTTGGATAATATGTCAAGTGTTGCTGGAACTGCCTTGGGTTACCTTGAGGATAAGATAACCTTCCGGGTGCTTGCCATTTATTTAATCATGGGTTTAGTGCATACACCCCAAACTCTTGTAGATGTGACACCACTGGTCAACATCCCTTAGGATGGTCATATTGGCAAATCTCACATCCATCATCATCATCTGTGTTTGAATCCACAACCTCTTCAATTATGGAAACCTTGCCCTTACCCTTGTTATGTGCATACTTAGCTTCTTTCTTTTTCCTTCTCTCTTGGTCACTACTTTGTTCTTTAGACTCCTCTACTATTTTTAAGATGGTTTGGAATTTGTTGTTGTTGGCGACCGTTTGGGACGTGACCGCCAACAAGTATCCTCGAACAGGATTTAGGTGCCTACTGGTCTCTGGCAACACCAAGGCCCAGATACCTCCAAATAAACTTAGTAGTTAATGTGAGTATGTGCGTGTGTTGTTGCGGTGTGCGGTTGTGAAATATGAAATGATTGCATTGTGTGTAAACTACAAATGACTTGTCTTAAAGAGATTCAGCCAACTTTGCCAAGTACTGTGAGTTGTTGAGAGTTCCTATTTTGTTCAATTGCCTAGTCTATGCGGTCCTTATAATACCTACTTGTAACAAATAAAATTTTTCAAAAACATTTGAGCACAACTCTGCGAATCTACTTCTAATTTTCCCCAGAGAAAGAGATAGTTCCACAAGAAAACTAGAAATAGAGCAAGATTCGATGGAAATA
>MNCI01000467.1:893-28358 GCA_015680685.1 Gnetum montanum | reverse complement strand
ACAAAGAGGCTGAAATCCTTTCTTTAGCAAGTCATCTTACAAGTAATCTTTCACAATGTCTTTTACAAATGCTCTTCCCAAGAGCCAAAGTGTGTCTCCAAGTGAGAGCCCAAGTGCTAGCTAGTAGCCTTCCAAAGTGTGATGTATCAAGTGTCTTCTCCCAAAAGTATGATGTCTTCTCCCAAAAGTGTCCTCTCTCTTCTTCTCCAAGTATATCCTCCTTTTAAAGGGTTCAAAGGTGGTTACATTCTAAAATATCCTAGCTAACTTTTCTCCCAAGTAAGGAGGTTACAACTTACCCATCTAGTTAGGAGGAAGTTATGTAGTTAGGGAGTTAGGAAGTTATACATAGAATTAGGAGAAATTTATGCTAACATTAATATTTGTAAATATTATATTAAATGTACTGATATTACAAATATTATAAATATTTTAACATCAATATTGCAAATATTTTTATGAGTAGTAACTTATATATATAATAATGTTTAAAAAAATAATGTTTTAAGACTTGGAATAATTAAATTAAAGGCAAGTTTTTAAACCAGGGCTTCACACTATAGGTACTTCATTTAATGGTTATTATATATATATATATATATATATATATATGTATATATGTTGATTAATTTGTTAGATATTTTAACCACCGATCCTTTCGTAAAGTTATAAACAAGTGTAAGATAATTTTACATACACCTTGGTTTAAATGTGAGTGAAAGCGGCAGAGTTAATGGCTAAAAAGAAATCTTCTTCGTCTTCCCTGGTAAATCGCGTAGATAATCAGCAACAGTTCCAGAACAGTAGGTGTAATCGGCTGGTTCGTTTTCTCCTTTCTCTTATCTCTGCGCAAAACCTGTAAGAACTGACACATGTTCTAACCAAGATCCAAAGTGCTGTTTCAACCAAAATTGTATGTTTGAACTGCCACTGCACAACAAGGCCCTGCCAAAATTGTTACCAACTGCCACCACGGGAGAAGGCTCTGCCACTGCATCCGGCATCGTTGTGGTGTTCAGTTGTTGAAGAGCGAGGGAAAAGGATTTTCTTGGAAGAAAGAAAACGATGTACTGAACATATGGTCCTGAACATCGGGTTTCAGTTTCCTGGAATTTGATTTGTTCTGTCCCAAATTTGCTTAGGGCTTCCAACGTTTTTTTTTTTGAAATTGCAGAACAAAAACAAGAACCCGAATTTCATTCCCTCCACGAATGTGTCTACACAGTTTTTAGAAATCGCGTTACAGAATCATCAATCACTTCTGCTGGAAATCCATGATCAGTTCAGACGTTCCCAAAACGTTTTACAAGAAGCCAAGTTCCAAATTTTTAGAGCTGCTGCTCTTGAGCGAGCGTCCACTGAAATTACAAGTGATAGGAATCAATACCTTTTCAAATTACATCTTACCATTTCGAATATTTATATTGAAATATTTTGGAAATCTCAATCATCTCATGTCTCTGTTCCATAAAATGGCTAAAATGTGCCAACAGTTATCTAGGGAATTCCACATTTGATCCACCCTTGTCAATACTTCTGATGTAAATTTTTGAATGGGCAAAGTCTTTCTATTCACGATGTTTTTAAGTGGTGACTCTTCCTCATCTTCATAAAATCTAATTTTCTTCTCTTGGAGGGAAGGATCTCTGTTGTACTCCTTCACACTTTCTCTTTTCCTCAACTCACCTTCCTCCTTGGAAAATTGCTCCAATAATCTTTATATTTGATGGGCTCTAAGCTCGGATAGCCTTCCTTGGGCATAAGTCCTACGGGTTCTTCGCGTTTCGTACCTAAGCCCATCTACGAGATGACATAGTTGTTCCTTTTATGAGTAATCATGGCAAGGGAAATGATGTAATAATGTATAATATCAACCCATGGTAGCATCCAAGGGTTCGTGTCCTCCTTGTTTCCATCCTTGGATTTGCTTATGTAGGTTGGACACTCGGGAGTATGTTTGATACTTATCGTTGAATAGCTCCAACATGGTACTTCATCGACGAATGGATTCTGGTTCTAAGAACTAGTACCAACTTTCTGCTTCCTTCATCAGTGCTCGTGGAAACAACTTTAATTTTTGACATTTGTTTTCTATATTTTGCAAGGCACATGCATCATGGAATGCTTGTAAATGGGTTTGAGGATTAGCATTGTATCCCCCTTCAAATCATGGGATGTTATTCATGTCTAGTCTTTTGATCCTACTATCTTTCTAATGCCTTGCTAGGATCCTAATAGCCTTTGTTATATCTAACATACTTTGGGTGATGAGTAGGGGTTCATCGTGATCATGTTGTCTATGGCGTCTATGATGCCTATGTTGTTCTCTACTCTCCCTTCTTTCGTGATATGTCTCTTTGGAATTCCCTCACTCCCTTTCTTTACTATTTTGTTGATGATCTCTATCTCGCCTACCCTTATCCTCATGGTCTCATCCTTTGTGATTACATTTAGATCTCGAAGGAGAGGGGGAAGAAGATCATGAAGGTGAAGAGGAAGAAGGATTAGCATTGTGACAGTGCCTGTTATCTTCTCTTCAATGGTCGTAGGCTTGATCGCAGTTATGATTGGAATGTCCATCATTGTCATGCATTCATGTTCCTTTTTCTGATGCTTTTTGTTTGTTGGTATCAGAACCTAGGTTATGAATAGTTGAATGAAGATTCTGATACCCAACTCCTTGACCGAAGTCAGTGAGAGGAACATCATTTTGTGGAAAACTTTCCGAGACAAGTTCACCATCCTCATTTTCACTTAGGACATATAGGACATCCTGAGACCACATCTCCTTCATGGATTTGTAATTTCACTCCTATTGTAGGTCCCTCTGATGTTGTGCCTTCGTGGATCGATACTCTCTCGAATCGTGTTCATGCACAACGTACGTTGACTGTAAGTGCTGCATACCAATTCATGTGAGAGCACAAAGAAGCATGCTCAGGATTGAGCGATTGGGAGGTAACACTATGTTACCTTCTAAATCATGCCATCACAACTATTCATCCTAGTGGAGAATAAAGGTAAAGTTTGGTATATACTCATCAAGATGAGCGTATACTAAGCAAAATTGTTGGGGCACTAGCAGATCATCATGTGCATCCTACCTTTGATTGTTCATGGTGTTGGACCTAGTCGGTGAAGCACTCACATAAGAAAAAGGAGACATGATTAATTACTCAGTGTGTGATACCCTTTCCTAGTGATTGTATAATAGTTAACTCTAAGGATTCATTCCAACAATGGAAAGATTTCCTAAGTTCTAATAAGCACACAAACAACAAAATCCCTGGCAACGGCACCAATGTTGAGCAGCGGGGTACCGCTACGCCCAACCATACGAATACGAGCGTTCATGCGTGATATGGTCAAACTTCGAGGATTAAGTGCTTATGCACCTATGTAGAACAAGGATGAGTTATGCAGTCATTGTCTTCCCAAGCTTACTTGTAAGGCACAATTGTATGATTAAGTAAACTTGAGGTGTATGATTTTTATGCTTTTCTTTTATATTTTCTATCTTGGTCACCTAAGTGTGTGCAATGAAAAGATTTAATTAACTAATGGATTTTGTAACTAAAATCTGAATCGAATCCTAAAACTAGCATCCGTTCCCACTCTCTGGACACATTCTAAACCAGTGTAACACTACTGGGATTACCAAATGCTAATCGTTACTGGGTTACCAAATGTTCCACGTATGCTTGAAGTGGTTGTGCTAAGTGTGCTAATTCATTGGTAATTGATAATTAATAATTCTATGAAATAACATTAATTAACTATTGAAAGCATCAAATAATAATAAATAACATAAAATGCAATAATTAAGCTATTCTGAATGTTGCAAGGTTTCTCATAAATTTCGTCTTTATTTTCGGTCACAAGGTGTGCTTAGGTACACAATGCTCGAATAAAGATTTGTTCACTCTATGAATCCTACTATGGGCACTCAAAAATAATTCTAACTCTGGAATAGAAAAACTACAAGAGTTCAGCTAAAGGACTAAAAAACTAATGCCAAAATAAGTGCCCCTATCTCTTATTTATAGCCAACGAGATAGGTTCGAACATCGCATATTCGATATCACTTCAGCATCTCTGATATCGCGTATTCGATATCGAGGGCCCGATATCGAGGACTTGATATCAAGGGTTCGATATCAATACTCATTAGAACCTAATGTACTTAGAGAATTAAAGTCTACAAAATTTGACTAGATCACTGAGTGAACACTAGTGATTCATATGGCTAGGTGTAGGGTATACTCACCACTCATTAGAATTTTAGATAGGGCTAAAGAGAATCAATTATTCCTTAGGTTATGAATAATAAAAATGGGAGCAAAAAAATTAATAGACTTTATCAAAGATATAAAGTCGATAATAATTGAACTAGAATGTTAAGGTGAATGTGTAGGTGATGAAGAGAGGATAAGTTGTTTATTGAAAGCATTGCCTAATCAGTATAAGGATTTTACCCAATCATTGGATGCACTTGATGAGAGTGTAGTGATGGAAAATTTTAATGCTCAAAATTAAAGATCTCTATGTGGAAAAGTTTCACCTCAAAATTATGGCCCTCGAAAGGATTTAAAGCACCTTAGGTGATCTTGTCAATCACCTAAGGACTTAATGATATATTACCAAGATGAGAATAGTTGATAAATATGCAAGTAATAGATCCAATGCTATATCTTCAAGAACATCAAAAGATAATATGAAAAATAATAAAAAATGTAGCCAAATACTGCAAAACTTATATCAATATTGTCAAACAAAGGTTTAGAAGGTACATTAGTGGCTTTCAAGGTGTGCAACTATGAATATTCCATAAATTCCTATGAAATCACTATTGGAGATGTGGCACATGGGTGGGCAGGGTATGTTTTACAGTCCTCACAAATATGTTTGGCTTACTAGATCAATGTTAGGATGAAGATTGCAATAGGTTCTTAATGCTCTTGATGATCAATGCTAGGGAAGTGGCTATGCACTCAAATCTAAAATTGCTTCAAAATTCTTAAGTTTGCAAGAGTTCTCAGATCCAAAAAACTGTTAAAAATTTTGAAAATCTATGTGCCAAAAGGTCTCGAAAAGTGATGTTCATTCTTGGTTTTATAGGTCATAGCTTGTTGTTTCTGCATTAACTTGGTTATGGTAGGCTTCCTAGCATTCCACATAGCATTTTTGATATTTACACTAGCCAAATAAGTGCATCATTTTTGAAATTTATTCTAGGAAGAGGTATAGTGTTTTTGACATTTAAAGTTAACATCGATAACATTTTTGACATCATGAGCTCAATTATGTTGGTCTAGCATAATTCACAACATTTTTCATGTTTTGTGCTATGAATTACACTTAACATAATGAGAATCCCTTAAAGTTCTAATGAAACAAGGTTACAAGATAAATTTTCTGAAGGGAAATCAAGGCATTTATTCTCTCTCTTAAATCTTATCAGAATTACGATCGAAAGTTACATAGAAGGGGCTTAAGGTTTTTTCTTTGGCTATAAGGCTTCCCTATTTGTAGTCAAATTTTCCTTGAGGTGTTTCATTAGCTCCTCTTTGTTAATGTTTAGAGGATTGACCCAAAAGACATCAACAAAGAATGCAAAACACCTCTACAAGTTCATCACCAATGTTTCTCTCATTACATTTGCTTCTGTAGCTATCGAATCATGCCAAGGAATACTCATGATGGTGAGGTAAGGTTAAGATGGAACAGTGAGAATGTGGAATGAGGTATTACAGCTAAATATGTATTTAGAGATGGTTAAATATCCTAGTAAAGAATTCCAAATGTGTAGACATCATTGTTATAGCGTAGTGACATGTTTAGTGGTTGATGATTGTTGTGTGCTTTATGCTTGAATTAGTAGTTATTAATGCTTGAACTTGGAGAAACTAGTGTTTTGACATAGGCTCATTTGAACACTTGGCTCTTTGTTCTTTTTAAGCCATTAGTTACTTTACTCTAGGCTACTTTGACCTCTTGGATTTATGGGCTTTTCTCCCTTCTCTTTGTGGAAGTAAAACCTTATTTGGGTTTTGACGCCAAGACTAAACTTTTGTAATCTTGTTGAATGAAGTATTTGGAGATTCAATGGACTCATTGATTAAGCATGTGAAGTACATCACATGGCCAAGACACAAGAATGTCACACATATTTTTTTATCATAAGAAAGGTATGGAAGGCTAAAGTTGGTGCATGGTTAAGGCTCAGAAGGGGTAATGGGAATGTCATAAGGAAGTACTATTGGCATGGTTGAACAAGCTAATTGAATCTCTTGTGTTGAGATCACATGGTAACTTACTGATGTGATGAGTCACACGTATGTGATGACTTTAGGTTTATCTTGTAAACATAACTTAGAGAGAACAAAAAAAACAAGTTATTATATGATGTAACCATAAATAACATGTGGTAACAAGCAAACATTGGCTACCATGAGACAAAATTAGCAAAAGTTGAGAATGCTGTATTTTGCTTCACAGATTTGTGCAAAATTTGTAGTGCTCTAAAACCAATGAGAAAAGGTCATGAACGCTTACTTGTTATAGGTCACAAAGTCTATCAACTCTATGTATTTGCTTAAATATTTAAATAGAAGAAAACAAAAACTAGAAGTAAATAAATTAACATTATATGTAATATGGTTTAAGATAGGAATGGTTAACCAGGTTAGTAAACTCATTCCCATCAAGATCTTCTACTCTAAAGGCTCCCTCACATTTTTGCCATCCAAGCTAGGAAAGGACAACATTTTTGGGAATTTAGGTCAATAAAGTAGTGTGTTTGAGAATTTACACTATAGTAGTGTAAATACTAGTATTTTTGAGCATTCAACAGAAGCCAAGAGAGTAGCGTATACTCTCATCCTTGGCATGTGTGGGAAAAGTAAGTAGCATTTTTGAGTTTTATGCCTGGATAATAGCATATTTTGGTTTTTTTTTTGTTGGTCCCATGAATGAGTGTAGTTGTGCTTCTAGCCTAGAAAGACAACATTTTTCATTCCCAGTGATAGGAAGGTAGCATTGTTAATGTTTTCCACCTGAGAATGATAACATTTTTAATTACTAATACTAGGGTTATTAGAATAGGCAACAGTAACATCAATGATTAAAGAATAGATTTAAAAAATAAGAATAAAAGCAAAAGATAATAATTTGAAAAAATAAATGTATAAAATTAAAATTCCAAGTAATGTAATAGACAAGTTAAGTGATGCAGACTTACTTGGTGATTTTCAATTGATCTATGCTATCAGATAAAATGTTAATGGGAATGTAAGATGATGTAATGTCAACTATAATAATGACACCAACATCACTAGTAAAGATTGTGAATTGGTTTAGAATAAGTTAAAAATATGAATAATGAAAAATTTAATACTTAAAAGACAGATTAATAATGATCATTGATATGTAAGGATCAAGTCCTTTCAAGGAACTTAGTTATTAAGCCCATGAAGTTTTTCTATTAAATGAGACTATTGAAGCAAAGAGGAGAAAGAATCCCTTCATGATAGCTCCATTATTTGAAAACAAAAAAGTCCATGGCATAATAACATGGACAAGTGATGAGCGGCTAGGTACCCCTATGCCCAACCATATGAATACGAGCATTCACGCACGATCTGGTTGAACTCCATGGACAGGCTAGTTGCCGTATCTAGATAGTTACACGTTGATCGCAGTTCACTGTCTTCCCACTTGGACTAGTATTTGCTTTGTCACATATGGTTTAGTCCAGAGTGAGGCGTATGATGTGATCCTAAATTAGTGCTACTCCTAGAGCCAATGGAAAATAATCTTGATTAAAATATTGAGTAATAGGAAATGAGGTCTAAGCTAACCTAAGTGCGATGTGCATCCGTTCCTTAATCATCCATACACATCTTAGACCTCGTGCAAGACTACTACTGGGGTTACCAAGCGTAGATCCTAGGTACGCTTCTGGGTTACCAAGTAGTCACACTTGAATGCTCTTGATTAAGTCGTACTCATTCCGCATTTAACAACAGGAATAGTAAATGACGATAAAGAAATATTAACTAAGAGAACAATAAATAGCAATAATAATTAACAATAATAATTAAACTATTAAAACTAAGTGAATGCTGTAATGATGAAGTAATCTCGATCTTTATTTTTGGTCATGTACGAGTCCAAGTATGTCACACTTGAATAAAGGTGTCGTACAATTACAAGCATCACACTGCGGGCATGCACTTGGGAAAATAATCTAACTCCTACGGAAACAAAATGCAAGGGCTTCGCTACAACTACTCGAAGCCTCCTAAATGAGGTGGAAGGCCCTCTTATTTATAGGCTGGGATAGGCGGCTGGGTAAACGGGGCCACGTTGATCTAGGAAGGCTGCGTCGATGAGGCCGCACCAATGCGGCTGCGTATACGGGGCCCTGTATATGCCGCCTAGTCGACGTATCGACTATATAGCGCTTCATCAACAAGGAAAGGAGTGTTGGGATTTGAAAGATAAATCCCTTGATGAAAATTTTGAAATTCTATTAAAATTTGATAAAATTTTGATTTACCACAAGTTGACCATGGTCTTTAAAAATGATCAAAAATAAACAATAAAAAATACCACTAGTCATGGTATGTTCACCACGACCTAGCTATGGATTGTGATGAAAAAATTAGAATTTTAGATCAACTTTGAAAGCCTATGCCTCCCTTATTATTTGAAGTTTTGAGGTGATCTAAGGCTCATTGGAAAGATTTTAAAAATATGTATCTTCTTGAAAAAGTATAGTTCAATTAGAGTTCACTTGATCAATTAAATTTTTCTTAAAAATTTATCCCTTATAATTATTTAATTTCATCAAAACGATTTACCACAACTCTTGGAATAATATTACAAGTAATGGTAGAGTTATGATTCACTTTTTACAATGAATTTTATGTCTATGAGTAGTGATAATGTTGTGATTTGATTTTGTGAATAGCATGAGGTAACTACAAGTTATGGTTTGCTTTACCATGAGCCATGGTTACGTGATGGCATTGTAAAAAACTTGAATTTCTTCAAATTTTGGTANTATTAGATTTAAATGAAACTTGATTTATCAAAGATACCTTACCCTATTGATCAACATGTGATGATGATTTAATCAAATTGAATTGAATTTTATGAGGAATTCATTGGTTCCTTGTTGATGACCTTTGATCTTCTTTGTTGAATGTTGAAATTGAACTATTAGAAATCTGGTTGAGTGTGATTAATGAAGCTGATGAAGTTGATGATGGAATGATGAAAATTAAATGTTGATGATATTGTTGAAGGATAATTATAGATGAGTGTTAAAATTGATGATGATGATGAATAATTATAATTAAATAATGATTATTGATGAAATGGTGATGCATGGTGAAGAATTATTGATTAAATTAGAGAATTAAAGAAAAATTTTTGAAACTCTTCTAATCTTATTGCTCAAGCATAAAATACAACATATTTTATCCATATATTTATAGACATATGATGGAGGAATAATGGTATATGATGGGACAAATCTTTTTTCATGAAAAATTGATCATAAATTAAAGACATAGTAGATGGGGGTCATTATTTAATTACATTTATACGTTGATCTTTTATAAAATGGAAAATAAATGGAATTTTCTATCTTGGCCTATTTGACATGAAAATTTAAATATAAATTATATGACATTTGTCCCTATTTTACAAAAAATGCTATTTTGTTTTCTCTTGAGCTTTGACTTTAACTTATTTCTTCATGCTTCTACTTGATTTTCTTGCACTTCCATATGAAAATATGGCCTTCTACCACCTTGAATTATAACTTCTTATATTCATTTATTATTCTTTCTTGAAGCCTAAAACATGGAAATGAAAATTGAGTGAGGTATGTTTGACCAAAGCGCAACCTAAAACTAACAAGGAGAATGTAGGTTTCTAGAGTTCTACTTCAAGAACTTACATGTGGTGCTTTGGGAAAGAACTTCTAGAGATATCATCTTGGAATGCATAGAATAATTATGTCTTGGGATCATACATGAGCTTATTGAGGTGATCATTCAAATAAAAAAGGATTAAGAAGGCTTATAACCTAGCAAGATAATCTACAAAAATAGACTAGATATTCTTTAATCTCAAAGGGCTTATATGTGATTCAATGTTGATGGGATGTTGTTGTTTGTACCATGATATCTAGAGTGATATTAAATCCTCTAAGACACCACATATTTATTGAATAGTAATTTGAAAGATGATAATTTAATTTTGACTAATAGTGATGAAATGATAGTCACTATAATTGATCAAATTAGTATGTTATAGATTAAATAACATTGATATACAAGATGAAAGATACCTAATTGATTTACAAGTTTTCATAATGAGTTTGGCTACAATGAGGAACTAGATACCTAATGTGATGGAAAGGTATAAGACCCAATAGCACAATGTGATACATCACTATTACTAAGATGTTGATGAAGAAAAAACATGCATCCATCCCCTTTATGTGGTTGTAAAAGGAACATAGGAAGAATGGACAAGAGGGTCAAGGATGATTCTAAAGCATAAAGATAAATTACTTCAAAAGAATAGCATAATTAAGAAAAGAAAATTTTGATGATGTTTGAGATAAGATGAAACCTGTTTCAATTACAAGGTTAATTTAAATTGATGAAATTAAGTACATAGATTTGGTGGGAGAGAAGACCTTCCCCATATAGAAATCAAGCATTAAAGATTGCCAAAAGTGGTTCTTGATTAGGGAAGGAATCAAATAAATTGGAAAGCTTGATCATGAAGGGTTGTTGCCAATTCTTGCTTTAAAGCATTCCAATCTAACACTAGTGAATTATGTTGTTATTATTAAAAGTTATCCAAGTTAGCAGCACCTAGTTTTGATGAAAGAAAGTGGAAAACAATTTGTACTTGCTTGACATTCTTAGAGTTTATGTTATTGGTTAGGCCTCCTTGAGAAGGTAGGTAAGATTAATATTGGAAAGGTTGACAAGGTAAAATGGCAAGATGTAATAGAGTGGATTTAGTCAAAAGAAGATAAATAGAAAATGATGAATATAGGATTATATACTAATGAAGATTTAAGGTCATATACTTGTTGCTAAGTGAGAGAGTATCCTGAAAAAAGATTGGCTAAAAGTAGGAGCTTGCTCCCAAGCATTTACATGTAATATATTACATAACGAATCATGGAAAAAACTATGACTAGGAGATATCTATTTGTAATGGCCTCATAAAAGAATTTGATAAATTACCATACAAACAAGAAGGCAAAGAAGAGAGGAAAAAGAGCAAGATGATTAATTTCATGTTCTACTATGGCTTACTAAAAGCTATAGTTGAATTGCTTAATTAGGGAGGTGATGATTCATATTTTGCAGGGCCATGATATCGGGTATCTAATATCGAGGCACAATCTTCGATGTTAGGCATTCGATATCGTCCCTTCTGTGCCAACCTATAAATACCACACTAGGGTGCATAGTTGGGAGGAAGATTGTTGATAGATTTTAGATAGCTTTTCATAGATTTTTAATTTCAAGTTCCATTGTTTCCTAGTGCATGCCCATAGTGTGATGTTAAGTGATTGTATGACATCCTTATTCGAGTGTGACGTACTGGGACGTGTTACATGACTAGCAATAAAGATCAAGATTACTTCCATCATTGCAGCATCCACTTAGATTTATTATTATTTTCAATTGTTTAATTGCTTACTATTTTCCTTAGTTAATGTTTCCATTTATTTCTCTTTATTATTCCTATCATTAAGTAGAATGAGCATGACTAATCACGAGCGCTTAACTATAATTACTTGGTAACCCATCAATGTACCATTTGGTAAGCCTAGTGACATATGCTTGGTAATCCCAACAATAGTTGCGCAAAGTCCAAGGTGTGTATGGATGATTAGGAATAGATACTCATCGTACCTAGGCTAGTTTAGACTTTACATTCCATTGTTAATTAGTTTAATTAATTAATCTCTTTATCATTATTAGGAGTAGCTTGGGGCCAAAAAACATCATTCATCATATGCCTCACTTTGGACTAAATCATACGTGATAAAGCTACCACTAGTCCCAGTGTGAAGATAGTAAACTATGATTAAGGCATAACAATTTAGATGCACAACTAGTCCCATCCATGAAATTTGATCAGATCATGCATGAAAACATGTGATTCATATGGTTGGGTGTAGGGGTACCTTGTTGCTCATCATTGGCATCATTGCTAGGAATGGTGCTAGTTATCTAAATTAGTTATATTATACACGATTTTTGTAAATGCATTAATGATATATCTTTCAAAAAATATTAAATCACACACATCCTAAACCAAAAATGATGTCTCTTTCATAAGGAAGTGATGATGCATTGTATGGTGAGAACATCCATTGGAGAACTAACGAGATGCATGTTGAAGAAAGTTGGAGTGACCAACCTCACATAGGGGTTTCATATGTGCATGACCACCCTGACAACACTCAAAGACTACATTCACCTAAGGCAGATAGCCTTAGAGGAGATGAAGTAAGTCCTAGACTAGGGAAGGCCTCAAGGCCTAGGACCTCCTCAAAACCTAGAAAAGATAAATCAAGGGACCCTGGGGAACACCATAGAAGCCATGGCAACCCTCCTAGTTTCTCATCTTCCTCTTCCTCTTCAATGTCTAGTTTTGACAAAGATGAACATAGGTATAGAGACATAGCTTTATTATGGGCTTGGAATAAAAATAGAAATTGAACCCACAGGAAAAACCAAAGACATTAACATGAACATAGAAAAAACTATCACAATCAAATGAATAGAAGTAGAAATTTTCATCATAACATGTCTGATGATGATGAATCCTTATTGGCCACTAAGAGCTTGATGTAGGTCACAAAGGTAGTTAAGATACCCCATAGGCATCACAGGGAAAGTTGCTTGCCTAGGTTTGATATGAATAATATCTCTAAATTTACAGGGAGGCTACAATTTGGATCCACAAGATCATCTACAAGCCTTCCATGATGCCTATGTCTCACACAACATTGAAACTAGATGGAAAAACCTTAAGCTCTTTCCTAGGACACTAATCGATAGAGTCGAAGTGTGGTATAGATTATGGAAACCAAATTCAATCCAATGGTGGTTCACATTGCTAGAACTTTTCAATGAGAGATACCAGACCTATTCAACGGTGTCCAACCTAAGGAGATAGATCAAAGGAAGGAGACAAGAATAACATGAACCATTGGACATGGCCTTAGATACATATTATTCTCTACTGAATAGATGCCTAGGCCATGGTTTCATTAAAGAAAAGAAACTTTTCCACATCATAGATGGGCTTCATAATGAAACAATGGAGATCCTTGGGATGTATGCTCCAGGTCAATTATATGAGCTATGAACCCATCAGATTTGAGAGTTAATTAAGCATGTGGAAAAAAAAAGAAAGAGAACTATGCAAATGGGAGAATGTTAAGAAATATCAGTAGGACCCAACTCCTCAAAAGAAGAAGGTCCATATCTATGATAAGGAAAAAGAGGTAGCTCTTGATAGGATGATTCTGCAACAAACCTTGTCGATGCAAAAGGCTATCGACAAACTGGAAGCAAAGTTTGATAGGATGTCAAAGTGGATAAATGAAAAAGTTACAAGTTTCGTAGAAAATATAGAGGAGAAGGTAATGCAAAATGAACCAAGTGATCACAACAAACAAAGGAATAAGAATGAAGAAACAACTAGGAATACTTATCGCTAAATAGGGAACATGACTAAAGAAAACAAGGCTATAGACTCAATGATAGATGAAGATGATGGCTATGACATCTACATATATGACCACTCAAGGGATCATTGCCTAGTCATGTCACACACATATGCATGAGTATTGGGCTTTTGCATTAAATCCCAAATTTTTATAAAAGCACATGCCTAATAAATTTTCTTTTCCACAAGGTAATTATAGATAGCCCCACAATCAATCGTACTATCCTAGGGGGACTTATTACCAGCCTCAACATTATCATTAGCCACAATGGCAAAACCCATAATCATGGGGGAGACCATCACCAAACTAGCCATATCCTTACTACTAGCCAAAATCATATGGATATTATGTTCAACACCCTATTTCTTGAATAAGTTCTACATATTCTACTTCAAATCACTACTATCACTCTCTCAAGTACCATTAGCCCATGATATCTCCTGAAGGATCACCACCTCACACCTCTTAACCTCCTTCCTATCCTTGGTATTCTCATACTCCACCCCATCATATACCATCGCCAGCAACACAGGAAGGTTTAGCATCACAACATCAACAAAAAAATGTTGCTTGTGTTATGAATGTGCATGGGCATGCTAATGTTAGTAAGTTCCCACCACAAACTCAAAAACGTCCTTTCTTTTGGATAGCTCTTAGGTGGAAGTGCAACACTCATGGACCTACCACATCATCCAACCCAACATAATGCCAATTTGGTGCAATGCCTTCCCTTTCAAAACCAACATCCTCTATGCCTATGTAAGGGCCGCCATCCATTGTTACTCCAACACCTAATGGAAACAATGAATTTAGAATTGTGAAGAGACAAATGAATTTATGCATGCTAAATCATGATCAAGGGTGCAATCATGGGTTAGACATCCACAACATTAACACAAATCATACGTTAATATACTATACATTTAACAACCTAGTGTATGAAGAACACTTGGTCTAAGCAACCGCTACTAAACCAAGAGACACCCAGTGGCTTGAAAATGAAAGGTTAATACTATTTTATACATGCATGGAGCCTGCCTATCCACTTATTAATTCTTGCCATGGTGAAATGCTTAGTTGTGGGGGAAACACCCCATTCTAACCATTAGAATTAATAGGTGTTTTTCATCTTTTTATTTTATAATTTTTTAATCATTTTATTATTATTTTGATATAATTTTTCCTATTCTTTTCAACTTTTTCCACCTTTTCTTTTCATTTTCTTTGTTAAGTAATCTCACTTTTGAATAAAATGATCATGTAGCCCATTGAGATGAGGTTTTCTCTATGTTGTCAAGTCATGAGGGACTGATTATTCGAATAGTGATGCCACATCATCCATCCATCCATTCCATTAATAAGAGGTTCTTACCCTAGTTATAATATTCTTTTCCATCACCAAAACTAAAAATAAATTCATAATTGTTGTGCCTAGACAAAAAAGTAAAGAACCAAGGGGGAATGTGAAGGGTGTGATATCAAGGGGATTTGTGGATTCTCTTTGACTGCTTCTATATGTTCTATCATGTTGCTTAAGTTGTAATTATATCCTTGTAGATCTAACAAAAAATGGAAGTAAGAGTAAAATAAAAGAGGCATTGAATAAATTTTTGAGGATCCCACTAGATACACATGTTACCCATGCCTGAAGGTTGGTAGCTTTGCAAAATTCAAAAAAAAAAAAAAACAACACATGCCATGAATAAACTCCTCCCTTAGATAAAACACCAAGTGATGTTACTCCTTGCAACTATGGTTGTCTTATGGTTATCAGCCAAAGTGATGAAATAATGTGATGTCATTGAAATGTGGTTTGGACTTGGTTTGAATCTTGGAAAGAAGGGCTAATGATTACTTAACCATTAATAACACATAAGGATTCATTATGCCTCTTGTAAAACATCTCACATCCTAATTCCTGTAATCCTTTCTACAGTCCATCTCATCTTGTTGTCTATATGATTCTAACTTGTGGTTTTGTGTAACATAGAGTTCTTTTCTCATATTGGTGGTTTTAGCATGTATGTTTTGTTTTATAGGTATGCATTTGATTCAACCCCTTTAGTGCCTATTGACATTTTTAGGTGTGGTTATATAAGGGTAGTAAGGGCTAGAGCCTACTTTGGGAAGGACCCACTTGTATAACTATTATAACTTGTACTTGTTTGACACAACCACATCATTTTTAACCTTCCAGATGCATAAATGTTGAATTTCATGCTTTCCCTTATCATATAATTAATTTGTTCCACACCATAGGTATAATATCCCTTTTCTTGCATCTTCCAAAGCTTTTAATGTTGACGACTCCATCTTTTAACACTTCCAATGCCTAAATATGATTTCCTACTTACCTCAAAACTATGGACCTAACTTGAAACCTTTCAACTAATCCTAGAGCTTCATTTTCCATGTTGAGTACCCTCATTAAATTCATATTTGAGAATCTTGATATCGATTACCTGATATTGGGTTAGCCTTGACGTTGGATACCTAATATTGGGTCAAAAAAACCTATATATATGACCCCTGCAATGCTCCAAAATCCATTCTTATCATTTACAACTAGGGGAGTTTTTTAAATTTTCTCTCGTGACTAAGAGCTCTGTGCAATCAACTTCCACTTGCGATATTTTCCTCCATATTGCTCTGATTTTCATATCATTTAAACCTATTTGAACATGAAATGTTCAATTTAGTTGAGGGAGGGTCCTTGCATGGAAAACTTTCATTGACTTGTTAAAATTTACTATTGCCTAGAAGGTATTACAAGGGCAAGAATGTAAAAACCTTAAGTTTTTGAATGAAAAATAAAATATATTAATGCCAGAAACTTTAATTTTTTCACCCAAGGGACCATAACTATTAGGATAAGCCATACATATGGAAAAAGAAACTAATTACAAGGGGTTATAAAAGAAAAATAACACTTTTTGGGCATTTTTATGAAAATTTTTCTAACTCTATAATCATATGAGTTAAAGAACTTAATGAAACTAAGATCATGAGTAAGGTATAAACCTATTAATGATAAATAACAACACCTTAGTAACATTCAATTCTTGATTGATTGTAGATGGTCCCAAAAAGAGGAGGATAAGAAGGACTTTCATAAGGAGCAACCAAATGTCCTAGAGGTGGTAGAGGCCAATAAGGAGAGCAAGCAGAGCATGATGAATAGGAGGCCCAATCATTTAGCATTTATTAAGCGGCTCCTACTACAAGGTAGTCCATCCAAGGAGAGGTCATAGAACCATAAGCCCCAGTACAAGGACAATGCCTCTCATTGTCCCTAGAATGCCTTGAAGCTATTCAGTAGAAATCCATGTTGACCACAGTCATCATGGAAATGAACCTTGGCCCGTTTATGGCATTTGCCCCAAAGGTAGTTCGAACACAACTCTAGCTATCACCAGTATGTCACATACTCTCAGAAAATGGTGAATGATACCTCAGTGAAACATACCAATTTTGGCACAATAAGGAAGAAGGCATCATGGCTAACATTAGTGGAGTTAGTCAAAGTAATCACAGAGGCTCTAAATCTGCCAAATATGGGGGCCAACCTGGCACATCTATCCAGGAGGTCCGATCCTAAAGCTAGAAGGTTGTGGCTGAAGCGAGCATACAGCAAAGACAATAAGACATATAATGAGTAGACTCTAGAAGAGAGGACCTATTTCAAGATAGGTACATATTACCTCTTCCCAACCAAAGGGCTAAATAGAATTTCAACATACGCAACTAGGGGAAGTGCATTATTAATGGGCAAATACATGGCCAATCTTCCCCAATTATACTACATGAAAATTCAGAGGTAGTTGAAAGAAAAGAAGGTAGGGAAGCCAATACTTTCATTCCCTTGCCTGATTAGGAAGCTGTGTAAGTGCACTGGAATCCTAGGATACATAAATGACATTCCTAGGCAGGCTTAGAATGCTTCATTTGCTAAATTACATAAACCTGCAACACCAAGAAAGGACCTTGGTGAAGCACAAGAAATAGAAAAAGAAATAGAGCAAGAGCCTAAGTAGCAGTGCAAGCCACAAGTTCCACCACCACCACCACAAGACTATCGGCCTATGATAATTCATTTACAAAAAATTGTTGAAAATATCAGTTAGAGGAGTAGGAATAAGTCCAACCTCTTCTGAGTTATTAATGATGCCATGTAGCCCACCATTTCTACTAATCCAACAAGGGGGTAGATTTCATTACAATTAGGAGAATAATCCCAATGGTCACAACAAATCTCTGGTAATGCCGCATCCTTCCAGGTGACGCTTGAAATAGGAGAAGGTGCCATAGTAGCAATCGTGTAAAATTAGGATGTAATAGGCATAGCAGAGGTGATAACAGATCACATCAAGGAATCTTTCAATGTGCTTGTTATGCCCCCATTGGATTTGACTGGGATTAGAGATACACAAATGCTTGTTGGGATTTCAATGACTCATACAACCCATGAGGATGTAGTAGATAGATTGCTACAAATAGGAAAAGTAATAGTAATCCTTTTTAACATCCCCAACAATGTCATAGTAGTGTAATTAGACCTCATCACCATCCAAGGGAATCTAGTCATGGCTGAGATCAGGGTAGAACATGCAGAAGCAAAAGTACATTGCTTACAACAAGAGTTGATCATCCTAAGAGCTGGAAGATGGGATCCTATCTAGTTTGTTGCACCTAAATAGCTAGATCAATTCTAAATAGAGAAATTGAACAAACTGATTAAAGAGAACAAAGTCACTAAGCAAGAGAAGGAGAAGGTGGTCTAGAATGCCTCAGCTACTGATGCTTAGGCATATGCCCATAAGAAGGCATTGACCGCCACACAAGAAGAAAATAAATATCTTGTTGTAGATAACACAAGGTTGACCATGGTAGAAAAATAGAAGAAAATCTTGGAGGAAAGTGTCCACTAATTGAGAGAACAACTTGTGATGGTCAACCAAGACATCAGCAAATTGGCCAGAGAGAATCGAACCCTCTCAATGGAGGAGGTTCACACAATTCATCAAAAGTATACAATCGAGATAAACACATGGCAAAATGAGGCCAAGAAACATGAGAAGCTGAAAGAGCACTTCTGGGACCAAGTTGGCATGTATAAGAAAATTAACAAAAAGGAAATATAGATGGAAAAAGCCTACATTAAATGCATGTCAGCACAAAATCCAGATTGGCAACCCATCTAGGATAGTTATGCATTGGTCTCCCAAATAGAAGTAAAGAATAAAGACCTATAGATTGAAGACTTAAAATAATACATAACATTGTCTAACCTTTGATATGCCAACCTTACCATCTTAAAAACAAGTCAGCCTAGAAATGAGTTAGAGTAGTAAGTAGTGGCCACCTATGCATTATATGAAAAAGAGTTTGCAACTAGAAAAAATGTTTTACAAAAACTCCATGTAGCAAACTTAAAATTAGAGGTGATTAAGGCCTGCTACCATGGAAAGAAAGAGACTTGGCTAGGAGATTAACAGATCACCATGAGTTGAAAGGAAAGGCCAAAGCCTTTGAGGAGGAATGACGATAGTTTGCAGCCTAATACTTAAAAGTAAACAAAATGTTTCTGCAACTGCCATGTCCATGGGATGTACTAGCTTCAACACACATCAATTCAATAGCTTCGATAGTACATGATCTCAAAACGGAGGAAGAAAAGTTGTAGGCACTCTTAAACTGCTACAAATTCCATAAGCCTCACAACCAAGGGAAGTGATCTATGGAAGAGCCACCACCTCTAGGAACTACACAAGCTTCCCCAATTTTGTGTCTTGTAATGTTGTGTCCAAATTTTTGTAAAACACCATTGTGGCATGTAAGAGTCAATTTTCTTATTTATTTAAAGTTAGCCAATAATTCCATACCTTCCCAATTTTTTGTAAAGAACTTGTTCCTCATTTTGTTTAACTTGAGGATGAGTTTTCATTCAGTTGTGGGGGTATGATGAGTCATATTTTGCAAGGTCACGATATCAATTATTCATCATCGGGGCATAACCTCTAATGTCGGGCACCCAATATTGTCCCTTTTGTGCTAGCCTATAAATACCACACTAGGGTGCATGGTTAGGAGAGAGATTATTGATAGATTTTAGATAGCTTTTCATAGATTTTTGATTTCAAGTTTTGTTGTTTCCCAGTGCATGCCCACAGTGTGATGTTAAGTGATTGTACGATATCCTTATTCAAGTGTGACGTACTTGGATGTGTTACATGACCAACAATAAAGATCGAGATTACTTTCATCATTGCAGCATCCACTTAGATTTATTATTGCTTTCAATTGTTTAATTGTTGACTATTTTCCTTAGTTAATGTTTTCATTTATTGCTCTTTATTATTCTTGTTGTTAAGTGGAATGAGCATAACCAATCGCAAGCGCTTTACTTGGTAACACAGCTATGTACCATTTGGTAAGCCCAGTGATGTACGCTTGGTAATCCCAGTAGTAGTTATGTGAAGTCCAAGGCGTGTATGGATGATTAGGAATGGATACTTATTGCACCTAGGCTAGTTTAGACTTTACGTTCCATTGTTAATTAGTTTAATTAATTAATCTCTTTATCATCATTAGGAGTAGCTTAGGGCCAAACAACATCGATCATCATATGCCTCACTTTGGACTAACCCATACGTGACAAAGCTACCACTAGTCCAAGTGTGAATACAATGAACTATGATCAAGGCATAACAATTAAGATGCACAACTAGTCCCATCCATGGAATTCGACTAAATCATGCATGAACGCTTGTGATTTGTATGGTTGGGCATAGGGGTACCTCACCACTCATCAGGAGGGATAGGTGATGAAAAACTATTAGATAAATATGATTTCTTACCTTCTTTCTCTCAATAACTAAGACATTAACACTAGCATTTGGCTCAAGAATAGGAAGATCATAGATCACAGCATTGCATACCTAAGAAGAAGTGAGTTCATCTTTAGTAAGGTATAGCATAAACAAACCAAATTTTAAGACTAAGAATGATGTTTAAAAGGCAAACATACAATAACATATACAAGCTCAAGAACTATTGACATGGGAAAATGTAGAAAAGGAATAAGTCTTCAAAGAAGAAAACTAAAAAGCCCAATACACTATAGGTAGAATCTATGATAAAAAAGCTAAATGAACCAATTAGTAAGTTTATAAAATTTTAGGATTAGCAAAGAAAATTTAATCATGTTTACATAAAAAATGATTGATGGATATATGTTATATTTGCAACTAAAAATAAGAAGAAGAAGAAGAAGAAGAAGTTAAAAAGTCTTCCTACCATTCTTGAGTGGTAAGAAAAGTAAGAAAGAATGGGATGAATTGATGATGTAATAGAAGAATGACGGAATGCTAAAGTTAATTGAAGAAATGATAAATGTTTATATTTATTTATTTGGTATGTATCTAATTAGAACAAGGGATCTATCTTCAATAGGAGATGATGATGGAATAAATGATGATATGATGAACAAGGAAGAAGGAAGAGTAGGAGATGTACCATCCCAATCAATGTTATGGATGATTATGAGTAAACCTTTAAGAAAAATGATAGATGTACAAGCTAAAAGGTGAATCAAAGATGTAACAAGTACATAGTATGATAAGTGGCTTATCATAGGATTAATAAAATAATGTTAAATTATGAGTTGTTATATCACTATGATATAAAGGGTATTTTATCATGATTTTGATGTGCAAGGATTAAAAAGCTAATATGGAAAAATATGGAACATAAGGACATTTTCTTCAAGGATTTGGTAGATGAAATTAAGAACAAGATGAAAGAAAAAATAAGGTAGGAAGATAAGAGATAATAATGTGAAATTTTTTCTATATCTTAAAGTAATATAGGATAATTTTTTAACTTGGTAATAATGATACATCTTTTTGGCTTCAAACTTAGACTCATGATTAAGTATAATAAGGAGAATGGACTTAAAATCTTTCTCTCAAATCCTAATCATCTAATATAGTTGAAAGAAGTAGAAAGCAAAAACATTGCTTATTTTCTCCTCTTCTGTGAGGAACTGAAAACTATGCTTTAGTCTCAAGAAAGTGGGATAGCTTAACTTGATTATCCTATAGTTCATTGTTACATAAACATTATTGGAGGAACTAGCCAAAACTTTGGTCATCAATGCCTAAAGGTAATTAGCATTAATAGTGATGATGAAGCATCACTATTGGTCTCTTTAGCACCAAGGATCATCGATCAACCTTGGATAATATTTTTTTTCTCATCTTACTTAGTGTTCATCAAATTCATCAACCTAATATCTCACCTATTTTTTTTCTAAAACTTAGTTTCTTTTTATTTCCCTTTCATTCATCCTCTACCTATCTTCTCTTTCTATCTTTAGGTTGGTCCATCTAGTGTTCCTCAATGACCATCTACATTTGTTCCTTGAAGGTAATAGAAATGGTCAATTCCTTTCTAAATAAGATCTTAACTTCTTTTTCAACATTTTTGGAAGGCACCCTATTATTTCTAGAAAGGTTGAAAAAGAAGTTAAGATCTTATTTCCTATTATTTCCCCTACTTACTCTATTCATCAATCTATTTCCTAGATTTTTTCCTTTTCTTGATGCATCAATTTCTTCACTATTTTCTATTCTTCAATCATCTATTCCTCCTATTATTACATCTCCCTTAACTATGTAATCCCTAGTTAATATGTGAAGTTTATAGGATCAACTATGAGCAACCCAATAACCACAAATACAAAGAAGAGAGGACTTAGATAAACATTAAACATCTTAGCCTCAATATTTATGATACAAGAAGCATTGTGTCAAATGGAATGACCAGTTACAACTGCAAGTAACAGTTATAATTGAGTTCTAACAAAAAAAATTAACAAACATTAATCAAATTAGCAAAAATGACATGACACTGCAACAATGCTAGAACATAACATTCATAGTGTACGACAATAAAGTAAATAAAGCGTTAATATAAAACACAAGGAGTTTATGCAAGAAGTAATATCTTTAACATAATATTCCTAAAATCCCTTCTCAGCAATTTCTATTCATGCAAGATTTTGCCACTTTCCTTCAAACTAACAAAGACTAGGCTTATAGAATAATAATCTTTCATGGTGGTAGTCCCTTTGTTTCTATTTCTTAGCTACTAATTAGTTTAATCAACCTCTAGGGATTGATCAAAGTACCATAAATTCTTGATGTCTTACTCTCTTCTATTTAATATGTTGTTAAAAATGATCATATTACTCATAAAAAAGTTTTTGAATAAATCATAGTTCATTTTAAATGCATCTAGCTAATTGCTTTGGATCATTCACAATGCACGGAAGGTGATACTGAGATTCCAAAGTGGTATAGCCCTTATAAGTTTTGCTACTATTGTTATTGTGACATGACAACAATAACTATAATGTCCTAATGGATGACATTCAAGCTTTGGTTGAAAAAGAAAAAAATTATCTTTAACTTTTTCACCAAGCCAAAGAATCAAGATATGTAAGTTTTTCATGATCCTCTTATGGACATGCAACAATAATGTCTCAACATTTTATTTGGAGTAGAGCAATCATAAACTTAAATGTCTTATTGTCATTAATATGTATGCTTTCCTAGCTAATTTTTTCTCAACTAATTTTTTCTCAACAATCCCATTCTCTTGCTAAGCCTAAAAAACCTTTCTTCATTAATTGACCATCCAATTTATTAGTTACCTCAATTAATCCTTTTTAACACTAGCAAAACAATATATGCAGAGCTCCTTTCATTGTAAACCTCACCCCTTACCATGAGAGCCCTTCTCCTCAATCTTATTCTCAAACTCCTATTATTTTCAATACCTCTTCCATTTTTTATCTTAGACAAAGCTATCATCATCTTAAAGAATAAAAATTCGGTTGCCAAACTGAAATTTTAGCCATTCTTCTTAATATCCTTTCTTGTAAATTCTTAGTTTAACAATTTTCAAATATAATATTTGCACTTTATCTAAAATTTCGTTATCTTTTATTCAAATTCATTCATCATCTTCCAAAGTATTTTACCTTCTAAGGTATCTTTACATTTCGCGTTTCTTATCTTCTATGGTGATTATTTTGAATTTCATTAGAAGTGAAACATTGCTTCTAAGGATCACTTACAAGTTGAAGGGCGTTCGCATTTAACCAGATTTAATATGCGGTTCGTTTGGACTGTTAGACTTGACGTTACAGTATACCAGATTTAATATGCGGATCGTTTGGACTGTTAGACTTGACGTTACAGTATACAGTAATATTACTGCCCATGGACCTCTACAATCACTGCCACAAAAACGTATCCCTCTAATATCCATGCCTGCGTACCTTCCTTCACCAACACCAGAGCCGAAGAAGGCGACGCGCTAACAAGAAACCAGCCCTCTTTCGTAACAGGCCAGCCACTCATTTATGATTTCACCGAAAAGCGACTCCCTTTACTACTGTAGCGCCCACAACCTTTTAATGAACGGCTGGCATTTGCTTATACATCCCTCCAGGAACGCGTGACAGCGACGGCAGCAGCACCGCGGAACTGAGCTGCATTTCACGATACTTGAACAGTCGGACATTAACGCGCACCAAATCACCAAACCAGAAACTTACAGCAATGCAACTTTTCCCGCAAGAAGACCAGCAAGACCCAATTCCCACCATATACTTAACCCTGCAACGAAATCCGATTCTTATCCCATCCAGTCTTCCTACCTACATCTATATATATAACACCATCGTGTCTGCCTCGTCCACAGGAATACGAACAAGAATTCAGAGTCTGAGACGCGGCAAAGAGGAGGATAATGAAGACGCAGTCGTCGGAGCTGTTGGCGTTGCTGGTAACAGGGGTGGTTGCAGTTGCTATTGTAGTTCAAGTTCAAGCGGGAGACGAGGATCCGTTGCAGGATTACTGCGTTGCAGACAACAATAAAGCAGGCAAGCGAATTTTCATAAACGGGGTGCCGTGCCTGAATCCGAAGGCCGCCAAGGCCAGCCATTTCAAAACCTCGGCGCTGGCGAAGGGCGGAAAGCCGAGATCGCTGTTCGGCTCCGTTGTGACGGCGACGACGCCGGCGAATCTGCCGGGCTCCAATACGCAGGGCCTCACTCTCGCCCGGGTCGACTTCGCCGTCGGCGGCATCGTGCCCCTGCACAACCATCCGCGCGCCTCCGAGTTCGTGTTTCTCATCCATGGCGGACCCCTGCTCGTCGGCTTCGTCGACACCGGCAACAAACTGTTCCAGGAAAAACTGAACCCTGGCGATATCTTCGTGTTTCCGCGCGGTCTCACGCACTTTCTGATCAACCTCGGCAAGACCACGGCGTCCTCAATCTCCGGCTTCAATTCGCAGAATCCCGGCGCGTCCATTCTGCCGCTGGTTCTCTTCAATTCTACTCCGCCCATTTCCGATTATGTTCTGGAGAAATCTTTCAAGATCGATGCCAAGGAAATTGCTCGCATCCGCAGGCAGCTCGGCGGTTGATTGGCTGGCTGATTGATTGATTGATCATCGATCGATCTCCACATGTACCTATGCTTTTGTTTTCGCTGGTCCCTTCGTTTCGCAATTTAGGCTTTAAATAATATGCTGCATCTGTTCGGGCAGCATATCTGTAGGGGGAGAATGGTTTCCGATGCATAATGATATGCTTGAAAATAAAGTGAGCTCGATTAAATGTCTTCGAATCAACGTTAAGTATTGTTGCATGCCCAATAGTTAAACGTGTCCGTCATTGACAAATCAAGTACTGTGATACCTGTCCTGTAAGACAGCATATTTTAGCTGTCCCGTAGATAAAAAATTGACTTCCCTGTATTTGCTTTCCCAACACAATCCTCATGCTATTCGCCAAATGAATAAGGTTATTGTTCTCTGCGGCTTCGTCTTCCTTCATGGAAACTTTTCTCGGTATTGCAATTTAACATTTTAAATTACTGTATCTCTGAATTTTATAGAAATATTTTCCATCATTAAGTAGGCTAACAAATCAGCGTTACGCACTCAAATGTGCTACAATTTATACAAGAAATAAGTAATAAATGGGATTATTGAAATTGAAATTGTAGCTTTATAACATTTAAAGAATCATAACATCTATTGGATAGATATTGCATTTTCATGAAAATAAAGTTGAACTCTACAAACTAAGCCCCATTGAATTATTAATAAGTTAACTTGTAGAATTATTGAATGAGGTGACAAAACATACCTAAAATGCTTAATAATTAATTTAAAAATGGATTAAACAAGTAATGGATGAATGTTCATTAAGAGAAATATCATGTAGGAGATGTTATAAAGAAAAATTTCAGAATACAATTGTTGAAGAGCACAACATAAAGAGAGTTAAAATAGTAGCATAACATCAAAGAAAATGTCCAACAATTTTGGTATACTTTTTCAGTTTTCATTCTTACAACTAATCCAGAAAAACCTATAGGAAAAGAATTAGACCTTGCCCTATTTTAGAAGCATCTCCCAAGTTTTTATTTCATACTTAAGGCTTTTTTAACACAAAAAAGAAAAAAATTGAAGAGGGATGCATTCAGAAAACAAGAAAATATGAGCTATTGAATAATGTCACATTGAGTTAACAAAGGAAGAGATTTCCTACATGTAATAAAAATTTCCAGATTCTAGAAAATCTCTACAATAAACCTCATTACATCAAAATTTCCAAATGCAATGAAAAACAAGGGGATGAAAGCAACTCCATGCATGAAGCAAAAATTTTTGATATTGAGGAGTATCACCAAATAAAACTTTCTCCAACCTTATCTTAAAACTAAAAATAAGACCAATAGATTAAAATAATTATAGGTTGATAGTAATGAACATTTTCTAATAAATAATGTTTATTATACTTGATATCAGATCACTAGTAAATGTATTTAGTCATGATTGCTAATGCCTTTGCCAAATTACAAGTCACATTTTCAAGAGAAAAGGGGCTTAGGCAAAAGAAAATCATTTCCATGTAGTCTCTAAGTTCAAAGAAGTACTTTTCAATGAATCATCTTATGATTCTCACATTTTGTATTAAGCAAGATAAGGATTAGTACAGCAATATTTTCAAATGCTTTGGAAACTTTTCAAAGGCATAAGCTTTTCTTTGGGATGGAAGGGAGAGGAAGAGGGATGGTTGGAATCTAATTGAAAATAATTTGATTATATGTATCCATTGGAGACAACATTACAATGTTACAACACAAAACAGGTATAATTTATTTTTGCTTCCCCCATTGGTACTTGGTCAATTTGTAGAGTCTTAACTTTAATTTTCATGAAAATGTAATATCTATCCAATAGATCTTATGGGTCTTTAAATGTAATAAAGCTTCATTTCATTTCACATGATGCCTTAAGGGTAACTCAAATAGGCAATAGATCCTATGGGTCTTTGAACATAATAAAGTTTCATTTCATTTCATTTCACATTATAAGAATTATATTGGAACATAATGATGCCTCAAGAGTGACTCCAATAGGCAATAGATCCTATGGGTCTTTGGGCATAATAAAGCTTCATTTAATTTTATTTCACATTAGATGAATCATATTGGAACATAATGATGCATTAAGGGTGACTTAAATAAACAACCTCTTGCCTAGTAAGATAGTGAGCTAACTACTTGAGCCAAATATCATCAACACGTAAAATT
>MNCI01000463.1:19431-30303 GCA_015680685.1 Gnetum montanum | reverse complement strand
GATGTAAATTTTGTTAGACCTGGGAACTTCCTCTCGACTAATAATTAACTTTCTTCACTTATTTCTATTTTCAAAATATCAATTGTATGGTTGTACATGTGAGTAGAAAGTTCTAAAATTGGCAAGCTTTTTCTTTCTATATATAATTCTTTTAAGGATATCTAGTCAATGTCCTGTGATGTACTTTACATTTTTTGTTTATTACATTTTTTGTTTATTATCAATATTTTTTTGAGGTCTAACACCCCTCTCATAAAACATTTTAAAACATTTAAAATTTAAAATTTCTTTTAAATAAAATATAGTTTTTTAAAAAATCTTCCACTTATCTTATAGGTGTGTTAACCTGTGGATCAATTTTGATACGAATCCAACTTTGATTTATCTAGGTTAAAATAGATAAGCACGTTAAGAAAACAGCCTCTGCTACGACATTGTCATGGGAACAAAATTTGAAGCATATCAAAAAGCATGTTTTTAAAAAACAAATTCAAAATTAATAAAATTTTCAAAATAAAATGCATTTTTCAAAACACTCCCCATATAACTTGTCATCCTTCTCAACAAGAAGATGTACTTACCTCATAAATGTATTTGTTATCGCACATGTCAATAACAAACTTTGTACGTACCTCAATAAATGTAATATGTGTAATGATGGATGATGACACTCCGGTTTACATGCACCATTGAAGTGATTGAACGGCAACTCTCCAAAACCGATGCGTCTACATGTTTTGCCGCACGTGTATACACGCGACACAGGAATAGGCACATGAACTTTATGGTACATTCGCAAGGTACGTGGCCGATACAGTACAGGTGCAGTATTAAAACGTGAATCAAGTTTGTTATCATTTCCCTTAGGTATTAAGCACATCTTGGGGACTTTGCGCTATTATTTGTCAACTGCATTGTTGTTTATTGTGGAGTTTGCTAAATTTGTTCTTTTCTGTACGCTCTTTGGTAAGCATTGTAAATTTAGTTGATTAACAACATATAATAGATATGCAAATACTTTATTTTTATTTCGTGATTATGAAAATTTGATAAACAAATCTTATTTTTTGTGTAGAAGTCATAAAAATGCTAATCCATAAATATTGTTCTTATTTCAAATTTAATTCAAATACCTTATTACTTGTCAACGAAGAAGATAACTAAGTTAGTGATTGGTAATCAATACTTAAAGGAATCATTTAAACATAAGAAATTAAAAAGATTCTTCTATAATTATGTATGAACCTAATTTTTCAAAGTTAGTTGTTAAGTTACAAATTATTTTTCTAAAATTAATAATAATTCATGAAATTGTAAATCTTAAATAGAGTAAGTCATGATCATCTTCCCTTTGTTGATACATAGCATCAATGTTACATCATTTCTTTTTCTAGATGTAAAAGCTCATTATCTCATGTTAGGTTGTGCAAATTAGGAGCCCTCAAAGATGAGTTACACGTGTTTCATTCCTGTGTTATGACTACCCATTTGAGAAAACATTAAAATGTTACAACAAAAAAACCTACCGATTTATTTTTCATAAAAATGTAATATCTATCCAATAAATCCTATGAGTCTTTAGATGTAATAAAGCTTCATTTCATTTCATATCAAACATGCAATAATTCTATTAAATTCCTTTAATGGAAAGTAGATGACCAAACAATAATAACATTAATAATAATAATAATGCACATAAAAGATCAAAATAAATAATGAGAAGTAAACTTAAATTTATAACTCAATGCTTTCCATTGTGCCTCAGGTTACCAATTGATGAGTAGCAAGTAGTCCTTGTGCCCAACCATACAAATCACAAGTATGCATAAGCAATCTAGTCAAATTTCATGGACTTAGCACCTAAGTGTGCCTATAGACAAAGATAATTACTTAGGGAGATATGATCATTGTCTTCTTAGCTCTCACTTGTGTAAGCTCAATTGTATGGTTAAGTGTGAGTCAAAGCATATTTATATTTTATATTTTTATTTATTTAATCTAAGTGTTGAAGTAAAGATAATTGATTGGTAAATTAACTATTTTAACTATCTAATGGTTCTTAAGCTAACTAGCCTAACATAAGCATTTGGGCTCACTTTCCATGCACATCCTAAACTTGTATTAATGCCACTAGGTTACCAGGTATTTATTGCTAGGTATATCAAATAGCCATTTTTGAGATAACCAAACATTAAACAGTATGTTTGAAGTGGTTGTACTTATGTGTTCATTATTAGAAGCATTAATTAACTAATGATAAGAACGTAAATTGCATTAATAATAAAGTGCATGAAAAAAACATTAATCTATTTTAAGTGGTGCAAGAAATATCAAGAATATCATCTTTATTAACATCACATCAATGTGTTTAGGTATAATGATGCTCGAATAAGGATCTGTATAATTTCTTGAAGTCTTAGGGCAAGCACTCAAAAAATATTCTAACTCTGATGGAAGAAAATTTGCAAGAACTTGGCCACACTAGTGACATAACATGTCATAAATGTGGTGGGTACACACATTTATATAGGTGTGATAGAATACTACATCGATGCATCTTCTCATGTGTCGATGCGGCTGCCTCAATGTATGCCCATCAATGCAACCAATCGGTGGCTCATCATACCCCCACGACTGAGTGAAAGCTCATCCTCAAGTGAACAAAAGTAAGATCGAGCTTCTTATAAATTTGGGAGGTATGGGATTATTAACTAACTAACTCAACTAACTACTAACTCTAAGTGTCGAATTGTACAAAATTACAAAACTAGGTGTCCTTGACAACAAAATTGAACACCCTTACAAAAATTGACAACAAGAACCCTCCGATTGTTGAAAATGAGGTGAAGATTAGAAAGTGTCGGGAGGTGGAGGCTCCTAGGATACTAAAGGACCTTCACCATGCTCTGATGCTCATGGCAGTGGTGGTAGCTAAGGTTATCCTACTATGGCTACTGCTTCAAGAGGTAGGTGAAAAGCATCCAGTAATGATTTCATTTTCTCCTACTTACTCTATGGGTCATACACGGTGCATGCGACTCCACCAACATGGCTAGTATGGGGATGTCCCACGAATAGGACATTGTTTAAAACAACTTTTGATGTTCACGAACCACATTGCAAATTGTTTCTACTTGACATCAAATGTCTTGATGAGGTTTTGCAGCTTGTGGTAGTTATTCATCCTTTTGGGTAGGTCCTCAGCCACCGATCCTTAATCAATAAATCGGTTCTAGAGGTTTTCAAGCTCAACATTGGCTATCTTCAACTTTTTCTTAGTTTCTTTATGATGCTTAAATTTGACCTCGTAAAGAATATACGAACTAGCCACCTACTTCTCAAGTTTTGTTCTTGGCCTCCATGTTGTCAACACAGCCAAAATAGCATATCATAGGTTGGCAAGCTTCATGTATTTTGTCATCTCTTCTATCTGTAACTCCTTTAGGTAGATCTCAACCTTGTTGTATGCATTTAGGTTGTCAAAGATCAATTACCACTGATGAGTGGCAAGGTACCCCCTACACTCAACCATATGAATATGAACGTTCACACACGACCAGGTCGAACTCCATGGACAGGCTAGTTGTGGTATCTAGATCGTTACACGTTGATTGCAGTTCGTTGTCGTCCCACTTGGACTAGTATTTGCTTTGTGACAGATGGTTTAGTCTAGGGTGAGGTGTATGGTTTGGGCCTAAACTAGTGCTACTCCTAGAGGCAATGGAAAATAACTTTGTTTTAGCTAAGAGGGAGTGGGAGAAGAGAATCTAAGCTAGCCTAAGTGCAATGAGCATCTGTCCTTAATCATATATACACATCTTGGACCTCATGTACTACTTCTGGGCTTACCTAGCATATATTACTTGAGCACTCCTAGATACACTACTGGGTTACCAAGTAGTTACACCTCAATGTTCGTGATTATGTCGTACTCATTCCACATTTAACAACAGGAATCGTAAATGATGGTAAAGAAATATTAACTAAGGAAATAATAAATAGAAACAACAATTAAAAATAACAATTAAACAATTAAAACTAAGTGAATGCTGCAATGATGGAGTAATCTCAATCTTTATTGTCGATCATATGCATGTCCAAGTATGTCACACTCGAATAAAGGTTCTGTAAAATTACAAGCATGACACTGCGGGCATACACTTGGGAAAATAGTCTAACTCCTATGGAAACAAACTGCAAGAGCTTTGCTACAACTTGAACATAAGATGCCTAAATGTGGCTAATGCATGCATAGTTATAGTGGAAAATGAACTTTGTGTTAACAAGGCCACATCAATGCATGGAAAGATGCATCAATGGGGTCACGTTGATGCGACCGCATTGACGAGGCTTCGTCGATGTGTCCTAGTCGATGTTGTCCACTGGATGCTTCATCATACCCCCACAATTGAATAACAACTTGTCCTCGATTTAACAAAATGAGAACAAGTGCAATTAATTACATAGTGGATAGGTATGGGATTACTGACTACTAGGAAGTTTTCATGCCACAGTGTGGGATTGAACAATAAAAAATTAGGACACGGACATAGAATTACAAAACTTTGTTGGAACTCATGTAGTTCTAGGTGGTGGTGGTTCCTCCATGGGTCTCTTCCCCTTGTTTTGTGCTCCAGGTTTTGGAAGTTGATGGCTCTGAAGGAGTGCCTAGAGCTTTTCCTCTTTGGTTCAGGGGTCGTGTGTTGTCCATGTTGATGCTCTAATGTTTGATGGAGTCGGCACCTCTCATGGACACGGTAGCTGCAGGAACACTTGATTGGCCTTAACATGTCATGCCGCAACTAGCCGTTGTTTCTCTTCATAGGATCAGGCCTTGACCTCTCCACCTTTTGCTTGGCTAGATTATGTAGTGATAGGAGTTACCTGATGGATGCTGAATGATTGTGCCTCCTACTTCACATGTTCTACATGAGGTCCTTGGCTTCTGCCTCCCCATGGGTGTTTAGTTGCACCTGGAGAAGGTCCTCCTTGTTTTCCTCTTTTAAGGGCCATCTATAATCACACAAAGATCAATTGTTAGTAAGGTTATTGAAAGAAGTTCAATTATTTCATACCTTACTTATTGCCTTTAGTAAATGTTGAATTCTTTGCTTAGTGTGATTTTAGAGTTAGAATTTTTTTAAGGAAGTTGCCCTAAAAGTTTAACATCAGACCTGGTTTATTTAGGTGACACATCAAAGAACATGTAATGGTTTTGAGGAACGTTTGATAAAATGATGACAAAGGGAAGAATAGATTTGGCAATGAAGTGCTTGGAGGGTATAAAATGATGTGGTGGTGTGCAACAAGTACAAATTACAAAAGTCACGCAAGTGGGTCCTCCCCAAAGTAGGTTCCAACCTATAATGCCCTTGCGTAACCATACCTAAAAATTTCCATAGGCACTAGAAGGGTTAAATGTAATCTATATCGATGCAACAAAACAAACACATGTTAGATACCACCATGATGATGTATGAATTCTATGCCACACAAGACACAAGTAAAAAATTCTTGAATAGCAAGATGGAATGAATCATAGAAGGGATTGCAAAGATTAGGACATGAGGTAACTAACCCAGGGAATAATGAATTCTAAGTGTAGGGCATGATTAATGTGTCATTAGCCCATCGCTCCAAAATCAAGACCAAGTCCATTCCTCCGATTAGTGACATTGCATTATTTCATCCAATGATGGAAAACCATAAGAGAATCATGACAGTAAGGCGTACGATCACTTGGCGTTTTGTTCAAGGGAGAAGTGATTTGGAATTTCTTTGTGGCACCTTTTTTTTTGTCAGGCCACTTTGGCACACTTTCTCTCTTCTTCTTCTTTTTCTCTTTTTTTTTTCCTTTTTTTTATGCATAATCTAGAGAAGCTGCCTACCTTCAAGCATGGGTGCATGTCTTCCTAGTGGGACCCCCTAGAATAGCATTAGGTTTCTTTATTAAGTGCCTTTACTACTCTTACTCCCATTTTCGTTAGATCTACAAGGATCTTAGTACAACCAAGCTACATGATAGCGCCTACAGATGTCACCAAAGAAAATCCACAAGTCCCCTTGATGTCACATCTTGCCCATTCCTTCTTAGTCCATCATTCTTCATTCTGGGCATAATGAGCACAAAATTACTTTAAGTTTTAATGATGACAACAATATCATCCAACCTAGAGTAGAACCTCTTATTAATAGAATGTGTGGGTGGATGTTGTGGGCCCACCATCTAAATAATTAGTCCCCTAAGACTTGATAGCATAAAACAACACCTCAACCAATAAGTCACATGAGTATTTTATTTACTAATGAGATTACTCTCAAAAAGTTAAAATAATAAATTGGAAATGAAAAAAATGGAAAACAAAAAATTGTAAAATCAAATCAAAGAAAAGGAAAATCATTTACTAATTCTACTTGTTAGAATGGAGAATATCCCCCATAACTAAACTTTTGAGCATGGCTAGAATTAATAAATAGAACATGCGGATCCATGCATGTGGGAAATATTGGAGTATGGTCATATCCAAACCACGAGGTGTGTTTTGATGTGGTGGCTAGAATGTTCCCAACTTGGGGTTCACACACTTGATTAAAGTTGGCATAGTGGGGAAAATTATGAGATGTGGTCATGTGATAAGGAGGTGACCCACTACAGCACCCATGACTATAAAATGGTATGCAAGGATTGATATGTCTCCCCACGTGGCTATATTCATTAGGCTACATGGTTGTTGGAGTGTTGATTGGTGGCCTAGATAAAGTAATAAGAGGCATTGAGTTTGAGGAGGTAGATGCATCACAATGTTGAACTTGTACTGAGTTGGAGGATGCAGTGGTTTTAGAACCGTGTTATCTCTTTCTATGGTCTTGTCTAAAGAAAGGACGCTTTGGACATTGTGGAGGGTTCCCAATACTGTTGATAGTAGCAACACAAGTAACGTTCATGGGTTGATGCTATGGTGCAAAACCTTCTAGCACAACTGGTGGCGATGTAGAAGGAGGTGAATGATGAAAATATTGAGGGCAAGGAGAAGTGTAAGAAACATGAGGTGGTGATCTTGTTGGAGAGGACATGGGTTGATAGTACTCAAGAGAATGATAATGATGTGGTGAAATAGATGATGTTGACCCAGTCAGGGAAACAGGATGCTAAACATAATAAGCGCTTGGGTTCAAATGGTAGGAAGGGTGTGACTAGTCTAACGTTGGCCTCCCCCACAATTGGGATTTTTTCCATTGCGGTTGAACCCAGTATTTCTGTATGAAATTGGGATGTAACATTCCTTCCTAATGCTCATGTAAATGTGACAAGATTGGACATTGGCCTTTGGAGTGATCATACAAGCAAATATTACATTGATACGTATGATTGGCAATTGAGTTCCTATCCTTATTTTCTTCAAACCTTCTTTCTGATTGTCTAGTGGTATTCTGTCTTGTTTCTTGGTTCGTCATGGTTCTTCCTCTAATAATGTTGGCATATTCTCCACATCTTTCATGTACCCAGTCCATCATCCTATTGATCTTTTCCTCAATTTCATCTAGTGATTGTAGGATTGGCAAAGATGATTCTACCTCCTTGAAGTGAGTTGATTTCTCCTCTTCATGATCATGGACCCTTACTAAGTTGAGATTTTGGTCCTGTTGAGAACTTTCAACATTCTCCCATTTAGGTATTTCTCCTTCTTCTTTTGCTACCTATTGGATAAGCTCTTGGAGTTGGTGGGTCTATAGCTCATATAGTTGACTTGGGGCATACATCCCTAGGGTCTCCCTTGTTTCATTATGAAGCCCATCCATGATGTGGTACATTAGCCTTTCCTCGGAGAATCCATGGCCTGGCAATTGTTTAACAATGAATAGTATCTTTCTAAGGCCATGTCCAAGGGTTCATGCTACCCCTGTTTCCATTCTTGGATTTGTCTCCTCAAGGTTGACACTCTTGCATAGGTTTGATATCTTTCATTGAAGAGTTCTACCATTGTCAACCAATGTCAAATTAATTTTGGTTTTAAGGACTTGTACCATACGTTTGCTTGGCCAACAAGTGTCATAGAAAAGAGCTTAAGTTTTTGCCACCCATTATCAATATTGTTCCATACATAGGCATCGTAGAAGGCTTGTAAATGATGTTGCAGATCTAAATCATAGCCTCCTGAAAACTTGGGCAATTTATTTAAATCAAGCCTAGGTAGATGGCTTTCCTTGCGATGCCTACCGGATATTTGAATAGCCTCTTGTATATTCATTAGTCTCTTAGTGGCCAATAGGGGTTCATCGTCACTAGGTAGGTTATGAATTTGCGAGTTGGGATGATGTTGTCTTCACTCATGTTGGCATTTCTGACTTTGCTCATGGGTTTGATTTTTATTTCTATGTTGACCCCTTGAAAGACAGTCATTTGTACGCTGACCCCTTGAAAGACAATCATCCATGTCATGACCTGACATTGAAGGGGTAGAGGAAGAGAAAGAACTGGAAGACTCTTCATGACTTTGGTAAGTCTCCCAATCATCCCTAGATAGATTCTTATTAACTACTAAGAAGTTCCTAGGCCTTACGAGCCCCCTCGTTCTATGGGATGTCCCATCCTTACTAGAGGTGCTAGAGTTGGATGACAAGAGATCGTGAGTACAGTTGGGGTGCTCATGATCATAGGAGATCCCTGCATAGGATTGAGTACTCCTAACTTCATCTTCATCATCATATATTTCATTGGTTATCCAATGAATTACCTCACTAATTGTTGCGTTGTCATAGTCTTGTGAGAGAGACATTATTGTGAACTTGTGTGTGACTTGTTTACAATTACTTCTTTCTAAAAGATATATCGTGAATACTTTGTTACAACATTCTTGTATGATATAACTAATCTAAATAACTAGCACTGTCCCCAGCAACAATGCCAATGATGAGTGGCAAGGTACCCCCTACACTCAACCATATGAATACGAGCATTCATGCACGATCCGGTCGAACTCTATGGATGGGGTTGCGGTATCTAGATCGTTACATGTTGATTGCAGTTCGTTATCTTCCCACCTAGACTAGTATTTTCTTTGTCACGTATGGTTTAGTCCAGGGTGAGGTGTATGATGTGGACCTACACTTGTGCTACTCCTAGAGGCAATGGAAAATAACTTTGTTTTAGCTAAGAGGGAGTGGGAGAAGAGAATCTAAGCTAGCCTAAGTGTGATGAGCATTCGTCCTTAATCATCCATACACATCTTAGACCTTGTGTACAACTTCTGGGCTTTCCAAGCGTATATTACTTGAGTGCTCCTAGATACGCTACTGGATTACCAAGTAGTTACACCTCAATGTTCATGATTAAGTCGTACTCATTCCGCATTTAACAATAGGAATAGTAAATGATGGTAAAGAAATATTAACTAAGGAAACAAGAAATAACAACAACAATTAGCAATAACAATCAAACAATTAAAACTAAGTGAATGCTGCAATGATGGAGTAATCTCAGTCTTTATTGCCAATCATGTGCATGTCAAAGTACATCACACTCAAATAAAGGTTTCGTACAATTACAAGCATCACACTATGGGCATGTACTTTGGAAAATAGTCTAACTCCTACAGAAACAAACTACAAGAGCTTCGCTACAACTTGAACATAAGATGCCTGAATGTTGTAGGTGCATGCATATTTATAGTTGAAAATGAACTCTGTGTTGACAAGGCCATGTCAACGCATGGAAAGATGCATCAACGGGGTCACGTTGACATGGCTGCATTGATGGGGCTTCGTCAACACGGCCTAGTCGATGCTATCCACTGGATGCTTCATCAGCCACACATAGCCTCTTTGGAGTTGTTGGAGTGCCTTGTTCATCTTCACCTTGACTAACTAGATTTCTTTCTTATTAACTTCTTTGAGAACCCCCACTATGTTCCCATAGTGATTCTTTACTCATTGAAACTTTAGGGCCTCATTTTTCCAAGTGGCTACCTTGATGGCCATCTTTTGGTAAAGCACTTAAACTAATTTTGATTTTCTAGTGCTAACTTCCTCAAGTTAAGGTTCATCTTAGCTAGCTGCTCTTGCTACTATCTTGCAAATTCAACCATCTAGTCTTTTTGTTCCTTGATATTTTGCATGCAATGAATATCTTTTATGAGGGCCAAGTTTTCTTTGTCGACTTGAGCAAAGTCCTTATTAGTGTTGAATGTAAGAGCTTCCAATAAGAAGGCATCAAAGGCTACCATCTTCTTAGCATTCTTAGCGTCCTTTAATTTTTTCTGAATTTATAAGAAAGATTCATCTTTGGTGATGTTTTGGTTGAGAATGGTATGGTTAGAGGGACAAGCCCTCAATTCCTGCAACTTTGGTAGCTAATCGATGGTTTTCGGTTATGGTTGCCTCTAGATCAACCTTAGCAATGAGGAGCTTATGGTTGCCTGATTCCCACTAATCAGTCCAACACCTCCTCATGTTGGACTATACTCAGTCTATCACTTCTCACTCCTATGGAATCTTGCACATATTTCAAGGAAACTATGTCTAGTATGGTTGTCATAGGAGCATTTCATACTTTAGCCAGATGACCTACCAACACTTTTGTAGTTGTTTCCTATTCATGATGCTACATCACTAGGAAAGTAGGCTCCTTGCCTTTCTCTAAGTGCATTGAGAAAGTTGCGAGGTCCTCAAAGATTTTAATGAATGCTTGTTATTCAAGGATGGATATCATAACTTTTCAAGCTCTTGGATTCATTCGCATGGGTGCCTGCATGCATTGTGTAGAAAACAGTGAGGCAATCTCTTTCAACCAACTAATTGTCCTAGTGATGTTTTTAAGGTGGCTCAATGCTAGGTGGTAAATCAATTGCATCCTCCTCCACCCCCCCCCCCCCC